>JAANYP010004729.1:0-487110 GCA_020465985.1 Centrapalus pauciflorus
CTGCATTTTTTAGGTACTCACACGAACCATATTCTATATATATATATATATATATATATATATATATATATATATATATATATATATATATATATATATATTTATATATATATATTTATATATATATATATATATTACCTTGTTTGTGTGTTTGATGATGATGGCACGTTGCATGAATATAGTACATGCCCTCAACACAGATTTTGGGGATCTACGATCGATCCTTGAGAATGTCATCGGGTTATACAAAATCAGTGACCGCATGAAAGTATCCAATGAAGTGTAAACATTTGCTAGGAATAGATATGCATGATAAAGTTCTCTCAACCACATTTAGTACCTTTGTATCTGTTATATACTATAAATCAGTATTCTTGTGTATATGTCTTAATAAATTTGTAAATCATGGGTTCAGAACTCAAATGTGCACTGTGTGCTAATCAGAGACTCAAGGTAAATTTGACCTAACTAATCGGAGACACAATGTCTCAGATTTCATTTTTAATGTTAAAAAGATCAAAATACAAAAACATCTATACTAAAATACCATAAAAGAGATCATAATTAGTGAATGTCATGCAATTGATGAAACCATCCATGTCAACTTGTTACAATGTAAAGTGTAAGAACCAGTCGACGTGGATGACATCATTTTGTGTGACATATGATATGATATTGATGTCCTTTAATAAAATTTAGTCACTACAAAAAAAGTGTCATTTACTGATACAAAAAAAAAGTGTTACTATATCTCACTTTTTTCTAAATTAGTGACACAAAAATTTTGTCAGATTATAGTTGAGGCCTATGCCCACATATATTTTTATTTACTATATATCTATACTCACTCCACTTTTACCCACTCTTTTTGTTGTGTAGGTAAATGATTTTGATACATATAATGACACTTTTTTTACGATAAAAAGAGTGGATAAAAGTGAAGTGGGTATAGATATATATTGGCTAAAAATGTATGTGATTATAGGCTTCAAGTTTTTTGTGACAAAATTTTTGTGTTACTACTTTAGAAAAAGTGTAGGAAAAAGATTGCTCTTCTTTTCATAAGTGTCACTAAAAGTATATTTAGTGACACTTTTTTTTGTAGTGAGTAAATATGTTCTAAAATATTATTATTATTATTATTATTATTATTATTATTATTATTATTATTATTATTATTATTACAACTAAAAATTAAATAGAAAAAAGAAAAGAACCTTTTAATTAATTTTCATTAAAATTAATCATATAAAACATGTTGATAAATGTAAAATAATAGAATTTATACATGTTATTTTTAATAAGAAAAACAATTTATTAATCTATAAATATTAATAAAGTTGGCACGTGTCGTTTTCTACTTGATTTATTATGTGTCATCGTCTCTTTTCTTAAGTCACTAAAATCAAATTAAATTCTAAATCAAATCAAATTCAGTTATATAATTCTAATCTGACTAATTTAATAATATAAACTCTATTTCATATAATGTTATATATATCTTTATAAATATTAGTTCTTAAATCAATATTGTAATGCATTGTTATTAACCAAATATTAATAATGGTATGTGAATAAGGTGATTTGTAGTTTTGTACACAAGAAGAATTTATTATAGATAACAATTTTATATGAAATAACTAATTTATCCTTACCAATATTTTTGTCATCCTTATTACATTTAATCCCTTCTTTAAGAGTATATTTATCAGGAGGGATGTATTTATTTAAAGAAGGTGCATTTTAAAATAACTCATTTGATAATAGTTATAATGTATCTATATTTATTAGGAGGGTGTTAAATTTAAGATTTTTTTATACAAAAAACCAATATGTTTTACGTTTTTACGGTTTTGTCAGCCTGTGTTATTTTTTACCAGTAAAATCAACAAGTTAATTTTTTCTTGGTTGATTTATCACATGTCGTCATTTCTTTTTGTCATGTTATTAAATTTTTTTTAAACTTCAAATCAAATCAATTAAAATCTAATTTATTTAATTTAATAATTATAAACTCTAATTTTATATAATTAGTTTATATATTTTTATAAATTTATTCTTTAAATGTTTTTTTTAAATCAATGAATATAATAAATGAGTGTTAACATAGTTTTAATAAGGGATAGTTGTGTAGAAAAACTCAAGTTGAACTATTTTTGTGATAATAACTTCAACCATTTTTCATTGCAAAAAATCCACAACCGGAAAAAAATACAATTAGAATATTACCGATTATAAATCACACACCACCGTCAACAAGTCATCAGTGACCACGTGAATTTCATCGAATATTAAATTTCAACATAAAAAAATCAGATTTGAACAAAGAAATCAACAAGAAATGTGAATTTGAATAATAAAATATAGACAAATGAGTTCGCTGAAAAGAATGTTCGTCAAAAACAAAATAGTGGTCAATAGATTGCAACCGGTTGGGGGTTTTTGTGCATTGATAAATTATGGGGAATTTTAACCTATTAATAATATATATATATAGATACATACATACATACATACATACATATATATATATATATATATATATATATATATATATATATATATATATATATATATATATATATATATATATATATATAGGGAGGTTCAATTGATAACATTTATCCAATAGATCAAAAAATTTTATGGCTTAGATTAATGGCAAAAGGATAAATAGTTGGACAATTTTATGCATCTTGTGCATTATATAAACAAACAAGGAATGACATTTTGAGGAATGTGCATACCTCATTAAATTTAATATTTCAACAAATAATCAAATAATAAATATTAAATAAATTCACTTGATACAATTCTAAATTTAACAAAAATTACACAAATTCAAAAAAGATGATGGAGATCGATGCATTTCATCGTTAACCGTGTTTATCTATGCATCGTGTTAAAAAAACGCATTTAACAAAAAAAAATAAACAAATTCATTTATGCATCATGTTCAACTTGTTCAACATTCATCTATGCATCGCGTTCGTCGTTCATATTTTTTCATTTATGCATCATCATTTTTCGTTGTTCATCATTCATCATCCATTTATGCATCGTCATCGTTCATTATTCATCTATGCATCATCATTATTCATCGTTCATCATCCATTTATGTATCGTGTTCTTCATAATCATCATCGGTTGCATCTCTTGTTCATGTTCATCATCATCGTTGTTCATCATTAGTTTTCGTCTTCAAATCATCATCACTATGAAAATCATGAAGAACACGATTAGAGAGAGAGAGAGAGAGAGAGAGAGAGAGAGAGAAAATGGGGAGGAAAATGAGGAATGTAGTTAATATGATATTTTAATTGAAAATGTAACTCCTAATTATCTTTTAATGATTTTTATAAATAAATTAAGTATCGTATCTTTAGTTTTCCCTAAATGCCCTTTGTGCACCATTGGTAAATTATCTGATGCACAAAAGATCCTCGAGATTCTCGATGCATAAAAATTCTCAATTGAACATATATATATATATATATATATATATATATATATATATATGGTACCATGTTAGACTGGAGAACTGGAGTCCATCAATGTTTGCTTATAAGTTTAAAAGGGTAATATAGTCAATAGGTTTATCTTAAATAATAGATGACAACTATTAAATTAATAGATTCCTTAATTATGGAGATTTACTTCCATAACCTATCTATATAAATTTCGAAATGAGTTTTAATAAACATGTTCAATTGGATTCGACAATGCGTTTTAGTGAACATGTTCAATTGGATTCGACGATCGGTTTTAGTGAACATGTTCAATTGGAAACGCTAAAGGGTTTTAGTGAACATGTTTAACCGGAGGTGTCAAATATATGTATTTATTATTTTCTTCAAACCGTTCGTGAAGGTTAAATTTCATTTACACGTTATTGAACATGTGCAATTAGAGTTTAATATTTTTTTAGTCGTTGTTAACCATTATGGTGATAAACCAATATTGATGGTATTGAACATGTTCAATCGTGGTTTCTGGAGTGTTATAATTGCACATGTTCAATATGGGTGTAATGAATGATATTAACTAAAATAGAGATTTTTATGGATACACAGAATCTTTGATTTTAATTTAAATTTTTTTAATACCATTTTTACCCAGCATTAATTAATGTGGGAAATAATTTTAAGCAAAATTTATATTATATTTTAATAATTTTAATGATAAATAATTGGCTATAAATGGTTCTCCGGTACCCCAGTCTAACATGGTACCCCATTGATCTTGAATATATATATATATAGGGTCAGGTTCTATGGGGCACCTGTGTGCATTGTGCACTTTGGGAACCTGTATGCACCGTTAGATCTTGAATTTTAATGGTTCAGATTGTAGTGACAGAACGGTAATTAACTTGAAAATGGGTGCACGGGTGCATAACTTCTCGAGCGCGGAAATGCAAAATCGAAAGATGCTTGAATTCAGAAAAATATTTTATCCGAATCTAAACAAACATGATGCATCTTCATCCAATTTATTGGATTCCTCTTCAAACACGATGCATCTTCATCCAATTCAATTTCAAACATGATGCATTTCGACCATATTCATCCTCGTCTTTGTTCCATCATTATGCATCACCAAAATCGTGATGCATTTCGGCCATATTCATCCTCGTCTTTGTTCCATCATTATGCATCACCAAAAATCGTGATGCATTTCGACATTTAAATGTGTTAATTACTGATGCATCTCTGAAATTTAAACGTGTTCATTAACGTCTTCAATGTGTTCATCATTGTCGTGATGCATTGCTGTTGTGCATCATGTTTGAAACAACCAATACCATAATGCACCCTTTGTAAACAAGCAATGCATTTTTGGTTCCCATTTGGTTCCCGATGCATATGGTGCCCCATAGAACCTCAATCTATATATATATATATATATATATATATATATATATATATATATATATATATATATATATATATATATATATATATATATATATATATATATATATATATATATATATATATATATATAAAAGAGGGTGCATTTAATAAAAAGAGAGTGCATTTAAAATGGCACATTTAATAAATATTATGTTTGTAATAGTTAGGTGTTAAAATTAATGCTGGTAATAATGTTGATAATTAAAGAACCATAATGAATCCTTCTATATAAACTCGATTATGCAAGAGTTATTTTCTCATCTATCAATCACCATATGATCGAGAATGAGATTTTACTTTTTTTTGTTTTTTTTTAGTTTTCGAATTGACTAGATTGTTATCGAATTTTCATTCAGTTCTTCTGTTTTTTGAATTAATTCATGAGTTAGCAGATCATTTATAAACGATATACATCTAATAAGATTTTTGTTTTCAACTTTTATGGATCTCAAAATCAGACATCAAAGTTTTTGATGATTTTTTTTGTTGCATATATAGGCAGAAATTTATAATCATTGATTCTATGCCTATGTTCAAAAATGAGAAAAAAGAATACTGATAGATCATTAGATCAAACATATCGAGTTAGATCCATATTTTAATTTATCTAATTTCTACAAAACTAATCGAAGTACACATTTTCAGTTAGATTTATTCGGAGTTGAAAGATTATCATGATGTAAAGCGTAATTAATGTCAGTCACTGTCTATCGTAACCATCAATAAGATCGAGATGGGTGGCGGGCACATCACTTTTGGATGAAGCGATGTCTCAAGTATGTTACTTGTTTTTCTTAAAAATATTTGTTCAAGTTTTGTTGTTTCTATATATTTGTCCAAATATTATGTATGACAAGCACAATTATCTGCTAATGCAGATATATGTGTGTGTATTGTTAGATGTTGATTGCTTTCCAAACAAATTCCGCATGGATCTACACATACTTTGGTCGAATCTTATTTAACGAAAGGTAAAATTCTTCTGTTTAAACTTCTCATTTCGTATATGTTATGTTACGCTGCATTCAATTATAACTTGAGGTTAATTAGGTTTTATAAATCTCCTCCATTTCTGCTAATTGTATGTGTTTGTGTGTGTTCTTATCTATATAACAGTGGATTGTAAATTAATATGCATGGTAAAACTGTCTTTGCAGGTTTTTGTAGTTTTTTGTATAAACATAAATTCATTGTGGTATTTTTGGTTGGAAATCAAAGTTCTATCTTAATATTTTTTAAATCATGGGTCCAAAACACAAGTTTACTAATAGGAGAAAGAAGGTATGTATTCATGATTGTAATGATAAAAACGCCAAAATTTACAAAAACTTGTCTACTTAAAATTTTATAAAGAATATCATTAGCGAAAGTCATGCAATGAAGCCATCTACGTCAACCCGCTTATAGATTGCAGTTCATACGTATGAACTGGTCGACGTGGATGACTTCATTGTGTGGCATTCGAATTAATGTTCTTTATATTATTTTAGTACATGGAATTCAGAAATTTTGACCTTTTCCTCATTATAATTGAGAAAATCATTCCTTTTTCACCTCAAATGTGCTCACCTGAGACAATATTTTAGTTATCAGTTGTACTATTGATAAAACGTTCAAAATTTAGAAAAACATGCTTGTTAAAATACTATAAAGGAGACCATTAGCAAATGTCACATGATTAAACCATCCACGTCAACTTGTTCAACATTGTAGTGACTACAATGTAAGAACCAGTCGACGTGGATGGCTTCATTGTGTGGCATTTGATATTGTTCTTCTGTTTAGACTTGGACTCAAGAGCCTTGCTTTGCACAACCAAAAAAACCTTAATTCATATGATATCAACATATATTATATAATAACAAGTTATGTACGTGTAGGATATTTTAATCTTACCTTATTTGCATGAAGATGACATGCATATTGCATTGATATTGGAAATAAATGTTCTTGTCTTGATAAACATGAGTCTAGATTCTCAAGTGTGCTAAATAGAGACACAATAATGTCTTGGCTATCAATTGTAATGATAAAAATATCGAAATTTACAAATATACATGTATGCTAAAATGATATGAAAATGTTCATTAGTGAATGTCACATAATGAAACCATCCACATCAACTTGTTACAACATTGTAGTGCCTACAGTGCAATAACCAGTCGATGTGGATGGCTTCATTGTGTGGCATTAGATATCAACATTCTTTATAACATTTTAACAAGCATGCTTCCGGAATTTTAATCTTCTTTGTTACTATTAACTACTCATTTAATTAAAACCATAATTCCACATACTTAGTTTATATATTTTTTATAAATATTCATTCTTTAAATAGAGACACAAAATAAATGTTCAGAAACTCAAGTGTGCTAAATAGAGACACAATAATGTCTTGGTTATCAGATGTAATGATAAAAAGATCGAAATTTACGAATATACATGAATGCTAAAATGATATAAAAATGTTCATTAGTGAATGTCACATAATGAAACCATCCACATCAACTTGTTACAACATTGTAGTGCCTACTGTGTAAGAACCGTCGATGTGGATGGCTTCATTATGTGGCATTAGATATCAACATTCTTTATAACATTTTAACAAGCATGCTTCCGGAATTTTGATCTTCTTTGTTACTATTAACTACTCATTTATTGTTCCTTTGTTTAAGCACTTAGATCTAGAGCCAAACGGATTAAAACCAGAATTCCACATAATTAGTTTATATATTTTTTATAAATATTCATTCTTTAAATAGAGACACAAAATAAATGTTTAGAAACTCAAGTGTGCTAAATAGAGACACAATAATGTCTTGGTTATCAATTGTAATGATAAAAAGATCAAAATTTACAAATATACATGAATGCTAAAATAATATAAAAATGTTCATTAGTGAATGTCACATAATGAAACCATCCACATTAACTTGTTACAACATTGTAGTGCCTACAATATAAGAACCAGTCGATGTGGATGGCTTCATTGTGTGGCATTACATATCAACATTCTTTATAACATTTTAACAAGCATGCTTCCTTTGATCTTCTTTGTTACTATTACCTACTCATTTATTGTTCCTCTGTTTAAGCACCCGGAGAAATTGAGCCTAAGGGATTAAAACCAGAATTCCACATAATTAGTTTACATATTTTTTTTATAAATATTCATTCTTTAAATAGAGACACAAAATAAATGTTCAGAAACTCATGTGTGCTAAATAGAGACACAATAATGTCTTGGTTATCAATTGTAATGATAAAAAGATCGAAATTTACAAATATACATGCATACTAAAATGATACAAAAATGTTCATTAGTGAATGTCACATAATGAAACCATCCACATCAACTTGTTACAACATTGTAGTCCCTACAGTGAAAGAACCAGTCGATGTGGATGGCTTCATCTGTGGCATTAGATATCAACATTCTTTATAACATTTTAACAAGCATGCTTCTGGAATTTTGATCTTCTTTGTTACTATTAACTACTCATTTATTGTTCCTCTGTTTAAGCACTTAGATCTAGAGCCAAAGGGATTAAAACCAGAATTCCACATAATTAGTTTACATATTTTTTATAAAAATATTTATTCTTTAAATAGAGACACAAAATAAATGTTCAGAAACTCAAGTGTGCTAAATAAAGACACAATAATGTCTTGGTTATCAATTGTAATGATAAAAAGATCGAAATTTACGAATATACATGAATGCTAAAATGATATAAAAATGTTCATTAGTGAATGTCACATAATGAAACCATCCACATCAACTTGTTACAACATTGTAGTGCCTACAGTGTAAGAACCAGTCGATGTGGATGGCTTCATTGTGTGGCATTAGATATCAACATTCTTTATAACAATTTAACAAGCATGCTTCGGGAATTTTGATCTTCTTTTTTACTATTAACTACTCATTTATTGTTCCTCTGTTTAAGCACTTAGATCTAGAGCCAAACGGATTAAAACCAGAATTCCACATAATTAGTTTATATATTTTTTTTATAAATATTCTTTCTTTAATTAGAGACACAAAATAAATGTTCAGAAACTCAAGTGTGCTAAATAGAGACACAATAATGTCTTGGTTATCAATTGTAATGATAAAAAGATGGAAATTTACGAATATACATGAATGCTAAAATGATTAAAAAAATGTTCATTAGTGAATGTCACATAACGAAACCATCCACATCAATTTGTTACAACATTGTAGTGCCTACAGTGTAAGAACCAGTCGATGTGGATGGCTTCATTGTGTGGCATTACATATCAACATTCTTTATAACATTTTAACAAGCATGCTTCCGGAATTTTGATCTTCTTTGTTACTATTAACTACTCATTTATTGTTTCTTTGTTTAAGCACCCGGAGATATTGAGCCTAAGGGATTAAAACCAGAATTTCACATAATTAGTTAATATATTTTTTATAAATATTCATTCTTTAAATAGAGACACAAAATAAATGTTCAGAAACTTAAGTGTGCTAAATAGAGACACAATAATGTCTTGGTTATCAATTGTAATGATAAAAAGATCGAAATTTACAAATATACATGAATGCTAAAATGATACAAAATGTTCATTAGTGAAGGTCACATAATGAAACCATCCACATCAACTTGTTACAACATTGTAGTGCCTACAGTGTAAGAACCTGTCGATGTGGATGGCTTCATTGTGTGGCATTACATATCAACATTCTTTATAACATATTACCAAGAATGCTTCCGGAATTTTGATCTTCTTTGTTACTATTAACTACTCATTTAATTAAAACCATAATTCCACATACTTAGTTTATATATTTTTTTATAAATATTCATTCTTTAAATAGAGACACAAAATAAATGTTCAGAAACTCAAGTGTGCTAAATAGAGACACAATAATGTCTTGGTTATCAATTGTAATGATAAAAAGATCAAAATTTACGAATATACATGAATGCTAAAATGATATAAAAATGTTCATTAGTGAATGTCACATAATGAAACCATCCACATCAACTTGTTACAACATTGTAGTGCCTACAGTGTAAGAACCAGTCGATGTGGATGGCTTCATTGTGTGGCATTAGATATCAACATTCTTTATAACATTTTAACAAGCATGCTTCCGGAATTTTGATCTTCTTTGTTACTATTAACTACTCATTTATTGTTCCTCTGTTTAAGCACTTAGATCTAGAGCCAAACGGATTAAAACCAGAATTCCACATAATTAGTTTATATATTTTTTTAAATATTCATTCTTTAAATAGAGACACAAACTCAAGTGTGCTAAACAGAGACACAACAATGTCTTGGTTATCAATTGTAATGATAAAAAGATCGAGATTTACAAAACACATGTATGCTAAAATGATATAAAAATGTTCATTAGTGAATGTCATATAATGAAACCATCCACATCAACTTGTTACAACATTGTAGTGCCTACAATGTAGGAACCAATCGTTGTGGATGGTTTCATTGTGTGGCATTAGATATCGACATTCTTTATAACATTTTAACAAGCATGCTTCCAGAATTTTGATCTTCTTTGTTACTATTAATTACTCATTTATTGTTTCTCTGTTTAAGCACCTGGAGATCTAGAGCCTAAGGGGGCGTTTGGTACGGTGGAATGAAAATGAATGAAAATCAAGAAATTTACATAGTGTTTTTAGTCATGATACACTAATAAAAATATCGATTTCATTATCTTTCCTAATCGATAGTGTATTATACATAGTGGCGGACCCAGAAATTTTTTTAATGGGGGTCGGAATTTAATAGCTACGATAGTGTAAGTGTTGGAAAAAAAATGTAAATTTTTCAAAGAAAAAAAATGTATTTTCCATGTTCTTGGACCAAATATAATTATATATAATTTTGAAATATATAATTAATATTTTGTGACTTTGTATTCTCCTTGAAGAGAGGATTCCAACGATATAAAGAACGTCCAAAACGATGCTAAGATGAATGAGATATCGATGCTCAAAGATTGGTGTTTGGAATGAATGAAACTCTTTCTAGTGGGAGAACTTGAGTCCCACATAGGAAGGAAGATGGAAACCAAAGTGGGTTTATAAGAAGGAATGTTTAAAGTTATAACAAGATTGTTTGTGGTTTTACTCCAATGCCTACCTGCGCGCAGGGCGGGTGCAAATCCTGGACACCGAAGGCTAAAATCCACTGAACTCGTGTGCGCCAGCACCCGCCGACACGAATGCAGCTCCGAAAACCAGAGCTCGTGCTCGGTAGCCTTTTTACTCCGAGTGAGAGCTGAGGGGTCGAACTTTAAAAATCATGGGGGTCAAAAAAATTTTAGCTATATAATATCTCGTAATTTGAAACTTTTATCGGGGTCGGTTGACCCCCACACCTAAAGCTTGGGTCCGCCCCTGATTATACAATTGTCTACCAAAAAGTGGAGAATCAAGTATAGCTTACAAATCGAAAAAAGGAATGGAAATCAATTTTCTTGTAATGTAATTTTATTATCACGATTAGAAAAAAACAATGCAATCCTCTCTGTTTTCTTTTATTTCCATTCAATCCATTGTACCAAACGCACCCTAAGGGGGTGTTTGGTTCGCTGGAATCTGACGGAATGGAATAGAATCTGTCAAATGAATGGAATTCTGGAAGGAATGGAATCTGTCTGAATCCAAACACTATAGTTTGTTGAGAATGAGAAGACTAGTTGTTAAAAGGATTGCTTTGAAGGAATGGAATTTACATTCCTTCCATTTTGCTATGGAATGGTCATTCCTTCAAAAGGGGATATTTTTTTTAAAATGTGGAATGGTCATTCCATTCCTTTGGACTACCAAACAACCCATCAGAATGGAAAATCCATTCTTTTTCCGCCAGATTCCATCAGATACCAGCGAACCAAACGCCCCATAAGTGTGGTAATAGGAGACACAATAATGTACTGGTTATCAATTTAATGATAAAAAGATCAAGATTTACAAAATACATGTATACTAGAATGATATAGAGATGGTCATTAATGAATGTCACGGAGTGAAACCATCCACGTCAATTTGTTACAACATTGTAGTGCCATAGTGTCGGTCGATGACTTCATTGTGTGACATTTGATATTGACATTCTTTATAATATTTTAGCAAACATGTTTCTCAACTTTTGATCTTTTTGGTTACGATTGACTACACATCAATTGTTCCTGTATTTAAGCACTTAGACTCTAAAACTTTGCAAGAATTCTATGATTAACTCTATCGATCATCAATTCAGAGTCAGGAAGACCAATGAGGGAGGGTTGTTGATTGAGAGGGAGATGGGATGGGCTGATCCTATTTATGATATCCTGAAGGAGGAGGGCCTAGCTACTTCTTTGATGCCATTCAAACCCTTATGAAAGAGCATCCTAAATACTTTTACATTGTTTTTAAGACTATGATAAATGTGACTATGTGAGTACACTAACCAAAAAATGGATTCCATATTTCGATTCTGTTCTTCAGTTTGTAGTGTTTACTGGGTTCTCCATATATTGGTTGAGAAACAAAAGAAATGAACTTTTTGTGTATATTTGATACTCTTTGCTATCAACTTGAGAATCAAAGGAATACATAAGAGTTAAATAATCATTCATTCTTCCTCATTTTCATTACTTAATTGGGATTCCACCTTGCCAAATGCACACTAACTAATTAAATGATCTTCTTTTGCTCTGATGGCACTGAGAATTCAATTGCTGCGAGGAACGTTCAATGTACGTAATGTAAGGTTGATTGCTCAAAGCATTTCACATGGATCTACACATTGGTTGAATTTCATTTTGAGAAGGTAATAAAATATTCTTGGCATGGTATCATGTCTGAGCAAGTACAGTTATCTCTTCAAGCCACCTCTTTTAATCCGGCCAGTGGCATGTATTAGTTGCATTGTAAGAACCCATAAGAGTGCAGTGCTTCATTGTGTGGCTTTCAGAACTGGGCATGGCTGCCCCTCCAATATTATCAATTCTTATAGTTAAAAAATAGTATATATAAAATCATAAATTAAAGAATTTTGCAAACTTCCCCTAGTAGATTTCCTAGCTCTGCTATGCTAGATCAAGAACAGCGTGCTTCAATTGTATGAAAATTTAAATCCTAAAATGAACATATATATTTACTGGGAAATGAAATAATATAATGAGAAAAATCAAAGAAAATCGATGATTATGTAGGGTTTATTGTATTTTTGTAAAAAGACCGTTCAGTTGCTCGTTATTTCAAGAACTTTGATGATGAAAATTTTTATTATTTAGAAAAATACAACCTTTGTATTGTCCCGCCGTCTTTCTTTGGGAGTTTTAACCCCTTTGAAACTTGTGGCTGTCGATTCAGCTATTGTGGACTACTTAACCCGATGCCGGATACCACAGTTACCCAAAAAAGGTAAAATTTATTATCAAAGGAAGCTATATCCCATGGGAGAACAATCTTGTCACTAACTCAAATGGTTTCTCAAAAAGACGAATCTAAAGATATGATATCATCAAAATTCAATCCAATTCCGCTTGAAAGGAAACAATGAAGTCCCAAAATAGGTATGATATCATCAAAATTCAATCCAATACGATGTCATAGAAGAATGAATTGAGAAATATATATATATATATATATATATATATATATATATATATATATATATATATATATATATATATATATATATATATATATATATATATATATAGACTCAGGTTCAAAAAAGTACCTCTCGAAATCAAGTGCACCCGAAGGTACCAACCTTAAAAAACTTTTTTTAAATTTTTTTTCTCATAACCATGTTTAAATTAATGTTATACACATGATATATGAATTTCACATACTTTCACACTTTCTGTGTCCTTAAAACTTATGTGAATGCTCAATGCATATTTATGTGAATGGTCATCCATGTGAATGATCATTTCACACAATGTGAATGGTGTGAATGACCATTCACATGATCTTTTTTTATCATTCACAACATTTATGATGTTGCTCCTTTTGAAAAAAAGTCTTATAATATTGTCTTATGCATGTCTATTCAAAAAAAATATATGTGAATGATCATTCACATTAGGGTACGCTGGAATCTCATAGGTACGCTGATGAACCTGATTCTATATATATATATATATATATATATATATATATATATATATATATATATATATATATATATATATATATGAAGCCAAAGTAAAGTGTGAATTGCAGCGTAACTAATTTGTCGTTGGAATTTGCAGTTGTAAAAGCAATGAAGGAGCATGAAATCGGTGCAAGACATAAAATAAAGATGGAAAACGCAATGCCTGTGTGGATAGGAATCAAATTAAGATAAATTGACAGGAGGAAATACATGGCCAGGATGTTTTTACTCCCTGTTCTTGCATGCTTCACTTTTATAATAGTTGTGAATTTTGTCATAATTTACTCAGATTTTAACCATCACATGATCCACGGGTATCAACTTTCAGATGCGGTTGAATACGTATGTTTCCAGTATCAGAGTATCTAATAGTCAACTGAATTTAGGTGGTGAAAGGAAGTTCAAGTAGATTAGTTTGCCGTTCAAAAAATCTAATAGTCAACTTCATTCTCTTGTTCATGTGCTATCAATCAATTATAAGTCGGTACTTGCTAAAATGTATCATATGTCGATGACACAATCAATTACTGATATAGTTTGGAAGGGTGATTTGGGGCAGCAACGGGCCAGGTAAGTAAATAACATCAGTAGATTGAATCAAATGGGGTTCACTTTGGATTTATAGATTATACATCCCTCAAAAGAGCAGCATATGCATATCTTTTACTTTCAAGACAATTTGGGACTTTAAGGATGGCTGGTCCAAAAGGAACCATTTCATGGTAAAGAAACCAACCATATGGAGACCTTTTAGGACCCTTGATCTAGATTGAGACCAAGGCACCGAACCCATCTTTCTGGTTCAGACTTATGACCATATGCGCTCGTTATTATTAACCCTGACAGTGATTAGTGGGACTCTTAAAATCTCTAGAAACTTAACCATTGCAATTCACTTGTTGTATATTTCCCAACATTGAATAGAAGAAAATATTAGCACACATGGTTTTTCACAATAGAGAAACATAAAAAAAATTAAGGCAACATGAGGATCCTTTATTTCTCAAAACCACACTTGTCTTCTTTGTAGAGTCAACCACTTCAGTACTCCTCATCTTCGCCGTCATCCTCTGCTCCTTCAGCACCAACTTCCTCGTAATCCTTCTCCAGAGCAGCAAGATCTTCACGTGCTTCTGAGAACTCACCTTCCTCCATGCCTTCGCCAACATACCAATGAACAAATGCCCTCTTTGCATACATCAGATCAAACTTATGGTCGATGCGTGAAAACACCTCCGCCACTGCAGTGTTGTTGCTGATCATGCAAACAGCTCGCTGAACCTTTGCAAGATCTCCTCCTGGTACAACTGTTGGAGGCTGATAATTGATCCCACACTTGAAACCAGTTGGGCACCTGTTATCAAACCAACATAAGAATGTCAAGTTCCATATCAACCGAAACAATGTTCATGTGAGCGATTGGCTTTTGAAGCCAAACTTTTTTTTTGGGAGGGTGGGGGAGATATCAAACATATCAAGAATCATCGACTTTGGACAAAACCCATCAACTACCTTTTCCATTTAAATGTATGTGATCTGTTCAAAACGGATCGATCTTGCCACTGTTCTGGCATTTTATTAAAAAATAAACCATTACTAATCACTTGAAATTCATGCCAGTTTAGATATTGCATTAATTGTGTTCTCATCATGGATTTGAGGATTTAAGATCGTCGGAGACGGCGTCTACTTCATATAAATTAGTGACAATATACAATGAAGTATAAACACTAAAACACATTTGCTAGGAAACATGATAAGATTTTGTCACACAGCCCCATCCATTTTGTTTTGTATCGTCTTTTATATTGGAAATCAATGTTCTTGTCTTGATAATCATGAGTCCAGAAACTCAAGTGTGCTAAATAGAGACACAATGATGTCTTGGTTATCAACCGTAATGATAAAAAGATCGAGATTTACAAATATACATGTATGCTAAAATGATATAAAAATGTTAATTAGTGAATGTCACATAATGAAACCATCCACATCAACTTGTTACAACATTGTAGTGCCTACAGTGTAAGAACCAGTCGATGTGGATGACTTCATTGTGTGGCATTTGATGTTAACATTCTTTATAACATTTTACGAAGCATGCTTCCGGAATTTTGATCTTCTTTGTTACTATTAACTACTCATTTGTTGTTACTCTGTTTAAGCACACCTGGAGATCTAGAGCCTAAGGATTTAAAACCATAATTCCACTTAATTAGTTTATATATTTTTATAAATATTCATTCTTTAAATGTTTTTTAAATCAATGCATATGATAAATGAGTATTAACATAGTATTAATAATATTACATACGTATATTTAAGAGTGTGGATTTAATAAAAAGAATGTGCATTTAAAATGGCTCATGTAATAATTATTATGTGTGTAATAATTAGGGTGCTAAAATTAATGTTGGTAATAATATGGACAATTAAAGAACCATACTTGATCCTTCTATATAAACTCGTTTCTCCAAGAGTTATTTTTTCATCTATCAATCACCATATGATCGAGAATGAGATTTTACTTTCTTATGGTTTTCTTGCTTTTTTTAGTTTTCGAATTGACTAGATTGTTATCGAATTTTCATTCAATTCTTCTGTTTTTTGAATCAATTCATGAGTTACCAGATCATTTATAAACGATATACATCTAATCAGAATTTTGTTTTCAACTTTCATGGATCTGATTTTTTGTCAGAATCTGACATCAACGTTTTTGATGATTTTTTTGATGCATATATAGGCAGAAATCTATAATCCATGATTCTATGCCTATGTTCAAAAATGATAAAAAAGAATACTGACAGATTTATTCATCAGATGAAAGGTATCGAGTTAGATGCATGTTATTAAATGGCTGCAAATTTTCTCAGATTTAAGGGCGTGATTATACCCTCATTTTAATTCATCTAATTTCTACAAAACAGATCCAAGTGCACATATTCAGTTAGATTTATTTGGATTTGAAAGTTTAACATGATGTATAGGGTAATTAATGTGATTCACTGTCTATCGTAGCCATGTATAAGATAGAGTTGGGTGGCGGGCATACGTATCATTTTTTGGTGAATCGATATCTCAAGTATGTTACTTGTTTTTCTAAAAAAAAATTTGTTCAAGTTTTGCTATTCCTATATATTTGTCCAATCCAATGTATGACAAGAACAGTTATTTGCTAATGCGTATATATATATATATATATATATATATATATATATATATATATATATATATATATATATATATATATATATATATATATATATATATATATATATAGTTACATGTTGATTGCTTTCCAAACAAATTCCGCATGGATCTACAGATACTTTGGACGAATCTCATTTTACGAAAGGTAAAATTATTCTGTTTAAACTTGTCATTTCGTATATGTTATGTTACACTGCATTCAATTATAACCTGATGTTAATTAGGTTTTTATAAATCTCCTCCATTTCAGCTAATTATATGTGTTTGTGTCTGTTCTTTTCTATATAACAATGAATTGTAAATTAATGTGCATGGTAAAACTGTCTTTGCAGGTTTTTGTAAGTTTTTTTATAACATAAATTGCATTGTGGTAGCTTTGGTTGGAAATCAAAGTTCTATCTTAATATGTTTTTAAATCATGGGTCCAAAACACAAGTTTACTAATAGGATAAAGAGGTATGCATTTGCGATTGTAATGATAAAAACACCAAAACTTACAAAAACTTGTCTACTTAAAATTTTATAAAGAAGATCATTAGCGAAAGTCATGTAATGAAATCATCTACGTCAACCTGTTCATAGATTGTAGTTCGGTCGACGTGGATGACTTCATTGTATGGCATTCCTATTGATGTTCTTTATATTATTTTAGTATATGGAATTTTGAAAATTTGACCTTTTCCTCATTATGATTGACAAAATCATTGTTATCGTTTGTAATATTGTTAAAACGTTCAAATTTTAGAAAAACATGCTTGTTAAAATACTATAAAAGAGACCTTTAGCAAACGTCACACAATGAAACCGTTCACGACGACTTTTTCAACATTGTAGTGACTACAGTGTACGCGACGTGGATGGCTTCATTGTGTGGCATTTGATATTGACGTTCTTTATAATATTTCAACAAGCAAGTTTCCCGACTTTGGATCTTTTTCAATTTATTACTATTATTTGGATCTCAAGAGACTTGCTTTGCACAACCAAAAAAACCTTAATTCAAATTATATCAACAGATAATATACAACAATAGGTTATGTACGTGTAGGATAGTTTAATCTTACCTTATTTGCACGTATGATGAAGATGACATGCATATTGCATTGATAGTGTCCTCATTTGGGGTTCCACGGACTCCAAATGAGTGACGTGACGGTATCCAATGAAGTATAAACACTTGTTAGGAATAGATATGCATTATAAAATTTGTTATTCAGCCCCTTTTTTGGTTTTGTATCGATCTATTTTATATTGGTACAGTGGAAAGAAAATGAATGAAAATCAAGAAATTTACATTGTGTTTTTAGCCATGATACACTAACAAAGATATCGATTTCATTCTCTTTCCTAATCGATAGTGTATTCTCAATTGTCTACCAAAAAGTGGAGAATCAAGTATAGCTTACAAATCGAAAAAAGGAAAATCAATTTTTTTGTAATGTAATTTTATTATCACGATTAGAAAAAAACAATGCAATCCTCTCTGTTTTCTTTCCTTTCCATTCGATCCATTGTACCAAATGCACCCTAAGTGTGGTAATAGGAGACACAATAATGTACTCGTTATCAATTGTAACGATAAAGATCAAGATTTACAAAATACATGTATACTAGAATGATATAGAGATGGTCATTAATGAATGTCACGGAGTGAAACCATCCACGTCAACTTATTTCAACATTGTAGTGTCACAGTGTCGGTCGACGTGGATGACTTCATTGTGTGACCTTTGATATTGACATTCTTTATAATATTTTAGCAAACATGTTTCTCAACTTTTGATCTTTTTGTTTACGATTGACTGCGTACATCAATTGTTCCTCTGTTTAAGCACTTAGACTCTACAACCTTGCTTTATGGACCTGAGAGGATAAAAATTGGTTTCCAACCAAAAATGCCTTAAGTCATATTATTCAACAATTAAGATCCAACAACAATATGTGGATGTGTGAGATATTTTTCCATGTTTACATTGAAGTATAATAATAAACATTTGTTTGGAAAGGATATGCATGATAAAGCACTCACATCCATGACTGTTATCAAGTTTATGTATCTTTTCATTTAAACAGATTGCATTATGGTTTACTTGCTTAGAAATCATAGTTCTGTTCCTAATAATTATGTAAATCTTGGTTCCGTTAACCTCAAGTGTGCTTCTTGGAGAAACAGAAACAAGGCATCGGACATAAATCATAATGATAAAAGATCAAAATTTGCTTACAAAAACGTGTCTGCTAAAATACAATAAAGGGTGTCATTAGCGAAAGTCACGCAATGAAACCATCCACGTCAACTTGTTGCAACACTGTAGCGCCTATAGTATAACAACCGGTTGATGTGGATGGCTTTGATTTTGATGTTCCTTGTAATATTTTAATGAACATGTTACGAAATTATCTTTTCTTTTACGACAGACTAATCATTTCAGTTCTATTTAATTAAGCACTTGAAGCTCTAGACCCTGGCTTTGTGGACTCAAGAGGCTGATCAAGCAAAGCTTTATTTCCAAGAGAAAATACTTTAATTCAAATTATTCAACAAATAAGATACAACAGGAGGCCATGAATTAGTTGGATATATATATATATATATATATATATATTACCTTGTTTGTGTGTTTGATGATGATGCACGTTGCATGAATATAGTACATGCCCTCAACACAGATTTTGGGGATCTACGATCGATCCTTGAGAATGTCATCGGGTTATACAAAATCAGTGACCGCATGAAAGTATCCAATGAAGTGTAAACATTTGCTAGGAATAGATATGCATGATAAAGTTCTCTCAACCACATTTAGTACCTTTGTATCTGTTATATACTATAAATCAGTATTCTTGTGTATATGTCTTAATAAATTTGTAAATCATGGGTTCAGAACTCAAATGTGCACTGTGTGCTAATCAGAGACTCAAGGTAAATTTGACCTAACTAATCGGAGACACAATGTCTCAGATTTCATTTTTAATGTTAAAAAGATCAAAATACAAAAACATCTATACTAAAATACCATAAAAGAGATCATAATTAGTGAATGTCATGCAATTAATGAAACCATCCATGTCAACTTGTTACAATGTAAAGTGTAAGAACCGGTCGACGTGGATGACATCATTTTGTGTGACATATGATATGATATTGATGTCTTTTAATAAATTTTAGTCACTACAAGAAAAGTGTCATTTAGTGACACAAAAAAAAGTGTTACTATATCTCACTTTTAGTGACACTTATAAAAAAGTGTAGTATAGAACAATGTTTTACTTATACTTTTTTCAAATTAGTGACACAAAAATTTTGTCAGATTATAGTTGAGGCCTATGCCCACATATATTTTTATTTACTATATATCTATACTCACTCCACTTTTACCCACTCTTTTTGTTGTGTAGGTAAATGATTTTGATACCTATAATGACACTTTTTTTACGATAAAAAGAGTGGATAAAAGTGAAGTGGGTATAGATATATATTGGCTAAAAATGTATGTGATTATAGGCTTCAAGTTTTTTGAGACAAAATTTTTGTGTTACTACTTTAGAAAAAGTGTAGGTAAAAGATTGCTCTTCTTTTCATAAGTGTCACTAAAAGTATATTTAGTGACACTTTTTTTTGTAGTGAGTAAATATGTTCTAAAATATTATTATTATTATTATTATTATTATTATTATTATTATTATTATTATTATTATTATTACAACTAAAAATTAAATAGAAAAAAGAAAAGAACCTTTTAATTAATTTTCATTAAAATTAATCATATAAAACATGTTGATAAATGTAAAATAATAGAATTTATACATGTTATTTTTAATAAGAAAAACAATTTATTAATCTATAAATATTAATAAAGTTGGCACGTGTCGTTTTCTACTTGATTTATTATGTGTCATCGTCTCTTTTCTTAAGTCACTAAAATCAAATTAAATTCTAAATCAAATCAAATTCAGTTATATAATTCTAATCTGACTAATTTAATAATATAAACTCTATTTCATATAATGGTATATATATCTTTATAAATATTAGTTCTTAAATCAATATTGTAATGCATTGTTATTAACCAAATATTAATAATGGTATGTGAATAAGGTGATTTGTAGTTTTGTACACAAGAAGAATTTATTATAGATAACAATTTTATATGAAATAACTAATTTATCCTTACCAATATTCTTGTCATCCTTATTACATATATCCCTTCTTTAAGAGTATATTTATCAGGAGGGATGTATTTATTTAAAGAAGGTGCATTTTAAAATAACTCATTTGATAATAGTTATAATGTATCTATATTTATTAGGAGGGTGTTAAATTTAAGATTTTTTTATACAAAAAACCAATATGTTTTACGTTTTTACGGTTTTATCAGTCTGTGTTATTTTTTACCAGTAAAATCAACAAGTTAATTTTTTCTTGGTTGATTTATCACATGTCGTCATTTCTTTTTGTCATGTTATTAAATTTTTTTTAAACTTCAAATCAAATCAATTAAAATCTAATTTATTTAATTTAATAATTATAAACTCTAATTTTATATAATTAGTTTATATATTTTTATAAATTTATTCTTTAAATGTTTTTTTAAATCAATGAATATAATAAATGAGTGTTAACATAGTTTTAATAAGGGATAGTTGTGTAGAAAAACTCAAGTTGAACTATTTTTGTGATAATAACTTCAACCATTTTTCATTGCAAAAAATCCACAACCGGAAAAAAAGTACAATTAGAATATTACCGATTATAAATCACACACCACCGTCAACAAGTCATCAGTGACCACGTGAATTTCATCGAATATTAAATTTCAACATAAAAAAAAATCAGATTTGAACAAAGAAATCAACAAGAAATGTGAATTTGAATAATAAAATATAGACAAATGAGTTCGCTGAAAAGAATGTTCGTCAAAAACAAAATAGTGGTCAATAGATTGCAACCGGTTGGGGGTTTTTGTGCATTGATAAATTATGGGGAATTTTAACCTATTAATAATATATATATATACATACATACATACATATATATATATATATAAATATATATATATATATAAATATTTATATATATATATATATATATATATATATATATATATATATATATATATATATATATATATATATATATATATATATATATATATATATATATATATATATAGGGAGGTTCAATTGATAACATTTATCCAATAGATCAAAAAAACCATTCAGCCATGGATGCAAAGAGACTCAGCGAGTGAACTAGGTTTTGGTATTCCTTCTTGAGCTTCTATTTCTTCCCTTAAAGGAGATTCGAGAAAAGATGGAATAAGAAGACGTGTTTCCAGAACGAACATATATATATATATATATATATATATATATATATATATATATATATATATATATATATATATATATATATATATATATATATATATATATATATATATATAGGGAGGTTCAATTGATAACATTTATCCATTAGATCAAAAAATTGTATGGATTAGATTAATGGCAAAAGGATAAATAGTTGGACAATTTTATGCATCTTGTGCATTATAGAAACAAACAAGGAAGGACATTTTGGGGAATGTGCATACCTCATTAAATTTAATATTTCAACAAATAATCAAATAATAAATGCTAAATAAATTCAATTGATACATTTCCAAATTTAACAAAAATTACACAAATTCAAAAAAAGATGATGGAGATCGATGCATTTCATCGTAATCGTGTTTATTTATGCATCGTGTTCAAAAAAGATGCATTTAACAAAAAAAAAATACACAAATTCGTTATGCATCGTGTTCAACTTGTTCATCATTCATCTATGCATCGTGTTCGTCGTTCATATTTTTTCATTTATGCATCATCATTTTTCGTTGTTCATCGTTCATCATCCATCTATGCATCGTCATTGTTCATCGTCCATCTATGCATCATCATTATTAATCGTTCATCATCCATCTATGCATCGTGTTCTTCATAATCATCATCGGTTGCATCTCTTGTTCATGTTCATCATCATCGTTGTTCATCGTTAATATTCGTCTTCAAATCATCATCACCATCAAAATCATGAAGAACACGATTAGAGAGAAAATGAGAGGGGGAGAGAGAGAGAGAGAGAGAGAGAGAGAGAGAGAGAGAGAGAAAATGGGGAGGAAAATGAGGAATGTAGTTAATATGATATTTTAATTGAAAATGTAACTCCTAATTATCTTTTAATGATTTTTATAAATAAATTAAGTATCATATCTTTAGTTTTCCCTAAATGCCCTTTGTGCACCATTGGTAAATTATCTGATGCACAAAAGATCCTCGAGATTCTCGATGCATAAAAATTCTCAATTGAACCTATATATATATATATATATATATATATATATATATATATATATATATATATATATATATATATATATATATATATATATATATATATATATATATATATATAGTCAATAGGTTTATCTTAAATATAGTCAATAGGTTTATCTTAAATAATAGATGACAACTATTAAATTAATAGATTCCTTAATTATGGAGATTTACTTCCATAACCTATCTATATAAATTTCGAAATGAGTTTTAATAAACATGTTCAATTGGATTCGACAATGCGTTTTAGTGAACATGTTCAATTGGATTCGACGATCGGTTTTAGTGAACATGTTCAATTGGAAACGATAAAGGGTTTTAGTGAACATGTTCAACCGGAGGTGTCAAATATATGTATTTATTATTTTCTTCAAACCGTTCGTGAAGGTTAAATTTCATTTACACGTTATTGAACATGTGCAATTAGAGTTTAATATTTTTTTAGTCGTTGTTAACCATTATGGTGATAAACCAATATTGACGGTATTGAACATGTTCATTCGTGGTTTCTGAAGTGTTATAATTGCACATGTTCAATATGGGTGTAATGAATGATATTAACTAAAATAGAGATTTTTATGGATATACAGAATCTTTGATTTTAATTTAAATTTTTTTAATATCATTTTTACCCCAGCATTAATTAATGTGGGAAATAATTTTAAGCAAAATTTATATTATATTTTAATAATTTTAATGATAAATGATTGGCTATAAATGGTTCTCCGGTACCCCAGTCTAACATGGTACCCCATTGATCTTGAATATATATATATATATATATATATATATATATATATATATATATATATATATATATATATATATATATATATATATATATATATATATATATATATATATATATATATATATATGTATGTATATATTTAAGAGGGTGCATTTAATAAAAAGAGAGTGCATTTAAAATGGCACATTTAATAAATATTATGTTTGTAATAATTAGGTGTTAAAATTAATGCTGGTAATAATGTTGATAATTAAAGAACCGTAATGAATCCTTCTATATAAACTCGGTTATGCAAGAGTTATTTTCTCATCTATCAATCACCATATGATCGAGAATGAGATTTTACTTTCTATTGGTTTTTTTGGTTTTTTTAGTTTTCGAATTGACTAGATTGTTATCGAATTTTCATTCAATTCTTCTGTTTTTTTGAATCAATTCATGAGTTAGCAGATCATTTATAAACGATATACATCTAATAAGATTTTTGTTTTCAACTTTTATGGATCTGATTTTTTGTCGGAATCAGACATCAAAGTTTTTGATGATTTTTTTTGTTGCATATATAGGCAGAAATTTATAATCATTGATTCTATGCCTATGTTCAAAAATGAGAAAAAAGAATACTAACAGATCATTAGATCAAACGTATCGAGTTAGATCCATATTTTAATTTATCTAATTTCTACAAAACTAATCGAAGTACACATTTTCAGTTAGATTTATTCGGAGTTGAAAGATTAACATGATGTAAAGCGTAATTAATGTCAGTCACTGTCTATCGTAACCATCAATAAGATCGAGATGGATGGCGGGCACATCACTTTTGGGTGAAGTGATGTCTCAAGTATGTTACTTGTTTTTCTTAAAAATATTTGTTCAAGTTTTGTTGTTTCTATATATTTGTCCAAATATTATGTATGACAAGCACAATTATTTGCTAATGCAGATATATGTGTGTGTATTGTTAGATGTTGATTGCTTTCCAAACAAATTCCACATGGATCTACACATACTTTGGTCGAATCTCATTTAACGAAAGGTAAAATTCTTCTGTTTAAACTTCTCATTTCGTATATGTTATGTTACGTTGCATTCAATTATAACTTGAGGTTAATTAGGTTTTATAAATCTCCTCCATTTCTGCTAATTGTATGTGTTTGTGTGTATGTTCTTATCTATATAACAGTGGATTGTAAATTAATATGCATGGTAAAACTGTCTTTGCAGGTTTTTGTAATTTTTTTATGAACATAAATTCATTGTGGTATTTTTGGTTGGAAATCAAAGTTCTATCTTAATATTTTTTAAATCATGGGTCCAAAACACAAGTTTACTAATAGGAGAAAGAAGGTATGTATTCATGATTGTAGTGATAAAAACGCCAAAATTTACAAAAACTTGTCTACTTAAAATTTTATAAAGAATATCATTAGCGAAAGTCATGCAATGAAGTCATCTACGTCAACCCGCTTATAGATTGTAGTTCATACTGGTCGACGTGGATGACTTCATTATGTGGCATTCGAATTAATGTTCTTTATACTATTTTAGTACATGGAATTCAGAAATTTTGACCTTTTCCTCATTATAATTGAGAAAATCATTCCTTTTTCACCTCAAGTGTGCTCACCTGAGACAATATTTTAGTTATCAGTTGTACTATTGATAAAACGTTCAAAATTTAGAAAAACATGATTGTTGAAATACTATAAAGGAGACCATTAGCAAATGTCACATGATGAAACCATCCACGTCAACTTGTTCAACATTGTAGTGACTACAATGTAAGAAATGTAAGAACCGGTCGACGTGGATGGCTTCATTGAGTGGCATTTGATATTGGCGTTTTTTATAATATTTCAACAAGCAAGTTTCTCAATTTTGGATCTTTTTTCAATTTTTTACACTTGAATACTCATTTATTGGTCTTCTGTTTAGACTTGGACTCAAGAGCCTTGCTTTGCACAACCAAAAAAACCTTAATTCATATGATATCAACATATATTATATAATAACAAGTTATGTACGTGTAGGATATTTTAATCTTACCTTATTTGCATGAAGATGACATGCATATTGCATTGATATTGGAAATAAATGTTCGTGTCTTGATAAACATGAGTCTAGATTCTCAAGTGTGCTAAATAGAGACACAATAATGTCTTGGCTATCAATTGTAATGATAAAAGATCGAAATTTACAAATATACATGTATGCTAAAATGATATGAAAATGTTCATTAGTGAATGTCACATAATGAAACCATCCACATCAACTTGTTACAACATTGTAGTGCCTACAGTGTAAGAACCAGTCGATGTGGATGGCTTCATTGTGTGGCATTAGATATCAACATTCTTTATAACATTTTAACAAGCATGCTTCCGGAATTTTGATCTTCTTTGTTACTATTAACTACTCATTTAATTAAAACCATAATTCCACATACTTAGTTTTTATATTTTTTTATAAATATTCATTCTTTAAATAGAGACACAAAATAAATGTTCAGAATCTCAAGTGTGCTAAATAGAGACACAATAATGTCTTGGTTATCAATTGTAATGATAAAAAGATCGAAATTTACAAATATACATGAATGCTAAAATGATATAAAAATGTTCATTAGTGAATGTCACATAATGAAACCATCCACATCAACTTGTTACAACATTGTAGTGCCTACAGTGTAAGAACCAGTCGATGTGGATGGCTTCATTGTGTGGCATTACATATCAACATTCTTTATAACATTTTAACAAGCATGCTTCCTTTGATCTTCTTTGTTACTATTAACTACTCATTTATTGTTCCTCTGTTTAAGCACCCGGAGAAATTGAGCCTAAGGGATTAAAACCAGAATTCCACATAATTAGTTTATATATTTTTTTATAAATATTCATTCTTTAAATAGAGACACAAAATAAATGTTTAGAAACTCAAGTGTGCTAAATAGAGACACAATAATGTCTTGGTTATCAGATGTAATGATAAAAAGATCGAAATTTACGAATATACATGAATGCTAAAATGATATAAAAATGTTCATTAGTGAATATCACATAATGAAACCATCCACATCAACTTGTTACAACATTGTAGTGCCTACTGTGTAAGAACCAGTCGATGTGGATGGCTTCATTATGTGGCATTAGATATCAACATTCTTTATAACATTTTAACAAGCATGCTTCCGGAATTTTGATCTTCTTTGTTACTATTAACTACTCATTTATTGTTCCTTTGTTTAAGCACTTAGATCTAGAGCCAAACGGATTAAAACCAGAATTCCACATAATTAGTTTATATATTTTTTATAAATATTCATTCTTTAAATAGAGACACAAAATAAATGTTTAGAAACTCAAGTATGCTAAATAGAGACACAATAATGTCTTGGTTATTAATTGTAATGATAAAAAGATCAAAATTTACGAATATACATGAATGCTAAAATGATTAAAAAAATGTTCATTAGTGAATGTCACATAATGAAACCATCCACATCAACTTGTTACAACATTGTAGTGCCTACAGTGTAAGAACCAGTCGATGTGGATGGCTTCATTGTGTGGCATTGCATATCAACATTCTTTATAACATTTTAACAAGCATGGTTCCGGAATTTTGATCTTCTTTGTTACTATTAACTACTCATTTATTGTTCCTTTGTTTAAGCACCCGGAGATATTTATTGTTCATTTATATATTTTTTATAAATATTCATTCTTTAAATAGAGACACAAAATAAATGTTCAGAAACTCAAGTGTGCTAAATAGAGACACAATAATGTCTTGGTTATCAATTGTAATGATAAAAAGATCGAAATTTACAAATATACATGAATGCTAAAATGATACAAAAATGTTCATTAGTGAATGTCACATAATGAAACCATCCACATCAACTTGTTACAACAATGTAGTGCCTACAGTGTAAGAACCAGTCGATGTGGATGGCTTCATTGTGTGGCATTACATATCAACATTCTTTATAACATTTTAACATGCATGCTTCCGGAATTCTGATCTTCTTTGTTACTATTAACTACTCATTTATTGTTCCTCTGTTTAAGCACCCGGAGATATTGAGCCTAACGGATTAAAACCAGAATTTCACATAATTAGTTTATATATTTTTTTATAAATATTCATTCTTTAAATAGAGACACAAAATAAATGTTCAGAAACTCAAGTGTGCTAAATAGAGACACAATAATGTCTTGGTTATCAATTGTAATGATAAAAAGATCAAAATTTACATATATACATGAATGCTAAAATGATATAAAAATGTTCATTACTGAATGTCACATAATGAAACCATCCACATCAACTTGTTACAACAATGTTGTGCCTACAGTGTAACAACCAGTCGATGTGGATGGCTTCATTGTGTGGCATTAGATATCGACATTCTTTATAACATTTTAAAAAGCATGCTTCCGGAATTTTGATCTTCTTTGTTACTATTAACTACTCGTTTATTGTTCCTCTGTTTAAGCACCCGGCGATCTTGAGCCTAAGGGATTAAAATCATAATGCCACATAATTAGTTTATATATTTTTTATAAATATTCATTCTTAAAATGTTTTTTAAATCAATGCATATGATAAATGAGTATTAACATAGTATTAATAACATTACATACGTAAATTTAAGAGTGTGGATTTAATAAAAAGAATGTGCATTTAAAATGGCTCATGTAATAATTATTATGTGTGTAATAATTAGGGTGCTAAAATTAATGTTGGTAATAATGTTGACAATTAAAGAACCATACTTCATCCTTCTATATAAACTCGTTTCTCCAAGAGTTATTTTCTCATCTATCAATCACCATATGATCGGAGATTTTACTTTCTTTTGGTTTTCTTGCTTTTGTTTAGTTTTCGAATTGAGTAGATTGTTATCGAATTTTCATTCAATTCTTCTGTTTTTTGAATCAATTCATGAGTTACCAGATCATTTATAAACGATATACATCTAATCAGATTTTTGTTTTCAACTTTTATGGATCTGATTTTTTGTCAGAATCAGACATCAAAGTTTTTGATGATTTTTTTGTTGCATATATAGACAGAAATCTATATTCCATGATTCTATGCCTATGTTCAAAAATGATTAAAAAAAAGAATACTGACAGGTTTATTCATCAGATAAAACGTATCGAGTTAGATCCATGTTATTAAATGGTTGCAAAATTTCTCAGATTTAAATAGGGTCAGGTTCTATGGGGAACCTGTATGCATTGTGCAACTTGGGAACCTCCATGCACCGTTAGATCTATAATTTCAATGGATTAGATTTTAGTGGCAAAAGGGTAATTAAGTTGAACTTTGTTGCACCGGTGCACAACATATCACGCGTGGAGGGGCAAAATTGGAAGAAAGTTCATTTAGCTAAAATTCACATTCATTCGTTGCATACCGCGATTCTAGCCCTCCTTCCATAATTCGTATTTGCTCCAGATTTCGCTCAAGATTTCTCCCTCCATCTTTATCCCGAAAATCACTCATGGATACTCAAATAGATTAAGCTTTGTTCTTCAAATACACTAATAAAATGCATACGGTTCAAGGGTTTAAAAAAAAAAAGGAAAAAACAAACATTCACGTGCGAACAGCCGGTTTCTTTTTTCGCCGTTGCAACTTCGATTATTTTGTTAAATGAAAGTGCATTGTTGCATATTTCGTGTTCATTGAGGTGTTTAGTTCAAGTTGCATCTCTTTTGAAATGCATTATGCGTCGACTTTTAATATGCATATTAAGGTAATTTCAGTATGCATATAAATTCAATTTCAATAATGTTTATGCATTGAAGACATGCATATAAATTCAATTTCAATCGGATGTCTGGCTACGGGTGTGGAGATGAAAACCGTATGAAGACATGCATGGATAGAAAGTCAAAACAAATGAAATCGCATAACTAAAAACTTCACGATTTAGCAATTACCATAATATATATCCGGTTATTTTAATGTAGAATATTTTAAATATCTTAATCTAACTAAATAATTGTTTAAACTTCCAATTATGTCATTATTGCATCCTTATTTAATATATTGTACATTTTTTGTTCCCCCGGTTCACAATGCATTGTGGTGCCCCATAGAACCTCAATCTATATATATATATATATATATATATATATATAGTTACATGTTGATTGCTTTCCAAACAAATTCCGCATGGATCTACACATACTTTGGTCGAATCTCATTTTCGAAAAGGTACAATTCTTCTATTTAAACTTGTCATTTCGTATATGCATTCAATTATAACCTGATGTTAATTAGGTTTTATAAATCTCCTCCATTTCAGCTAATTATATGTTTGTGTGTGTGTTCTTTTCTATATAACAATGAATTGTAAATTAATATGCATGGTAAAACTGTCTTTGCAGGTTTTTGTAATTTTTTTATAACATAAATTGCATTGTGGTAACTTTGGTTGGAAATAAGAGTTCTATCTTAATATGTTTTTAAATCATGGGTCCAAAACACAAGTTTACTAATACGATAAAGAAGGTATGTATTTACGATTGTAATGATAAAAACACCAAAATTTACAAAAAATTTGTCTACGTAAAAATTTATAAAGAAGATCATTAGCGAAAGTCATGCAATGAAATCATCTACGTCAACCCGTTCATAGATTGTGATGAACAGGTCGACGTGGATGGCTTCATTGTGTGACATTCCAATTGATGTTCTTTATATCATTTTGGTATATGGAATTCTGAAATTTTGACCATTTCCTCATTATGATTGAGAAAATCATTCTTTTTTCACCTCAAGTGTGCTAAACAGTGACAATATTTGAGTTATCGGTTGTAATATTGTTAAAACGTTCAAAATTTAGAAAAACATGCTTGTTAAAATACTATAAAAGAGACCTTTAGCAAACGTCATACAATGGAACCGTCCACGTCAACTTTTTCAACATTGTAGTGACTACAGTGTAAGAACGGGTCGACGTTCTTTATAATATTTCAACAAGCAAGTTTCCCGATTTTGGATCTTTTTCAATTTGTTACTATTGAATACTCATTTATTGTTCCTCTGTTTAGACTTGGATTTCAAGAGACTTGCTTTGCACAACCAAAAAAACCTTAATTTAAATAATATCAACAAATAATATACAACAATAGGTTATGTACGTGTAGGATAGTTTAATCTTACCTTATTTGCACGCATGATGAAGATGACATGCATATTGCATTGATAGTGTCCTCCTCAAAGATTTTGAGGTTTCACGGACTCCAAATAAGCGACGTGGCGGTATCCAATGAAGTATAAACACTTGTTAGGAATAGATATGCACGATAAAATTTTGTTATTCAACCCCTTTTGGTTTTGTATCGATCTATTTTATATTGGTGACGATGTTATGTCTTAATAAGTTTGTGAATCATGGGTCTTGAACCTCAAGTGTGCTAATTGGAGACAATGTCTCACTTACCGGTTGTAATGATAAAAGATTCCAAATTTAGAAAAACATGTTTGTTAAAATTCTATAAAGGATACCATTAGAAATTGTCACACAATGAAACCATCCACGTCAACTTGTTACAACATTGTAGTTCCTATAGTGTAAGAGCTGGTCGACGTGGATGGCTTCATTGTATGGGATATTTTGATCTTACCTTTTTGGCACATATGGTGATGATAATCCTATTGCATTAATTGTGTTCTCGTCATGAATTTGAGGATCTAAGAATCTTGGAGACGTCGCCTACTTACTATAAATTAGTGACAATATACAATGAAGTATAAACACTAAAACACATTTGTTAGGATACATGATAAGATTCTGTCACACAGCCCCAACCATTTTGTTTTATATCTTCTTTTATATTGGAAATCCAGAAACTCAAGTGTGCTAAATAGAGACACAACAATGTCTTGGTTATCAATTGTAATGATAAAAAGATCGAGATTTACAATAATACATGTATGCTAAAATGATATAAAAATGTTCATTAGTGAATGTCATATAATGAAACCATCCACATCAACTTGTTACAACATTGTAGTGCCTACAATGTAGGAACCAATCGCTGTGGATGGTTTCATTGTGTGGCATTAGATATCGACATTCTGTATAACATTTTAACAAGCATGCTTCCAGAATTTTGATCTTCTTTGTTACTGTTAATTACTCATTTATTGTTTCTCTGTTTAAGCACCTGGGATCTAGAGCCTAAGGGGGCGTTTGGTACGGTGGAATGAAAATGAATGAAAATCAAGAAATTTACATAGTGTTTTTAGTCATGATACACTAACAAAAATATCGATTTCATTATCTTTCCTAATCGATAGTGTATTATACAATTGTCTACCAAAACGTGGAGAATCAAGTATAGCTTACAAATCGAAAAAAGGAATGGAAATCAATTTTCTTGTAATGTAATTTCATTATCACGATTAAAAAAACAATGCAATCCTCTCTGTTTTCTTTCATTTCCATTCAATCCATTGTACCAAACGCACCCTAAGGGGGTGTTTGGTTCGCTGGAATCTGACGGAATGGAATAGAATCTGTCAATTGAATGGAATTCTGGAAGGAATGGAATCTGCCTGAATCCAAACACTATAGTTTGTTGAGAATGAGAAGACTAGTTGTTAAAAGGATTGCTTTGAAGGAATGGAATTTACATTCCTTCCATTTTGCTATGGAATGGTCATTCCTTCAAAAGGGAATATTTTTTTTTAAATGTGGAATGGTCATTCCGTTCCTTTGGACTACCAACCAACCCATCAGAATGGAAAATCCATTCCTTTTCCGCCGGATTCCATCAGATACCAGCGAACCAAACGCCTCATAAGTGTGGTAATAGGAGACACAATAATGTACTGGTTATCAATTTAACGATAAAAAGATCAAGATTTACAGAATACATGTATAATAGAATGATATAGAGATGGTCATTAATGAATGTCACGCAGTGAAACCATCCACGTCAACTTGTTACAACATTGTAGTGCCATGGTGTCGGTCGACGTGGATGACTTCGTTGTGTGACATTTGATATTGACATTCTTTATAATATTTTAGAAAACATGTTTCTCAACTTTTAATCTTTTTGGTTACAATTGACTGCACATCAATTGTTCCTCTGTTTAAGCACTTAGACTCTACAACCTTGCTTTATGGACCTGAGAGGAAAAAAATTGGTTTCCAACCAAAAAATGCCTCAAGTCATATTATTCAACAAATAAGATCCAATAACAATATGAGGATGTGTGAGATATTTTGCCATTTTTACATTGAAGTATAAACATTTGTTTGGAAAGGATATGCATGATAAAGCACTCACATCCATGACTGTTATCAAGTTTATGTATCTTTTCATTAAAACAGATTGCATTTGGTTTACTTGCTTAGAAATCATAGTTCTGTCCTAATAATTATGTAAATCTTGGTTCCGTTAACCTCAAGTGTGCTTCTTGGAGAAAGAAGGCATAGGTCATAAATCATAATGATAAAAGATCAAAATGTACTTACAAAAACGTTTCTGCTAAAATACAATAAAGGGTGTCATTAGCGAAAGTCACGCAATGAAACCATCCACGTCAACTTGTTGCAACACTGTAGCACCTATAGGATAACAACCGGTTGATGTGGATGGCTTCATTAATTGTGTGTCATTTGATTTTGTTCATGTTCTTTGTAATATTTTAATGAACATGTTACGAAATTATCTTTTCTTTTACGACAGACTAATCATTTCAGTTCTATTTAATTAAGCACTTGAAGCTCTAGACCCTGGCTTTGTGGACTCAAGAGGCTGATCAAGCAAAGCTTTATTTCCAAGAGAAAATACTTTAATTCAAATTATTCAACAAATAAGATACAACAGGAGGCCATGAATTAGTTGGATATATATATATATATATATATATATATATATATATATATATATATATATATATATATATATATATATATATATATATATATATATATATATATATATATATATGTATATAGATTTGGGTTCAAATGAGTACCACTAGTTTTGCGGAGTACCGGAGGTACCTCGCTTAAAATCATTTTTTTTGAAATTTTTTTTCATAATCATGTTTAAATTAATAATATAAGACTACTTGCAAAAAATCACACCTAAACACACACTAGAACTATGTGAAACGTGTGTGTTCACATGAACTGCACTGTTGTGAACGTGTGTTCACAACTAAGCAAGTTCACATAAATTTTTTCACGTTCACATTACTTTTAAGATGATAGAAAGTGTAAATGTGTATAATTTTTTACGAATAGCCTTATATTATTTGTATCTAAATGAATATGAAAAAAATTCAAAAAAAAATAAAATTTTTCGGAGCAAGTTCAAATCTGAAATCCGTGTGTTCACAGGTACTCACGGTACTCTGCATTTTTTAGGTACTCACACGAACCATATTCTATATATATATATATATATATATATATATATATATATATATATATATATATATATATATATATATATTTATATATATATATTTATATATATATATATATATTACCTTGTTTGTGTGTTTGATGATGATGGCACGTTGCATGAATATAGTACATGCCCTCAACACAGATTTTGGGGATCTACGATCGATCCTTGAGAATGTCATCGGGTTATACAAAATCAGTGACCGCATGAAAGTATCCAATGAAGTGTAAACATTTGCTAGGAATAGATATGCATGATAAAGTTCTCTCAACCACATTTAGTACCTTTGTATCTGTTATATACTATAAATCAGTATTCTTGTGTATATGTCTTAATAAATTTGTAAATCATGGGTTCAGAACTCAAATGTGCACTGTGTGCTAATCAGAGACTCAAGGTAAATTTGACCTAACTAATCGGAGACACAATGTCTCAGATTTCATTTTTAATGTTAAAAAGATCAAAATACAAAAACATCTATACTAAAATACCATAAAAGAGATCATAATTAGTGAATGTCATGCAATTGATGAAACCATCCATGTCAACTTGTTACAATGTAAAGTGTAAGAACCAGTCGACGTGGATGACATCATTTTGTGTGACATATGATATGATATTGATGTCCTTTAATAAAATTTAGTCACTACAAAAAAAGTGTCATTTACTGATACAAAAAAAAAGTGTTACTATATCTCACTTTTTTCTAAATTAGTGACACAAAAATTTTGTCAGATTATAGTTGAGGCCTATGCCCACATATATTTTTATTTACTATATATCTATACTCACTCCACTTTTACCCACTCTTTTTGTTGTGTAGGTAAATGATTTTGATACATATAATGACACTTTTTTTACGATAAAAAGAGTGGATAAAAGTGAAGTGGGTATAGATATATATTGGCTAAAAATGTATGTGATTATAGGCTTCAAGTTTTTTGTGACAAAATTTTTGTGTTACTACTTTAGAAAAAGTGTAGGAAAAAGATTGCTCTTCTTTTCATAAGTGTCACTAAAAGTATATTTAGTGACACTTTTTTTTGTAGTGAGTAAATATGTTCTAAAATATTATTATTATTATTATTATTATTATTATTATTATTATTATTATTATTATTATTATTACAACTAAAAATTAAATAGAAAAAAGAAAAGAACCTTTTAATTAATTTTCATTAAAATTAATCATATAAAACATGTTGATAAATGTAAAATAATAGAATTTATACATGTTATTTTTAATAAGAAAAACAATTTATTAATCTATAAATATTAATAAAGTTGGCACGTGTCGTTTTCTACTTGATTTATTATGTGTCATCGTCTCTTTTCTTAAGTCACTAAAATCAAATTAAATTCTAAATCAAATCAAATTCAGTTATATAATTCTAATCTGACTAATTTAATAATATAAACTCTATTTCATATAATGGTATATATATCTTTATAAATATTAGTTCTTAAATCAATATTGTAATGCATTGTTATTAACCAAATATTAATAATGGTATGTGAATAAGGTGATTTGTAGTTTTGTACACAAGAAGAATTTATTATAGATAACAATTTTATATGAAATAACTAATTTATCCTTACCAATATTTTTGTCATCCTTATTACATTTAATCCCTTCTTTAAGAGTATATTTATCAGGAGGGATGTATTTATTTAAAGAAGGTGCATTTTAAAATAACTCATTTGATAATAGTTATAATGTATCTATATTTATTAGGAGGGTGTTAAATTTAAGATTTTTTTATACAAAAAACCAATATGTTTTACGTTTTTACGGTTTTGTCAGCCTGTGTTATTTTTTACCAGTAAAATCAACAAGTTAATTTTTTCTTGGTTGATTTATCACATGTCGTCATTTCTTTTTGTCATGTTATTAAATTTTTTTTAAACTTCAAATCAAATCAATTAAAATCTAATTTATTTAATTTAATAATTATAAACTCTAATTTTATATAATTAGTTTATATATTTTTATAAATTTATTCTTTAAATGTTTTTTTTAAATCAATGAATATAATAAATGAGTGTTAACATAGTTTTAATAAGGGATAGTTGTGTAGAAAAACTCAAGTTGAACTATTTTTGTGATAATAACTTCAACCATTTTTCATTGCAAAAAATCCACAACCGGAAAAAAATACAATTAGAATATTACCGATTATAAATCACACACCACCGTCAACAAGTCATCAGTGACCACGTGAATTTCATCGAATATTAAATTTCAACATAAAAAAATCAGATTTGAACAAAGAAATCAACAAGAAATGTGAATTTGAATAATAAAATATAGACAAATGAGTTCGCTGAAAAGAATGTTCGTCAAAAACAAAATAGTGGTCAATAGATTGCAACCGGTTGGGGGTTTTTGTGCATTGATAAATTATGGGGAATTTTAACCTATTAATAATATATATATATAGATACATACATACATACATACATACATATATATATATATATATATATATATATATATATATATATATATATATATATATATATATATATATATATATATATATAGGGAGGTTCAATTGATAACATTTATCCAATAGATCAAAAAATTTTATGGCTTAGATTAATGGCAAAAGGATAAATAGTTGGACAATTTTATGCATCTTGTGCATTATATAAACAAACAAGGAATGACATTTTGAGGAATGTGCATACCTCATTAAATTTAATATTTCAACAAATAATCAAATAATAAATATTAAATAAATTCACTTGATACAATTCTAAATTTAACAAAAATTACACAAATTCAAAAAAGATGATGGAGATCGATGCATTTCATCGTTAACCGTGTTTATCTATGCATCGTGTTAAAAAAACGCATTTAACAAAAAAAAATAAACAAATTCATTTATGCATCATGTTCAACTTGTTCAACATTCATCTATGCATCGCGTTCGTCGTTCATATTTTTTCATTTATGCATCATCATTTTTCGTTGTTCATCATTCATCATCCATTTATGCATCGTCATCGTTCATTATTCATCTATGCATCATCATTATTCATCGTTCATCATCCATTTATGTATCGTGTTCTTCATAATCATCATCGGTTGCATCTCTTGTTCATGTTCATCATCATCGTTGTTCATCATTAGTTTTCGTCTTCAAATCATCATCACTATGAAAATCATGAAGAACACGATTAGAGAGAGAGAGAGAGAGAGAGAGAGAGAGAGAGAAAATGGGGAGGAAAATGAGGAATGTAGTTAATATGATATTTTAATTGAAAATGTAACTCCTAATTATCTTTTAATGATTTTTATAAATAAATTAAGTATCGTATCTTTAGTTTTCCCTAAATGCCCTTTGTGCACCATTGGTAAATTATCTGATGCACAAAAGATCCTCGAGATTCTCGATGCATAAAAATTCTCAATTGAACATATATATATATATATATATATATATATATATATATATATGGTACCATGTTAGACTGGAGAACTGGAGTCCATCAATGTTTGCTTATAAGTTTAAAAGGGTAATATAGTCAATAGGTTTATCTTAAATAATAGATGACAACTATTAAATTAATAGATTCCTTAATTATGGAGATTTACTTCCATAACCTATCTATATAAATTTCGAAATGAGTTTTAATAAACATGTTCAATTGGATTCGACAATGCGTTTTAGTGAACATGTTCAATTGGATTCGACGATCGGTTTTAGTGAACATGTTCAATTGGAAACGCTAAAGGGTTTTAGTGAACATGTTTAACCGGAGGTGTCAAATATATGTATTTATTATTTTCTTCAAACCGTTCGTGAAGGTTAAATTTCATTTACACGTTATTGAACATGTGCAATTAGAGTTTAATATTTTTTTAGTCGTTGTTAACCATTATGGTGATAAACCAATATTGATGGTATTGAACATGTTCAATCGTGGTTTCTGGAGTGTTATAATTGCACATGTTCAATATGGGTGTAATGAATGATATTAACTAAAATAGAGATTTTTATGGATACACAGAATCTTTGATTTTAATTTAAATTTTTTTAATACCATTTTTACCCAGCATTAATTAATGTGGGAAATAATTTTAAGCAAAATTTATATTATATTTTAATAATTTTAATGATAAATAATTGGCTATAAATGGTTCTCCGGTACCCCAGTCTAACATGGTACCCCATTGATCTTGAATATATATATATATAGGGTCAGGTTCTATGGGGCACCTGTGTGCATTGTGCACTTTGGGAACCTGTATGCACCGTTAGATCTTGAATTTTAATGGTTCAGATTGTAGTGACAGAACGGTAATTAACTTGAAAATGGGTGCACGGGTGCATAACTTCTCGAGCGCGGAAATGCAAAATCGAAAGATGCTTGAATTCAGAAAAATATTTTATCCGAATCTAAACAAACATGATGCATCTTCATCCAATTTATTGGATTCCTCTTCAAACACGATGCATCTTCATCCAATTCAATTTCAAACATGATGCATTTCGACCATATTCATCCTCGTCTTTGTTCCATCATTATGCATCACCAAAATCGTGATGCATTTCGGCCATATTCATCCTCGTCTTTGTTCCATCATTATGCATCACCAAAAATCGTGATGCATTTCGACATTTAAATGTGTTAATTACTGATGCATCTCTGAAATTTAAACGTGTTCATTAACGTCTTCAATGTGTTCATCATTGTCGTGATGCATTGCTGTTGTGCATCATGTTTGAAACAACCAATACCATAATGCACCCTTTGTAAACAAGCAATGCATTTTTGGTTCCCATTTGGTTCCCGATGCATATGGTGCCCCATAGAACCTCAATCTATATATATATATATATATATATATATATATATATATATATATATATATATATATATATATATATATATATATATATATATATATATATATATATATATATATATATATATATATATAAAAGAGGGTGCATTTAATAAAAAGAGAGTGCATTTAAAATGGCACATTTAATAAATATTATGTTTGTAATAGTTAGGTGTTAAAATTAATGCTGGTAATAATGTTGATAATTAAAGAACCATAATGAATCCTTCTATATAAACTCGATTATGCAAGAGTTATTTTCTCATCTATCAATCACCATATGATCGAGAATGAGATTTTACTTTTTTTTGTTTTTTTTTAGTTTTCGAATTGACTAGATTGTTATCGAATTTTCATTCAGTTCTTCTGTTTTTTGAATTAATTCATGAGTTAGCAGATCATTTATAAACGATATACATCTAATAAGATTTTTGTTTTCAACTTTTATGGATCTCAAAATCAGACATCAAAGTTTTTGATGATTTTTTTTGTTGCATATATAGGCAGAAATTTATAATCATTGATTCTATGCCTATGTTCAAAAATGAGAAAAAAGAATACTGATAGATCATTAGATCAAACATATCGAGTTAGATCCATATTTTAATTTATCTAATTTCTACAAAACTAATCGAAGTACACATTTTCAGTTAGATTTATTCGGAGTTGAAAGATTATCATGATGTAAAGCGTAATTAATGTCAGTCACTGTCTATCGTAACCATCAATAAGATCGAGATGGGTGGCGGGCACATCACTTTTGGATGAAGCGATGTCTCAAGTATGTTACTTGTTTTTCTTAAAAATATTTGTTCAAGTTTTGTTGTTTCTATATATTTGTCCAAATATTATGTATGACAAGCACAATTATCTGCTAATGCAGATATATGTGTGTGTATTGTTAGATGTTGATTGCTTTCCAAACAAATTCCGCATGGATCTACACATACTTTGGTCGAATCTTATTTAACGAAAGGTAAAATTCTTCTGTTTAAACTTCTCATTTCGTATATGTTATGTTACGCTGCATTCAATTATAACTTGAGGTTAATTAGGTTTTATAAATCTCCTCCATTTCTGCTAATTGTATGTGTTTGTGTGTGTTCTTATCTATATAACAGTGGATTGTAAATTAATATGCATGGTAAAACTGTCTTTGCAGGTTTTTGTAGTTTTTTGTATAAACATAAATTCATTGTGGTATTTTTGGTTGGAAATCAAAGTTCTATCTTAATATTTTTTAAATCATGGGTCCAAAACACAAGTTTACTAATAGGAGAAAGAAGGTATGTATTCATGATTGTAATGATAAAAACGCCAAAATTTACAAAAACTTGTCTACTTAAAATTTTATAAAGAATATCATTAGCGAAAGTCATGCAATGAAGCCATCTACGTCAACCCGCTTATAGATTGCAGTTCATACGTATGAACTGGTCGACGTGGATGACTTCATTGTGTGGCATTCGAATTAATGTTCTTTATATTATTTTAGTACATGGAATTCAGAAATTTTGACCTTTTCCTCATTATAATTGAGAAAATCATTCCTTTTTCACCTCAAATGTGCTCACCTGAGACAATATTTTAGTTATCAGTTGTACTATTGATAAAACGTTCAAAATTTAGAAAAACATGCTTGTTAAAATACTATAAAGGAGACCATTAGCAAATGTCACATGATTAAACCATCCACGTCAACTTGTTCAACATTGTAGTGACTACAATGTAAGAACCAGTCGACGTGGATGGCTTCATTGTGTGGCATTTGATATTGTTCTTCTGTTTAGACTTGGACTCAAGAGCCTTGCTTTGCACAACCAAAAAAACCTTAATTCATATGATATCAACATATATTATATAATAACAAGTTATGTACGTGTAGGATATTTTAATCTTACCTTATTTGCATGAAGATGACATGCATATTGCATTGATATTGGAAATAAATGTTCTTGTCTTGATAAACATGAGTCTAGATTCTCAAGTGTGCTAAATAGAGACACAATAATGTCTTGGCTATCAATTGTAATGATAAAAATATCGAAATTTACAAATATACATGTATGCTAAAATGATATGAAAATGTTCATTAGTGAATGTCACATAATGAAACCATCCACATCAACTTGTTACAACATTGTAGTGCCTACAGTGCAATAACCAGTCGATGTGGATGGCTTCATTGTGTGGCATTAGATATCAACATTCTTTATAACATTTTAACAAGCATGCTTCCGGAATTTTAATCTTCTTTGTTACTATTAACTACTCATTTAATTAAAACCATAATTCCACATACTTAGTTTATATATTTTTTATAAATATTCATTCTTTAAATAGAGACACAAAATAAATGTTCAGAAACTCAAGTGTGCTAAATAGAGACACAATAATGTCTTGGTTATCAGATGTAATGATAAAAAGATCGAAATTTACGAATATACATGAATGCTAAAATGATATAAAAATGTTCATTAGTGAATGTCACATAATGAAACCATCCACATCAACTTGTTACAACATTGTAGTGCCTACTGTGTAAGAACCGTCGATGTGGATGGCTTCATTATGTGGCATTAGATATCAACATTCTTTATAACATTTTAACAAGCATGCTTCCGGAATTTTGATCTTCTTTGTTACTATTAACTACTCATTTATTGTTCCTTTGTTTAAGCACTTAGATCTAGAGCCAAACGGATTAAAACCAGAATTCCACATAATTAGTTTATATATTTTTTATAAATATTCATTCTTTAAATAGAGACACAAAATAAATGTTTAGAAACTCAAGTGTGCTAAATAGAGACACAATAATGTCTTGGTTATCAATTGTAATGATAAAAAGATCAAAATTTACAAATATACATGAATGCTAAAATAATATAAAAATGTTCATTAGTGAATGTCACATAATGAAACCATCCACATTAACTTGTTACAACATTGTAGTGCCTACAATATAAGAACCAGTCGATGTGGATGGCTTCATTGTGTGGCATTACATATCAACATTCTTTATAACATTTTAACAAGCATGCTTCCTTTGATCTTCTTTGTTACTATTACCTACTCATTTATTGTTCCTCTGTTTAAGCACCCGGAGAAATTGAGCCTAAGGGATTAAAACCAGAATTCCACATAATTAGTTTACATATTTTTTTTATAAATATTCATTCTTTAAATAGAGACACAAAATAAATGTTCAGAAACTCATGTGTGCTAAATAGAGACACAATAATGTCTTGGTTATCAATTGTAATGATAAAAAGATCGAAATTTACAAATATACATGCATACTAAAATGATACAAAAATGTTCATTAGTGAATGTCACATAATGAAACCATCCACATCAACTTGTTACAACATTGTAGTCCCTACAGTGAAAGAACCAGTCGATGTGGATGGCTTCATCTGTGGCATTAGATATCAACATTCTTTATAACATTTTAACAAGCATGCTTCTGGAATTTTGATCTTCTTTGTTACTATTAACTACTCATTTATTGTTCCTCTGTTTAAGCACTTAGATCTAGAGCCAAAGGGATTAAAACCAGAATTCCACATAATTAGTTTACATATTTTTTATAAAAATATTTATTCTTTAAATAGAGACACAAAATAAATGTTCAGAAACTCAAGTGTGCTAAATAAAGACACAATAATGTCTTGGTTATCAATTGTAATGATAAAAAGATCGAAATTTACGAATATACATGAATGCTAAAATGATATAAAAATGTTCATTAGTGAATGTCACATAATGAAACCATCCACATCAACTTGTTACAACATTGTAGTGCCTACAGTGTAAGAACCAGTCGATGTGGATGGCTTCATTGTGTGGCATTAGATATCAACATTCTTTATAACAATTTAACAAGCATGCTTCGGGAATTTTGATCTTCTTTTTTACTATTAACTACTCATTTATTGTTCCTCTGTTTAAGCACTTAGATCTAGAGCCAAACGGATTAAAACCAGAATTCCACATAATTAGTTTATATATTTTTTTTATAAATATTCTTTCTTTAATTAGAGACACAAAATAAATGTTCAGAAACTCAAGTGTGCTAAATAGAGACACAATAATGTCTTGGTTATCAATTGTAATGATAAAAAGATGGAAATTTACGAATATACATGAATGCTAAAATGATTAAAAAAATGTTCATTAGTGAATGTCACATAACGAAACCATCCACATCAATTTGTTACAACATTGTAGTGCCTACAGTGTAAGAACCAGTCGATGTGGATGGCTTCATTGTGTGGCATTACATATCAACATTCTTTATAACATTTTAACAAGCATGCTTCCGGAATTTTGATCTTCTTTGTTACTATTAACTACTCATTTATTGTTTCTTTGTTTAAGCACCCGGAGATATTGAGCCTAAGGGATTAAAACCAGAATTTCACATAATTAGTTAATATATTTTTTATAAATATTCATTCTTTAAATAGAGACACAAAATAAATGTTCAGAAACTTAAGTGTGCTAAATAGAGACACAATAATGTCTTGGTTATCAATTGTAATGATAAAAAGATCGAAATTTACAAATATACATGAATGCTAAAATGATACAAAATGTTCATTAGTGAAGGTCACATAATGAAACCATCCACATCAACTTGTTACAACATTGTAGTGCCTACAGTGTAAGAACCTGTCGATGTGGATGGCTTCATTGTGTGGCATTACATATCAACATTCTTTATAACATATTACCAAGAATGCTTCCGGAATTTTGATCTTCTTTGTTACTATTAACTACTCATTTAATTAAAACCATAATTCCACATACTTAGTTTATATATTTTTTTATAAATATTCATTCTTTAAATAGAGACACAAAATAAATGTTCAGAAACTCAAGTGTGCTAAATAGAGACACAATAATGTCTTGGTTATCAATTGTAATGATAAAAAGATCAAAATTTACGAATATACATGAATGCTAAAATGATATAAAAATGTTCATTAGTGAATGTCACATAATGAAACCATCCACATCAACTTGTTACAACATTGTAGTGCCTACAGTGTAAGAACCAGTCGATGTGGATGGCTTCATTGTGTGGCATTAGATATCAACATTCTTTATAACATTTTAACAAGCATGCTTCCGGAATTTTGATCTTCTTTGTTACTATTAACTACTCATTTATTGTTCCTCTGTTTAAGCACTTAGATCTAGAGCCAAACGGATTAAAACCAGAATTCCACATAATTAGTTTATATATTTTTTTAAATATTCATTCTTTAAATAGAGACACAAACTCAAGTGTGCTAAACAGAGACACAACAATGTCTTGGTTATCAATTGTAATGATAAAAAGATCGAGATTTACAAAACACATGTATGCTAAAATGATATAAAAATGTTCATTAGTGAATGTCATATAATGAAACCATCCACATCAACTTGTTACAACATTGTAGTGCCTACAATGTAGGAACCAATCGTTGTGGATGGTTTCATTGTGTGGCATTAGATATCGACATTCTTTATAACATTTTAACAAGCATGCTTCCAGAATTTTGATCTTCTTTGTTACTATTAATTACTCATTTATTGTTTCTCTGTTTAAGCACCTGGAGATCTAGAGCCTAAGGGGGCGTTTGGTACGGTGGAATGAAAATGAATGAAAATCAAGAAATTTACATAGTGTTTTTAGTCATGATACACTAATAAAAATATCGATTTCATTATCTTTCCTAATCGATAGTGTATTATACATAGTGGCGGACCCAGAAATTTTTTTAATGGGGGTCGGAATTTAATAGCTACGATAGTGTAAGTGTTGGAAAAAAAATGTAAATTTTTCAAAGAAAAAAAATGTATTTTCCATGTTCTTGGACCAAATATAATTATATATAATTTTGAAATATATAATTAATATTTTGTGACTTTGTATTCTCCTTGAAGAGAGGATTCCAACGATATAAAGAACGTCCAAAACGATGCTAAGATGAATGAGATATCGATGCTCAAAGATTGGTGTTTGGAATGAATGAAACTCTTTCTAGTGGGAGAACTTGAGTCCCACATAGGAAGGAAGATGGAAACCAAAGTGGGTTTATAAGAAGGAATGTTTAAAGTTATAACAAGATTGTTTGTGGTTTTACTCCAATGCCTACCTGCGCGCAGGGCGGGTGCAAATCCTGGACACCGAAGGCTAAAATCCACTGAACTCGTGTGCGCCAGCACCCGCCGACACGAATGCAGCTCCGAAAACCAGAGCTCGTGCTCGGTAGCCTTTTTACTCCGAGTGAGAGCTGAGGGGTCGAACTTTAAAAATCATGGGGGTCAAAAAAATTTTAGCTATATAATATCTCGTAATTTGAAACTTTTATCGGGGTCGGTTGACCCCCACACCTAAAGCTTGGGTCCGCCCCTGATTATACAATTGTCTACCAAAAAGTGGAGAATCAAGTATAGCTTACAAATCGAAAAAAGGAATGGAAATCAATTTTCTTGTAATGTAATTTTATTATCACGATTAGAAAAAAACAATGCAATCCTCTCTGTTTTCTTTTATTTCCATTCAATCCATTGTACCAAACGCACCCTAAGGGGGTGTTTGGTTCGCTGGAATCTGACGGAATGGAATAGAATCTGTCAAATGAATGGAATTCTGGAAGGAATGGAATCTGTCTGAATCCAAACACTATAGTTTGTTGAGAATGAGAAGACTAGTTGTTAAAAGGATTGCTTTGAAGGAATGGAATTTACATTCCTTCCATTTTGCTATGGAATGGTCATTCCTTCAAAAGGGGATATTTTTTTTAAAATGTGGAATGGTCATTCCATTCCTTTGGACTACCAAACAACCCATCAGAATGGAAAATCCATTCTTTTTCCGCCAGATTCCATCAGATACCAGCGAACCAAACGCCCCATAAGTGTGGTAATAGGAGACACAATAATGTACTGGTTATCAATTTAATGATAAAAAGATCAAGATTTACAAAATACATGTATACTAGAATGATATAGAGATGGTCATTAATGAATGTCACGGAGTGAAACCATCCACGTCAATTTGTTACAACATTGTAGTGCCATAGTGTCGGTCGATGACTTCATTGTGTGACATTTGATATTGACATTCTTTATAATATTTTAGCAAACATGTTTCTCAACTTTTGATCTTTTTGGTTACGATTGACTACACATCAATTGTTCCTGTATTTAAGCACTTAGACTCTAAAACTTTGCAAGAATTCTATGATTAACTCTATCGATCATCAATTCAGAGTCAGGAAGACCAATGAGGGAGGGTTGTTGATTGAGAGGGAGATGGGATGGGCTGATCCTATTTATGATATCCTGAAGGAGGAGGGCCTAGCTACTTCTTTGATGCCATTCAAACCCTTATGAAAGAGCATCCTAAATACTTTTACATTGTTTTTAAGACTATGATAAATGTGACTATGTGAGTACACTAACCAAAAAATGGATTCCATATTTCGATTCTGTTCTTCAGTTTGTAGTGTTTACTGGGTTCTCCATATATTGGTTGAGAAACAAAAGAAATGAACTTTTTGTGTATATTTGATACTCTTTGCTATCAACTTGAGAATCAAAGGAATACATAAGAGTTAAATAATCATTCATTCTTCCTCATTTTCATTACTTAATTGGGATTCCACCTTGCCAAATGCACACTAACTAATTAAATGATCTTCTTTTGCTCTGATGGCACTGAGAATTCAATTGCTGCGAGGAACGTTCAATGTACGTAATGTAAGGTTGATTGCTCAAAGCATTTCACATGGATCTACACATTGGTTGAATTTCATTTTGAGAAGGTAATAAAATATTCTTGGCATGGTATCATGTCTGAGCAAGTACAGTTATCTCTTCAAGCCACCTCTTTTAATCCGGCCAGTGGCATGTATTAGTTGCATTGTAAGAACCCATAAGAGTGCAGTGCTTCATTGTGTGGCTTTCAGAACTGGGCATGGCTGCCCCTCCAATATTATCAATTCTTATAGTTAAAAAATAGTATATATAAAATCATAAATTAAAGAATTTTGCAAACTTCCCCTAGTAGATTTCCTAGCTCTGCTATGCTAGATCAAGAACAGCGTGCTTCAATTGTATGAAAATTTAAATCCTAAAATGAACATATATATTTACTGGGAAATGAAATAATATAATGAGAAAAATCAAAGAAAATCGATGATTATGTAGGGTTTATTGTATTTTTGTAAAAAGACCGTTCAGTTGCTCGTTATTTCAAGAACTTTGATGATGAAAATTTTTATTATTTAGAAAAATACAACCTTTGTATTGTCCCGCCGTCTTTCTTTGGGAGTTTTAACCCCTTTGAAACTTGTGGCTGTCGATTCAGCTATTGTGGACTACTTAACCCGATGCCGGATACCACAGTTACCCAAAAAAGGTAAAATTTATTATCAAAGGAAGCTATATCCCATGGGAGAACAATCTTGTCACTAACTCAAATGGTTTCTCAAAAAGACGAATCTAAAGATATGATATCATCAAAATTCAATCCAATTCCGCTTGAAAGGAAACAATGAAGTCCCAAAATAGGTATGATATCATCAAAATTCAATCCAATACGATGTCATAGAAGAATGAATTGAGAAATATATATATATATATATATATATATATATATATATATATATATATATATATATATATATATATATATATATATATATATATATATATATATATATATATATAGACTCAGGTTCAAAAAAGTACCTCTCGAAATCAAGTGCACCCGAAGGTACCAACCTTAAAAAACTTTTTTTAAATTTTTTTTCTCATAACCATGTTTAAATTAATGTTATACACATGATATATGAATTTCACATACTTTCACACTTTCTGTGTCCTTAAAACTTATGTGAATGCTCAATGCATATTTATGTGAATGGTCATCCATGTGAATGATCATTTCACACAATGTGAATGGTGTGAATGACCATTCACATGATCTTTTTTTATCATTCACAACATTTATGATGTTGCTCCTTTTGAAAAAAAGTCTTATAATGTTGTCTTATACATGTCTATTCAAAAAAAATATATGTGAATGATCATTCACATTAGGGTACGCTGGAATCTCATAGGTACGCTGATGAACCTGATTCTATATATATATATATATATATATATATATATATATATATATATATATATATATATATATATATATATATGAAGCCAAAGTAAAGTGTGAATTGCAGCGTAACTAATTTGTCGTTGGAATTTGCAGTTGTAAAAGCAATGAAGGAGCATGAAATCGGTGCAAGACATAAAATAAAGATGGAAAACGCAATGCCTGTGTGGATAGGAATCAAATTAAGATAAATTGACAGGAGGAAATACATGGCCAGGATGTTTTTACTCCCTGTTCTTGCATGCTTCACTTTTATAATAGTTGTGAATTTTGTCATAATTTACTCAGATTTTAACCATCACATGATCCACGGGTATCAACTTTCAGATGCGGTTGAATACGTATGTTTCCAGTATCAGAGTATCTAATAGTCAACTGAATTTAGGTGGTGAAAGGAAGTTCAAGTAGATTAGTTTGCCGTTCAAAAAATCTAATAGTCAACTTCATTCTCTTGTTCATGTGCTATCAATCAATTATAAGTCGGTACTTGCTAAAATGTATCATATGTCGATGACACAATCAATTACTGATATAGTTTGGAAGGGTGATTTGGGGCAGCAACGGGCCAGGTAAGTAAATAACATCAGTAGATTGAATCAAATGGGGTTCACTTTGGATTTATAGATTATACATCCCTCAAAAGAGCAGCATATGCATATCTTTTACTTTCAAGACAATTTGGGACTTTAAGGATGGCTGGTCCAAAAGGAACCATTTCATGGTAAAGAAACCAACCATATGGAGACCTTTTAGGACCCTTGATCTAGATTGAGACCAAGGCACCGAACCCATCTTTCTGGTTCAGACTTATGACCATATGCGCTCGTTATTATTAACCCTGACAGTGATTAGTGGGACTCTTAAAATCTCTAGAAACTTAACCATTGCAATTCACTTGTTGTATATTTCCCAACATTGAATAGAAGAAAATATTAGCACACATGGTTTTTCACAATAGAGAAACATAAAAAAAATTAAGGCAACATGAGGATCCTTTATTTCTCAAAACCACACTTGTCTTCTTTGTAGAGTCAACCACTTCAGTACTCCTCATCTTCGCCGTCATCCTCTGCTCCTTCAGCACCAACTTCCTCGTAATCCTTCTCCAGAGCAGCAAGATCTTCACGTGCTTCTGAGAACTCACCTTCCTCCATGCCTTCGCCAACATACCAATGAACAAATGCCCTCTTTGCATACATCAGATCAAACTTATGGTCGATGCGTGAAAACACCTCCGCCACTGCAGTGTTGTTGCTGATCATGCAAACAGCTCGCTGAACCTTTGCAAGATCTCCTCCTGGTACAACTGTTGGAGGCTGATAATTGATCCCACACTTGAAACCAGTTGGGCACCTGTTATCAAACCAACATAAGAATGTCAAGTTCCATATCAACCGAAACAATGTTCATGTGAGCGATTGGCTTTTGAAGCCAAACTTTTTTTTTGGGAGGGTGGGGGAGATATCAAACATATCAAGAATCATCGACTTTGGACAAAACCCATCAACTACCTTTTCCATTTAAATGTATGTGATCTGTTCAAAACGGATCGATCTTGCCACTGTTCTGGCATTTTATTAAAAAATAAACCATTACTAATCACTTGAAATTCATGCCAGTTTAGATGCTATCATGGTTCCTTACCAATCAACAAATTGCACAGTGCGCTTGGTTTTGATTGTGGCTACAGCAGCATTGACATCCTTAGGAACGACGTCTCCACGATACATCAAGCAACAGGCCATATACTTTCCGTGTCTAGGATCACATTTAGCCATCATGCTAGCAGGCTCAAACACCGCATTTGTGATTTCAGGTACCGAGAGCTGCTCATGGTATGCTTTCTCAACTGAGATCACAGGTGCATACGAGGAAAGCATGAAATGAATACGAGGGTATGGCACAAGGTTGGTTTGAAACTCTGTAATATCAACGTTAATGGCTCCATCAAAACGGAGGGAAGTCGTCAAAGATGATATGATCTGAGAAATCAGTCGATTCAAGTTGGTATAAGTAGGCCTTTCAATATCTAGTGATCTGCGGCAGATATCATAAATCGCTTCGTTGTCCAAGAGCACTGCCACATCCGTATGTTCAAGTAATGCATGTGTAGAAAGAACACTGTTGTACGGTTCCACAACTGCAGTGGAGACCTACAAAATCAACAAAGAATCCCATGGAAGTTTATAACATATTCGCATAAGAGCTTTATTGGGATTGATAATATCTTAGTTGCAAGAACTCAAGTCAAACAAAAAGTATTTACAGTCCAACAACTATTTCATAACCATTTTCTTACGAATTTGTTAGCAATATGTGATATGGTTTGCACTTTGCAGTAAAAATAATAGTCTGATCTTGTAATTAAAATGGTTGCTTTTTTACCAAATTTGTTCTCTTTGTGACTAGCAAATATCAAGAAGGAACAGGCCAAAGAGCCATCCAAGAACACTCGCACACTTGATATGTAAGCAGCCAAAATACACTCACAATAGTAACACGCACGAAAAAAGGATACTAGGTCACACACAACACATTGTGTTGCCTAACATGTATATCCTGTAACTGATTTGTGTATGAAACCTGGTATAATAACTCTTAACACGAACATGTTGTACATCTCGTGTATATCCTGTAACATATTTATGTGTTACACCTCATGTCTTTCTGTGCCTCTTGGTGTCATTTGTTTTAAAAAACCATGTAAATTGTCTCATATGATAATTATGCACAGTTAGATTGACATGCGGTTATACGTACCTGTGGAGAAGGATAGATGGTGAACCCAAGCTTTGACTTCTTTCCATAGTCAACAGACAAGCGTTCTAGCAATAAGGACCCGAGTCCGGAACCTGTACCTCCACCAACAGCATTGAATGCCAAAAACCCTTGCAAACCAGTGCAGTTATCTGCTAGCTTTCTTACTCGATCAAGGCATAGATCAACGATCTCTTTCCCCACTGAAAGACAGTTAGGCTAGTAAAGCAAAGTCCAAATCAAAGAGTTTCTTTGTGTGAATTTCATTCTTTTCTCACTTCTGTGAGGGTGTGTGTTCATCATATTTCCATATAGCTGGATAAATACAGCAGAGATTCTGATAAATACCTGTGTAATGGCCCCTTGCAAAGTTATTAGCAGCATCTTCCTTCCCAGAAATAAGCTGCTCTGGGTGGAAGAGTTGGCGATAGGTCCCTGTCCTCACTTCATCAATTACAGTTGGTTCCAGATCAACAAATATCGCTCTTGGGACATGCTTTCCTGCACCAGTTTCGCTAAAGAACGTATTAAATGCATCATCTGCAACGCCCACTGAGGTGTCACTGCAACATAAAGAAGCAAAGAAATTATTTATCAGCCACAAACAACATTTGCATATTAAATATGCAAAATAAAAAATGCAAGTTTTGCATAAATTCAGTCTTTAATAATCAAATCCCACCCAAATTCATAGCTCAGACTGCTAAAAGCCATATTTTCCAAGAATTTAAATTTAATGCTTTCACTCATTCAGTACTGAGTCCTAGCATAAACATTTATGTCCACACACTAACCAACATTGCATTGGATGTATAACTTACCAGTTTACTATAGACCAGTTTACTATCTATAGATAAATTTAGGGGGCTTCGGGTGACCTTCATGGGTAGCATTAAGTAACTGAAAATAAATTCTCCAAGTAATTAACAGAAGACGCTAGAGAATCATGACCTGTAAAATTCTATTCCCATATTCTGAGTAAATCAAGGGTTAAACTGTTACGATTCTTACAATCAGTGAAGACAAGAAGACAGATCGTGTTACTACATTACAATCATAGAAGTCAACAAGAAAGTCAACCACAATTCAACACAGATCCCAAACTGATCCATTTACCCGTCAATTCCACTCTCTGTTCATAAACACAAACACACAAAAAATCCAAGTTCATAGTTCACCCGTCATCAGATCAGATGTAATTAGAAAACCCTAATCCCATAATGTTCCGCTTCTGTTAGCATAAAAAGCCCCTAAATTTTCCTAATGAACCGGTTACCGTGAACTCAGATCCAACAACTCATATGTAATTAAATTTGAAAGCATCAAACTTTAACAGAGAATGAATCGTATCATTAAAAAAAAAACTACGAAAATTAGACACACACAAACCACAAAAACAGAGAGAGAGAGAGAGAGAGAGAGAGAGAGAGAGAGAGAGAGAGAGAGAGAGAGGAATTTGATTGAAACATTAAATAAAGCTGTAGATGTATTAAATGAAGCACGAAAAACAGAAAATTCATCCAGAATCGAACAAAGTAGAAGAAGGAAACACAAAATGGAAACAAACCTAGGCATCATGCCATCGGGCTGAATGCCATGTTCAAGGCAGTAAAGCTCCCAACATGCATTACCAACTTGAATTCCAGCTTGACCTATGTGTATGCTTATGATTTCCCTCATTTTTAAGAGTGAAACAATTGGAAGAAGAAGCTGTGATCTGCGATCTCTCAGTCACCGACGGAAGAGGAAGACTGACTGTAAAGAAAGAACAGAAGGAAAATATAGTCGATAAGATTCGATTGCAAATGTGGCTCCACCCACTCCCGCCAGCCTTTCATCCGTCCCCAGCCGGCCTAACTAATTTTACCATTTTCACCCTCTTTCAAGTCTAATATACAAATATAGTCCCTTTACAATTTGGGTGGATTCAAAATAAATTTTTTTCCCCTAAAAACTTTTGCTCCAATTGTTTTAAGGGGTTTATTATGAAAAAAAATCAAATATATATACATTCAAAATTGTTTACTTAACAACAATTTCATAACTTTTCATAATACCACTTTTCATATCCTCTCTTATTTTTCTAATTCCTATCCTATATTTATTTATAATACTCTCTTTCTATCTCTTACTTTTCTATCACCTATCCTATTTTTCTTCTTTTATAATCACCAATCTTATTTTTTTTAACTAAAACATCACCATCTAAACAAGTTTTCACTTTTTTATATAAACCCTTGTTTTTTTTTGAAAACTATAACTTGGAACTGAAATTAAATAATGACTAGTTTTCGTTAACTAAATGCAACATTAGGTTGTGTTTGTTAGATAAAATCCAAGAGAAAAAAAATCAGTGTAAAATCAATGATTTTTGAAACCATGAAATTTAAAAATATAATACCATATGGTTGTTGTAATTCTCTTTTTCCGGTTTTTTATTCTACTTAATTTTCCATAATTGCTAGGTAAATAAAAGAATTGAATTTTAACATATACATTGATACAACTTGAGAATTTATATATATACAATTCACGTTTTTCTAACTAATAATTTTTTATCATTTTTTTCCTTTTTGATTCTCTCTGCCAAACACACCCTTATAAGTAGTTTTCGATAACATCACCATGTGTTATGAATCCATTTGTAGCAGAACCATTTTTATCAAGTTGTATATGGCATAATTGGTACCTTAAAATACATGCGGCTAGAAAGAAATATAGGTTGTTGGTTGGTTGGTTAATATATGATATTAATAGATTATATCACTTAACTAAATAATATAATACGTGTTAATAAATGGGATTGATACATGTGATGTGACCCACACGATATTGAAACTTGATTTTTAATTTGTTAACAAACTTGCAATGTTTTTATGGTCTTTTAACTTTCTTGAAACACCCTAATATTCATCATGGCCTCATGGGTACGATGTTATAAAAAGCCAAGTTTTAAAAATGGGCCTGGGTCAGTCTAGTTAAGGTCTAAAGTGGCCCCATGATAGATATTTTTGGACATAAAGGCCCATTACAATTTTCCGTTATGAATAACAAATTCCAAGGCGGTGGCATATATAAACTATAAAGTATAAACCCCTCTTTTTCACTTAGTCGATTACTTTCAACTTTCAATGGAAAGTGGTTTCGTATGTTTTTTTAAAAGATTAAATATTTGAATTTTATTTTGTATCTGCAGTTAGAATAAAATATTTTTTTACGTAAAAATATAAATGTTTTGAAAAAGCTTATTACGAAAAACAAACAAAACATTAGTAATAAACTAGTTCATTTTAGTTTCATGTGGTTAAAGAAACTTGAAAAGATTTAAATCTCAAATTACCTCCAAACCTTGTTTGGTTCATAAACTTAAGTTCCCTCATTGGTATATATATAATTATTATATCAAAACAATCGTTTACTAAAAAGATAAACTTAAAAATTATGGGTAATTTCTTCTAGAAGGACGAAGAAGTAGTACCAAACCCTGAAATCCAAAAACCATTTTGGAGAACTAGTATCATACAATTTGATTCTGGTTCGGTCAATTTTTATATGATATTCCTTGTAAATGTTATTTAAAAATATCAACATAATTTAACTCAAAAAATGCAAAATAAAATTTAATTTAAAACAAAATAAATCATTGTAATTTAATTCACATCAAAACAAAATACTTTAGTTTGTGAAACAAATAAACATAAATACTAAACAAATATTCCGTGGAACCATCATTCTATAATCATATTGTTACGAATCAAACGGGTCTATCCTGCCAATCTTTTCTTCTTGTGTTAACCCAATAAATGATTGTCCTACAACTACATTTTTACCGATCAAACGAGTTGCTTTAAACCGTTTGATCATACTAATGTCCGATAAAGCTCTCATCTTCTCGCTAACTTTCTCATAAATTTTACGAGCCTTCAAGATTTCTTAGTCTAGATGTTCACTCATAATCTCACCAAATTGTCCAACACTTCATTCATCTCATTACATGTCTCTCGATATATTTCATCTCCCTCCGTGCTTTTGTTTCTCCTTATATATAACCAAAGAAGTTTATATATAACCCATTCTTTATGTATAAAACAAATTTATAAACCAACCGTTCTTTATGTATAACAAATTTTTAAATCAACCATTCTTTATGTATAAATCATTATTCATGTATAAAACCAACCATAGTAGCATAAAGTACTACGTTACAAATGTAAGTTATTAACAAATATGAGATTTAGGTGACAAATCTGAGTTTTATGATATAAGAGAGAAAATCTGAGTTTTATGTTATAAATTTGAAATAGATATTAATAAATCTGAGTTTTACTTTACAAATCTAAAATAGAGAGGAAAAGATATGCCCTCGATCTGAAACCCTCTTTGCATTCGCCCCTATTTCTTGTAGGGGTGACGATGGAGCTGATTTCTCGAACTCAGTCCAGTACCGTCCGATACCGAATTAATATATTCAGTCCGGTACTTGCGTTTTGAATTAGTTAAAAATAGGTTTTCGGTACTCACTGTTTCGCTACCATAGTTATCTCGAATCTCTTATTTCGGTTTCGGTACCATGTTTATACCGAACCGGTATCATATCAAATTAATTGGTTCGGTATTCGGTGCCTGTATTGAGATTTTGAGTTTCGGTACCGGTCCAGTCCAGCTCACCCTGATCTCTTCCACTCCCCTTTTCGGTTTTACAGGAATTGTCTCAGAATGGGAGAGGGAAAACCGAAGTCGGTCGGCGGCGTATGGCCGACCGTAAAACCGTTCGTCAATGGCGGAGCCTCTGGTATGCTTGCTACTTGTGTGATCCAACCCATCGATATGATCAAGGTATTTGTTTATATTCACATAAAATGTTTGACTCACTTTGTTTTGTAGATGTAACAGACTGCTTTTTTAAGCTATTTAGTAACACTTTTTAGGGTTTTAGACCTCCTTTAGCTCGTTCTTTTTCGAAGGCTGGTTTTTATCATATTTTCTGAGCTCTTTAATGACAGAAATATGTGGGTTTCAGCTCTCACAGTCTCACGTTAACTTTTTCTTCATTAAAATGTGGGTTCGTTCGATATTGCGTTACTTTTGGGCCAATCACTGTTTCCAACTATGATAGAAACCTTACTTTAATTTCCAGAGCATCGGTGTCGATATTTGTATTTTTTTTTCTTTTTGGAACAGCAGAGCACACGTCTCCTAATCCTCTCTAAATTTACACATCTGTCGATTTCAATTTTCGCATGATTTGCTTGTTCAACACTTTTGGTGTTTTTGTGCTTAAGGTTTTGACTTACAACAACATTCTTGAAATACTTGGTGTCTAAAGCTTTGACTAACAGTGGTTTTGCATTTTAGAATCACATCAATTTCGAGGTGACATTTTTGAAATGTTATTATTTATCATTGGATCAAGTCTATTTAGCTGCAGATTTGTATTAAGTTTCTTATATTATTTTATAATTTTTAATTAGCTCATCGGAAGTGTTATATGTATATGATGGATATAATGCTAAGTAATCGGGTCCATCGGTCAATTATAGGTGCGAATCCAACTGGGTCAAGGATCTGCTGGTGCGGTGACAAAGGCTATGCTAAAGAATGAGGGTATTGGTGCCTTTTACAAGGTTTGTCCTATTCAATTCATATCACAGATACGCATGATTTATCAATATCATAATGGGCAATGGTAAAATATAACCCAACTTTGATGTAGTTATGCATGCACATGCTTCTGTGATTTCATTTCTGGAACCTTTTGCTTTTGTGGTTGTCTGATTATTGATTGCTAAAGACAATACGATGTGTATGAGCTTCTTGTAATATCCTACAAATTTATCTCATTTCCATGCGTCCACTATTACCATCGATTGAATATCCAATCTTTTGTGTGAGAATATGTGAGTTGAATGTAGGCATACACTAAATATGCCATTGCTTCAAAAACATGGACAAATGAGTTTTTTTTTGATCTATGGACTCCTTGTTAAGCACATGTTTTGACGTTAGTACTCATCGTGCATTTGATGATATCCAACTACTGTTATTTGTAATAGGGTTTGTCAGCTGGTTTGCTTAGGCAAGCTACTTATACGACCGCAAGACTTGGTACATTCCGGTGAGTGTTGGTTCTTGAACACTTAACGGTTATTGGTATTACATCTACTTGTTTGTAGCTTTGAATACGCCATGTAGCATTTGGGATTCGACTGCTTTTGCTTCCATTATGCTTCATCCTCACTAGCTATCATATATGTCATATATTAATTGTAATTTAATAGGAATCTATATTAGTATATTCTAGAAAGGGTATATTAGATATTATGTTAGTAGTTAGTTAGAGGTAGAGTCTATAAATAAGAGGAGAGGTAGTGATGTAAAGGTGTGATTGATATTGTTTAGAATTTTGTTAGGCTCTTAGCTTAGTTGGCTTTGAGAGAGGCTCCAACCTTTCGGTTGTAAGAGAGGGGTTTCCCCTGGAACAATCATCTGATTATGATCTACTTTTTGTTTTGTAATTGATTTCTGTAATTCTTCATCAATTTATAGTTTCTTCTTAATTGATTTCACAATCCATATTATTGGTCCGACCTGCCTTCTTTGTCTTTACCGATCACTTTTTTTGCCGTTGATTTGTTGTTTCTCGTTCTTTCCTATCAACTATGGAGGCACGTTCTGTCATTTTTCGATTGGAGCAACATGAGGAACAAATTCAACGCCTCCGATCCGATGTTACTGAGATAAAATTTGCTTTGAAATCGTTGGAAGGGGATCGGATGGAAGCTGCTGAGTTCCGCAAAGTTATGTTGGGATGGATCGAACGACAAGGTAAGCCACGCAATTCGGGTGGGAGATCGGGATCAGGAGTTCTCGTCAAACTGGTGGTGGGCGTGACTGTTTTGGTGGTGGCCATGATGCCGCACGGATTCCTCAAGATCAGATCATCAGAATCTCATCAATCTATCAATACCTTATCCAGAGATCAATCAAGGGTAGGTAAATCTTAACTCCTGCGCTGCTGTTTCTACTGCGTCTTGTTTGGATAAACTTTACGAGCTCACACTTAACAAATAAACTCCTATGAATATGGAACTTCCTTACGGTGAGATAGAAAATGTAGTTATAAGAGTAGTTGTTGTTGACAATGTGTTTAATGAAATGCCTACAAGAGACTTTGATGAAAATAGTTCGATGAAGTACATGTTGATGGATTTGCTTCTCAACAAAGTAAAGGTGTTGAGCTTGCGTTAAACAATGGCAAGAGCATGGGACAACCAAGTAGTGATCTGTCCAACTTTATCATTTTCGGCTGGATTTCAAGTTTGCAATGTTGATTAACTACACTGGTCAACATGCTTGATTCTTTTATGAAGACAATTAACGGGTGCAACATAGTTGGAACTCTTAAAGGAGACAACAATCATGATGACCGGTCGGCTACATATGGGCAAAAAAGATTGCTGCTCAAAGACAAACCCGGAGTTGTGACAAAATGGTTAGTGAAGTGGAAGCGGAAGAATGTTATCCACCGTCAGCAAGTCTTGAGGTCAAGACTTTCATAAGGGATAGTATTGATAGAAATCTACATTAGTATATTTAGAAAGGGTATATCAGGTATTATGTTAGTTAGAGGTAGAGTCCATAAATAAGAGGAGATGTAGTGATGTAAAGGTGTGATTGATATTGTTTATAATTTTTTAGGCTCTTAGCTTAGTTGCCTTTGAGAGAGGCTCCAACCTTTCGGTTGTGAGAGAGGGGTTTCCCCTGGAACAATCATCTGATTGTGATTAACCTTTTGTTTTGTAATATATTTCTGTAATTCATCTTCATGATATATAGTTTCTTCTTAATTGATTTCACAATCCGTATCATAATTCATATAAGGTGGATATCATTTCACATTATGCTAGATTTCATATGCATGGTCAATGTTATGTTATTTGTACTAATGTCCTGTGTGTTTTTCCTATTGTTTTCTGCTTGCTAGTCGAGGACTCAAGTTGATCTATCGTTAGAATGAATTCTGATTTCTGTGACGATTAACCACTCAATAGGATTTTGACGAACAAGGCACTTCAAGCCAATGATGGAAAGCCCATTCCTTTATATCAGAAAGCTTTGTGTGGGCTGACAGCTGGAGCAATTGGAGCATGTGTGGGAAGTCCAGCCGATTTAGCACTGATTCGTATGCAGGCTGATGCCACCTTGCCTGCTGCTCAGCGCCGTAATTACACAAACGCATTCCATGCCTTGTACAGGATTACTGCTGATGAAGGTGTCTTGGCTCTGTGGAAAGGTGCAGGTCCAACTGTCGTAAGAGCAATGGCACTAAACATGGGAATGCTTGCCTCGTATGACCAAAGTGTGGAGTTCTTTAAGGATAATCTTGGCTTGGGCGAGGCTTCTACTGTTGTGGGTAAGATTAAAATAAGATAAAACTTTATATTTGTTTCTCACATAAACCTTTCATCGTCATTTTGTTACACTTGAATGATTTTTTGTTTGATACTTATCATCAGCTTACTTCCTGTTTTCTAAATGCCCTCTACAATCCCTAAAGCTTTTTCTTGTACTCATTAAATCCTGAACTTTACTTTTTAGTTCTACTTATGTGAAATTTAGAGACTATAAGGGACGTTTGAGATGGTTAGTTGCCAAAAAGCAAACATTAATCCAATAATCCCAAAAAAGTTTAGCACTTTGTGGGACATTTGAGATGGTGCTAAATAACAAATTAACAACGTTAAGATTTTTCTTTTATCATTATAAAAGCCTAAAAGGCTCAACTGCTCAAGGTTAATGATGAGGATGATAACAGGAACCAGAATGGATGGGAAAGCTGTAGGAGATCATTTACATTCTTAGGGGGCGTTTGGTTCGCTGGAATCTGATGGAATCTGGCGGAAAAGGAATGGATTTTCCATTCTGATGGGTTGTTTGGTAGTCCAAAGGAATGGAATGACCATTCCACATTTTTTAAAAAACCCCCCCTTTTGAAGGAATGATCATTCCATAGCAAAATGAGAGGAATTTAAATTCCATTCTCAATTCCTTTTGATAGGGGTGTTTATAGAAATCTTAATCCGAGCATCCGAAACAAAATCCAAAAATACGATCCGAAATTATCCGAAATTTTGGATTCGGATAGTAAAATTCCAAAATTTCAAATATTCGGATAATCCGATATCCGAAAATCCAAAAAAAAATTTATTTTTTATATCTTTGGTATTGATTATTTACATAATATTTGAGTGTTTATTATTATTCTAATGTATATTTTTGAGTTTTATCTTAATATTATAGATTTATTAACTAATATTTTATATTTTTAGTTTTTTAATATTTTTTTAGTCGTTTTGGGTAAAATAATTCCGGATACATTTATTTTGTTATATATTTATCTTTAATATGTATTTGGATATATAATATTTGTGTTTTAGATATTCAAAAATTTGATTTAATTTTAAAAAAAAAAATTAAAAATATGAATTTTCGGATATTCCGATATCCGAATCCGGAATTTCGGATATCCAAAATCTCGGATTCGGATAGCACAATTCACTATCCTAAATTTCGGATATCCGGTTTTGAACACCCCTACCTTTTGACAACCATCCGCTCACTCTCAACCCTAGCAGCCACAAAAAAAAACTTGTTCTTCCTCTCCGGTGCCGATCTGCTAGCCGCTGGACGTCTTACCGCCGACCTCCTCCATCTCCGGCGCTGATCAGCTCCATCTCCGGCGCCGATCAGCTCCATCTCCGGCGCCGATCAGCTCCATCTGCGGTGACTAGGGTTTTGCTCGTCTTCTCCTCCAGCTCACCTCCTGTTTTTGGTTCCACTACCACTTTTTCTTTTAAAAACTACCACTGACCGTGGGTACTTTTTGTTGGAAAAGTTGACAATCATTTAATAACTTTAATATATATATATATATATATATATATATATGTATAATCAATACTTAAGTTATCTATCATAAATGACCAAATATATTACAATCATGTTTTCTGTTGTCTTTTGTACTATATCTATTTTGGTTATAACATTTTAAGGTATTTGTTTTGTGACTTTGCAATATAAAAAATTTATTTTATAAAGAAATTGATTAAATAAATCATAGTTTTAAAATATTTTTGTACTTCAAGAAAAAAATTCATTTTGACAGATTTATCAACCAAACGGAAAACAATTAATGAATTATATCTGAAATCCGTTCCTTTCCTGCCAACCAAACAAACTATAGTATTTGGATTCAGACAGATTCCATTCCTCCCAGAATTCCATTCCTTTGACAGATTTCATTCCATTCCGTCAGATTCCAGCGAACCAAACGCCCCCTTAAGATATGCTGCATATGCATAAGATGTTAAACATGACCTTTATAACTTTATTTTCTTTGGCAGGTGCCAGTACAGTATCGGGGTTCTTTGCTGCGGCCTGCAGTTTGCCTTTTGATTACGTTAAAACCCAAATACAGAAGATGCAGCCCGACGCAAATGGGAAATACCCGTATACAGGATCTTTGGATTGTGTGATGAAAACCCTCAAGTCTGGCGGACCCTTCAAATTTTACACAGGATTTCCAGTATATTGTGTCAGGATTGCCCCTCACGTCATGGTAAGTGCCCTCTCTTTCTACTGATTACGCGTTTGTTTGCATAAATCCAACCCTCGAGGTCAATGAGCAAGATAAGATGCAGTTGACTTTCAGGTTCAAGCTTATCAAATAAAGTAAACCTAACATTCGACTTGCTAAAACTGATAATACATTAGTATTTGACTAACGACGAAGTTGTGCATCTGTGTTTTTATGTCACCATAAATGTGGAACTTGCATCATATTAAAAGGCTTTCATGCATTATTAAAGGGTGTTTGGATGTACATTTTCGAACTGCTTGCTGCTGCTTTAAGAATCAAAATCAGATTTTAGGCCAGGGTAGTTGGGTAGTTTTACATTTACACCCAAAGATCAACCACAACAACCTTTTAATTGTTAATTGTTTCTTCAAATCTGATGCTCAAGATTTCTTTATACAATAAAAATCTGTCCGGGCATTCCAAAACTGCTACAGGATCAGGATCAGCATTGGTAGTATCATAAGATTGATTTTTTGAACATCAAAGAGTAACCTTGCCTTCTTACTGACCAATGAATTCTTGGTTATGCAGATGACATGGATCTTCCTCAACCAAATTCAAAAACTCGAGAAGGCGGCAGGGCTGTAGTTTTTCCTAAGTAGATATAATTTCTTGTGTTATACTTATTGCAGGTTTTGGGGTGGGCTTCGCATATTACCCGACTCAGAGTTGTTCTGATGTAGATATTATGGACAGGGTAGGGTAGCTGCGGTTTTTTTTTTTGTTGTTGTTGTTGTTGTTGTTGTTGTTGTTGTTGTTGTTGTAAGATGAGTGCCGAGGTCTTTGATTCAGTTTGAGCAAATAAAAGATGTATGCAGTCGCACCGCACCCCCTTGGCTAGTTAATAGTGGATCTTCTTTCTTCTATAACTATTATCTAGATTAATGGTATAGATTTAAGGTGAGGGTGTGCGGAAGTTTTTTTTTTTTGAGGATAATTACTAAAATAGCGAAAAATTAAACTCATTTATCAAGTTCTTCCCAAAAAATAGTCAGTTAACCAAAATAGTCACAATTTATATTATCAAATTTACGTTACAACCACTATTTATGTTATTTGCACTTTTTATTAATTTTTAATGCATTACGTTACAAAAGGTGAAAAGAACATAAACTACATTACATTTACATGACCAAAAAAATTTTGCAATGATTACCTTTTTCTTGAATGTAACTTTAGTTAAGTTACCATCTCATTTTGACCATTTTGTTATAGTCACGAAACCCTCTCTTTTACGCTGACTCCTCTTCTCTTCCGATCGTTGTCTCCGGCAAATACAACAGTCTCTGGTGAAACGGTACATGTCAAAAAAGCTCCTCTCTTTCATCGCCAAACCCTTCCTTTCTGTATTTAGCTTCGATTGACCATTTATTTTCATTGTTCTCAAATCAACAACACTTGAATATCAAATAAAAGCGTAACATACAAACATCTCAGATGGTTGAAAAGATTATTATCTCTGAGTTAACAGTGTGATAATGTATTTTATGTTACGTTTCACAATTTGTAATGTTATGCAGTAAAAAATTAATAAATGTACAAGTAACGTAAATATGGTTGTAACGTAAATGATGAATTCATTGTTGGTAGCCTGATGATGATGGATGGCATCATGGCAAGGTGTGGTTTGATGACATGTTGTAGTTCATGGTAAATAAGATGAGTATAGTTTAGATATATCTGATGGTTGTGTGTTGATGATCTTGATGCTGCTTGTTGTAGCTATCTGTTTTTTTGGTTTCTATTTAGTAATGAACAAGTGTTTTTGGAAGTATCTTAAATAGGATTTGTTATTAAGCAAATATCAAAAAGAGTCGGCTCTTTTTAATAACTTCATTTTTTCTTAAAGCTCGAACTCTTTACATCTGTGAATATAGATACGACAGTGGGAGATGTTGACATTTGTGTGTTATGCATACCTTTAGTCTTTACATATTACAAACTTTTACATTATTACTTTCACAAAACTTTATCACTTAAAAGTTTTTTAAGATAATAGTTACATTAATACATTCACAAACCTTTCACCAACATTAATCTAGATAATACTTGCGTTATTACTCCTTCAAAAAGTACTGTGTGAATACTGAATAGGGGTGTAAATGAGCCGAGCTACTCGAGCTCGACTCATTAAAAGCTCGAGTTAAACGAGCCTGAGCCTAAATTTGAGCTTATTTAATAAACGAGCTCGAGCCCGAGCTTCACATATCGAGCTCGCGAGCCTAAACAAGCCTATATATAAATATATTTTTTTCAATTAATATATAGATTAAATAAATAAAATATAAAAATAAAAAGTTATATATATTATATAAAAATTAATTAAAAAATTAAAAAATATAATAAACGAGTCGAGCCCGAGCCTGGAAAATTATTGACGAGCCGAGCTCGAGCCTGAAAATTATTGGATACCTTTAAACGAGCCGAGGGCTTGGCTTGGCTCGTTTACTCCCTTAGTATGATAGATAGTGTGAGTTTTTCAAGATGATAATAATTATATTAAAAGTTAAAAAGTTTTTTAAGACTATGTATAGCTTATCTTTCATATTTATTATCTAGAATAATGATGATCTTAATGCTAATTATTGTATGCTAATGATGATCTTAATGCTAATTATTGTATCTATTTTTTTTTTTTTTTTGCTGTCTTTAGTAATGAAGAAGTATCTCAAATAATATCTACTAGTCAGAAGTCAAAAAATTTCAACAATTATCAAAGAGTCAAGTCTCTTTTAAAAACCTCAAACGCTTGCTCATTCAAATTATCATATCACAATGGGCAACAGCCCCATTTATAATACATGAGATACCGGCTCGATGAGAAGAAACGAGGTTATGATTCCCTACGTTTTCATGTTTACTTAAATGACGCAACAATAAACCGAAAGAATATTTCCAACCTTTAGGCTAAAAATAACAAAGTACCACCAAAAGCCTCAGAAATACTTATTAACTTGTCTGCTCACACCTTACGATGGGATAAACAACTTTCACTACAAAAATATTTCCAACCTTGATGGGCAAATGACCGATAATAAGCAATCATATCTTCTTAAATATCAAGGATGTCTCCTGAAAATTGTGGTTTTCCGGCGATGCAGATGGAGCTATCAAGAATGCAGTCAAGCCCTATTAGAAACCAAAGGAAAATGTAGTTAGTATCACTATATCAGGTAACAACGGGGGGAAACCACAAAAGCAACGAGCATTAAAGGGCATGGGAGAAATTTAATTTAAAAAAATACAGCGCTTTTCAATCTTTCAAACACACAGACCACAAACTTAGATGGTCGTTGTCTGATGAATGATTAGGCTTAATACGGGTGAAGGGGCAAAAACAGAAGAAAAGGTTTTTGACACAAACAGAAGTTAAGATGGTTTGAATGACGATTTCTGTATACAATTTCTTATAAATGGTGCAACAGTTCTTTGCATGTAGTAATAAATTAATTAATTATAAATAAGCTAGCAAAGATCATGAATCTAGGCAAATTGCCAAACCATAAACTACTTATGGTTGATTCTCATTTCATGTAAAACTACTATATAGTGTTAATATTGATTCTGATGGTAGATATATAGACTATGAGGCGTGTCACCACTTAAGAATAGTCTTTTTAGAAGTTCCTTAACAGTGGATCACATAATTGGGATTTTTGGGCATACAAAGATATACCCTTTGGTTTCTCAAGTCAATAAACCTTTTTGGGAAAATCCGCTTATTTTTATTTGTTGTACATCTTTCAAGATCTAATCCAAGAAACAAGAACTAGAACACTTCTGCTAAATTTCTCTCATTATCGCCTCATGTGACTTGTTGATTTGTTTCCTTGTATTCTCCAACACCCAACAAGAAAATACTTTTCATATGGTTTCTCCACTTCCCTTGTATTCTCTCCTACCAAAAGTACACCTTAAGGTTTAAGCTAGTATTGTTGCTTCATTACCATGTATATAAGCAAACTCATTAGTTCATCCTCTACTGTTACACCAATATCGTACAACCAAATGGCATGACTGACTAAAACAATTGTAAATGAATGAGGAAAGAAGAGAGCAACTACCAAATCCAAGTCCCGCTTTCAATTAGTATTCAAACTTATCACAATAACATATATCCACGGAACAGATCGTTTGAATGATAAATAAGGATAAATAGGTAAACAGTTGAAAACTTGTGACATAAAAATACAAACTGTAGTTGGACACATACTCACCTGCTTATGTATGAGTTGTCAGTGGTATCAATAAGTATCTTATCACCTGTTACAACATGAGGCGGTACCTAGGAACAAGCCCCAAATTAGACATCAAAACTTATTCAGCAAAAGGGGGCATGAAACACTTGCAGTATGTATGAACTTACCTGTACACTAAGGCCATTGTCCAGTAATGCCTTTTTGGTACTGTTTCAATGATGAAAAATATATTTAAGGATCACCAAAATAAGAGCGGTCTACTTGTTCAATTGTATTCAAATATTTATTCAGCAAGTAAATAAGTCTAATAAGAGGTTTAATATGTAGATGGAATTCTGTTTAACTTGTCTCTCCAAAATTAGTTTTTGCTTGTCATTATGGTTTATCAGATTTCAGTAGATTACAGAGGATGAAGAAACATACTGAGGAGTAGCTCCCATGCCCTTCATAGGGACTTGTGCTTCCACCACAGTACATGTCACTCGTTTAGGTACTGATGCCGACATAGGCCTATCATTAAAAAGTTCCACAGAGACGGTGATATCATCTGTGTAGCATTAATACATGTTTCAGAAAGATGATTTCTGTAAAATAATGAAAAAGAAGGATCAACAAGAATGTCATGCTGTTCAATATCATATCACAAGAACACATCATCATACCCAGAAGGAAGCAGGAAATTTTTTTAAAAGGTCAGTACATAAAGAAGAAAAGATGTAAAATCCATTATTAGGACTGTTCATTGTAGGAGTCTGAGTCCTTGTGCACAGAAAATTGTTGGATCATATGCCTTGGTAGGGGAAGGGGAGGAAAAGGAGACAGCAATGTTGGCAAAGCGCAATGTCAGAGTGTACAAATCCTTGTGTATATAGCAGCCTGACCTCAGTTATTAAAATTTTAGAAGGACAAAACAGATGTCTCCCCTTTTGTATCCTACTTCTACTCAATAATTACCCATGTTTGAAATTGATTCTATGGGTATGACTTTATGACAGTTGATTTCTGGAAGAAACATGAAGTAAAATTTTAGTTCATCACCTTTTAAATATGCAAGAGAGTCACCGAATAAGTGTTTTGGTACATCCAGTTGCACGAAAGTATTGGGCCTGGTACAAACAAAAAGGTGAGAAACACGGTGCTTTGAATTTATGTGCTTGCAGTATTGTTAAGATAGAATTAAGTTTAAGAAGCTCTTCTGGCGCAAAGGATAAAAATGAAAGAAAAAAAAATTACTCCATTAGCACAACACTGTCAGTTTCTTCATCAGTGTACAGGTATGTGAAAGACTTCGCTTCAACAAATACTTCTGCATAACAGAGCAGAGAACGATGTAAACATTTTTCATGGACAATTTGAGACCAGCAAATCAAAATGCGTACTTTCAATTGTCTCATCTGTACGAAACCTTTCATTCACTTTGTTTCCACTATCAACATCACGAAGCTCTACCTGTTCCAGTGACAAGACAGCAAGAAGGGCATCAAGATAAGCGGAAGCAGAATTGTTGTTAATTGTGCAATATAACAAGAATCAGCCAGGATTGTCTGAATAATAAGAAGTTGGAATACGGGATTGAGGAATTAAATGAGGAATTAGTAAGAATAAGTTCTAGCCAACAAATTACAAACCTTCAAAGCACAGATTTAAGATTTCCGATATCATACAACAATAATGAATTTATGAATTAAAGATAAAATATGGTGTTTGTTCAGCCATGCAAAGGCGTAGGAAAGGAAAACAAAATATTGCATATACAGGATATACCAACTATATTATAAAAGAAACACTAAATCAACAAATAAGAACAGGTAGGGAGGTTTAACCTGTATGATAGCGCCTCCTCTTCCTTGAGTCGAATGTTGTGCTTTCACAACCTAGACCATAGTCACATAGGTCAATAAGTGAGGTCAAAGCATTATGAATACACACACAAAATGTTACTTCAAAAGGAAACCACTTAATAGATATCAGCAAATACATTACCTGGTAAACTTTTCCTGAAGCAGATGCAATCCCCCAAACAAGGTAGAAGCAGTTCAGTGAGTCTATATGCAGATCTTTGTTGACGTGTCTAGAAGTAACAATAAAATAAAAACAAACCTTTCCTTTCAATTACATTTCCTGGTCTCACCTGCACAAAATTATTAGCACCGAATTTAGCGAAAGGAGACTACAGAAAACTTGGCAACCATACATCAAGTGGTTGAAAATCCCAGAGTTTAGTGGACTTAAGTAGCTGCCAATTCATTATGTATCCCCAGTGCTTATATTAGATAACGACAGTTAAGGGGGTCCTACAAATCTCCCCACAGCTTCGATGATCAACCAAAGCATAGTACAAATTTCTAACTTCCCATGTGTTACGTGATCTATAGATTATTGTACTTTGTATATATTTATATAAAACGACTAGGTGTAGGTCGTTAGGCGTCTTCTTACTCTTAAATCCCAAAGCCCTAGGTCACACGTTAGAACTCTGCATGTAATAACTCAACCCTAAATCAGTGAACTCGCAAAAAGACTAGTGTATTCCGGGCAAACAGAATAGTTCCAATTTCTCCGTTATCTCGATGAAAGGGTTACAGATTAACATAGATACCAATACAATGCATTTTTCCCCCGACTTCTCTTATAACGAAGAAAAGCTACAGTTTACTTCGTTATTAAGAAACAATCATTTAAACAGAAAATGATTTCATTTGATCAAAGCTACGCAGATCATTTTCATTATTTCTGATCAGAAGCGTTTCCAATTTGCTAAGATAAACGCACGAGTTTGCAAACACGCACACAAAGAGAAAGAACTCACATCCGACCCGCGAGCTTTGGCGAACCGGACCTGATTGGCGGACCATGGGACGTGGAGAAGTTGGAGATTTGGACGAAAGCTGCCGGCGGAGTAAATCGATGGCCGAGTATGAGCTATAGTGATGTTGTGTAGGTGTGTGGAGATCATGACAGAGTAGCTACGAATTGGAGAAAATGAAGGGGAGTAAAGTCTACGAAAAAGTCGTCCGGCGGCGGCGGCGGCTGCTCTCATTGTAGCTGAAGGTGAGAGTTCCGGTAATAAAATGTTTCAGGATGTTGAGATTGGCGGTGCGTTTATGCGGACCCGCAACGCAAGGTTCTCCCGCAATCGGCGAACACCTCTAGTTCCGGGGGACTTAAGTTATTTTTATCAATATATTTAACGAATTAAATAAGTTTTAAATCACAAAAATGTTTAACATGGTTTCCAAGCTTGTGTTAGTTAACGAAAATTAGTCGTTTTTCAATTTCAGTTTTCAAGTTATTGTTTTCAGAAAAGGAAACAGTATTCATAAACAGTGAAAACTTGTTTAGATGATAAAGTTTTAGTTTAAAAAAAAAAAAGAAGACGAGTGATTATAAAATAAGAATAATAGGATAGATGGTAGAAAAGCAACGTGACCTCCTCTTTCTAGCACTGTGACCATCATCTCGGTGTTGAGTTCTTAAGAATCCTTCGTGTTGAGTTTTTGATTTGTTTGATATGGACCACATGTTAATCCTTTTATATAATAGACTTCTGATTTGATTTCATTATTATTTATAATCGTATTGTTCAAATTTCATTATTGTAAATTTACTTGGTTTCATTTGTTGCCATGCTTTTTTTTTTCCTCCATTGTAAAATTGCTTCTTCCAGCCATGGTTCTTTTGATATATAGTCTCATTTCCATTTTAGGTTGACCCTTTTTAGGTTTCAATAATTGTTATACTTTGTTTTGATTTTTGGTAACAATTATTAGAAAGTTTTGTATATTAAATGAATTATGTGATGGTTAAAGTTTCATCAATATTGTTTTTGTTTTATTAAAATGAAAAGTAAAATGTGATTTTTATATTATTTAATCAGTTCATTCAGAGGGTGTTTGGATTTGCATTTGAAAAAGTGCTGTAGCGTTTTGGAAACTAATAATCAGATAATAGCTGTAACAAAAAGTGCTGCAGAAATATAGTGTTTGGTTTAGCTTCTGCTGTTTGCTATCATAATTATCAAATAATCAGGTTTTAAAGTGTTTGGATTTGCGTTTTTACTTGTAAAATGACCAAATAATCACTTATTAAGCAAATAAGCTACATTTTTTAACTTATAAAAAAGTGTGGTAAGATTAACGCTAAACGCAAATAATCACTTATTAACGTATGCAATCAAAACACTTTAAACTAATTATTTGCGTTATTGCAACGTAATAAGCTGATAATCGGATTCATAACGCAAAAACAAACACCCTCTCAGTATATATAACAAATAACAACTATTTTTATTGAGACAGTCATTTATATCTAGACAGTCATATGTATCCGAACGAAACTTAATGGAACATTGAAACAAACAGCTCCTAGGTCAATTATTTGATAGTTTGACCGTCGGGTTATTTCGAGAATCCAAACAAAACTTTGAACATGTATTGATCAATGTTTTTTTTACGACAAACTAATTCACTCATACTCCTAAACTGCTTCTTTGTACCAAATGAGGGCCTTCAAAACTTACTTTCACCACCTAAATTCAAACTTGACTCCGACAAAAGTCGAACCCGTGACTTCTCGTTTACACGTATGTTTGCGGGCCACGGAAGTATTGGATCACGTATGTTTGTACCAAATGGGTTGACCACAATCGGAGTATTGATGATTGATCCATGTGGTTGCGGGCCACGGAAGTATTGGATCGGGCTTCAATTCAAGTTCTGATCCAGATCCAACTTCACCTTATTCTTCGCCGCCATCCTGCTCCGGTCAATGGAACAGAAGACCCGTTTTCCGAGCCCTAATTTTCTAGCACAAAAAACAGATTTCCATGTTTTTTTTTACTGGTTTTCATGGATTAAAATGTTCCCAAATCGTCACTTTTGAATTGTGATCATTACGGTTTACGAACGCGAACGAAGAGACATGAAGCCTTGAGATTTCATTTCCAGAAGACCTAATTTTGTTGATGAAAGAGGTGTAGAGATAGAGAAGTGGATATAACTGGATACGAATAGATCGCAAGCAATTTTAGGGATTTCGACGGCTGTGATTCACGGCGGAGTGGGGATAATCTGTTATTGGTTGAACAATGGCCTTATCGATGAAATTTGCTGCGTTGTTGATGTTTATTATGTCGCCGCTTTCGTCGTTCGCATCGTCGTCATTGACATGCCCTTCTCAAATGAAGCCGTTCCTTCATGATCTACAGCTTCAATGTCCTACGACGATTTTGTATTCTTGGCCGATTGAGGTACATCTGTTCTCGTAATTGTGCGTTTTATATTCATTATGAAGAAATTGATATCCATCTACTTCCTTTAGAACTGTATTTATTAACCGAATTGGGATTTTCCTCGAATTGGTCTTTGGTACTTTTGATTTGATAGTTGCATCTGTTCTAGAGTATTTCGAAGGTGATAGATAGATGCTTCCATGGAAATCTGTTTAATTAGGAAGGCAACTTCAGAATTTGGGTTTTATGTATGTTCTTATAGGATGCGTTGATAGCTATGTGCGTATTATATTTTAGATGGTTGCCCAGTTTTGTTCCAAGAGATTGATTGGCCGATGTTTGAGAATTGTTTTTCACACCTGTATAAACTAAGTTTCCATTGCAATGCTCTTTGTGGTTGTTCATAATTTTCCTAAGGCCACTGGCTTGGGAGACATGCCGGGTGTATGTTGTTAAGGCTTTAATTCCAACGTCATACACCTTTTAAACTCTTCAGACCACTTCTCAATTATCAAAACCTGGCCAAGTATCACCAAGCTCACTAAATGTTTTTTGGAGACTAGTGGCTATATAAGAAATGGCTGTTCGAGTAGTATAGTCTCAAGACAAACCTAGAACTTACATGTGTTGGAAGCATTTTTAGAGACACGAGTCCCATCCTCTGTGGTTGTAGGTTCGACAAGATTCTCAACACTTTCCATTGCAACCAAGCTTTAACTCTGCTTCCCTGGTATCTGATCATTTTTATGAAGAATGCACATTATTAGGATTTTAGAATGGGAAGTGATTTGTACACAACAACATTTTTGCCATACACAACAATTACACTTAAAATGACTATATTGTCCTTACTAGCTTTTTATCATGGAAGTACTCAAAGGTTACTTTTAAGGGTAGGATGGACATTTTATAATGAGATTGTTGTGTAAGGAAAAATTTTGTTGTGTACAACTACGTGATCCCATTCATACACATTCGGATATTGAGGTTTTCGGTCACAGGTACTTTACTAAATCAACCCCGTAGTTGTAGTGAAGTGAAATTATGGATTCATAATGTAAAAGAGAAGTTTCCTACATGTAACTTTTAAGATCTTTATTGAGACAGCTGTTGACCTTGCCTCCCTGGGCTTCTTTGCTAGTCTTCCAACTTCTCCATTTTTTAGACAACGATGGACATCCTTGAGCGAGCGGAATATGTATGATGTATCTTGTGACAGGATCCGTGTGTAGTACTAGGCACATGGACAATAATTACTACTAGGTTATGCATTGGATAGTAATAGCATGTTAAATAGTTAATATAAATAAATTAGGATTAAGTTCCCGTTCTTTTTTTTTAATGCAGAACCTGATTTTCTTAAAAATTTTACTTCCATTGTCCACCTTTGGAATGAACTCTTCTGTTTCATTCTTCTCACCTACAATCTAGATGCTCACAAATATCAAACATTATCTCAATTAATCAATCATGTGGTAACATTCAGGTTCAAATATATAGCACTATGATACAAGCACTGACCACAACAAAGGGCATTGTATCTCTAAGAAAGTTAGAAACACACCCAAGTATCCGAAACCTGTGCTGCTCATTAGCTGACAAACTCGTGGTAATTCATTGGGAGATACACAAGCACAAACAGAAACTTAGGATCTGTATGATATTTAGTCCTGCTGGTGCCTAACTCACTAGTTATGATCTTATATGAATGCAACTTTCTTTTCAGATTTCAGACGATTTTAGAGATTGTTGTTCATTGAGTGACAGAAATGTGTTGTACCTGGTAGAGGAAAAAATAAAAGATAATGTAGAAACAAGAAATAGATAGAGTACTTGTTGCAAGACGTTTGGGTTATGGTGTTTTGGTTTGGTCAAACCGTGATTTGGGTTTTGGTTGTCGATCGTTTGTTTGCCGTTTTGGAAAATTGGTTTTGTTGGCTTTGTGTTTGAATTTCGGTTGGTCCGGTAACAAGTTTCGGGTGGAGTTTCTTATTCGTTTTTGGTTACCCGTTAGTTTTGGGACTTTGGGGTATTTGGGAGAAATTACACATTTGGATTTGGTTGCAATGTTTAGCGGTCATCGTGTTTTGGGTTCGGATTTTGTTGATCGATTGATAGGTTCCGACTTTGGTTTTTGGTCGTCGCTTTTGCATTGTTACGGGCCGTTTGTATATTTTGTTATATTTGATATTCGTTGCTTCTGGATTGAAGGTTTTGGATTCGGGTTCGAATTTGATAATGTGTTTCCAAATAAGTGGAGTTTGATGCTTTGTTATTTGGTTTGGGTAGCTTTCGGTATTTTCTTTGTTTTTGAAATTTAAGTCAAGGTGGAGATTAAGATCTATGATGTTAGTGACTTGAATTAGTCCTATTATAGGTTTGTTAGTTCGGGGGGTAATATGTAAATACCGATTGGTTAGAATTAGTACAAGTAGTCCTATGGGTTAACGAGGACAATAACTCAAAAATTTTTAGTCATGTGACCCAATTTGATAGTGAATTTGAATTCTTTCTTTGATTCACATTTGGGGTTTCAAATTTGTTGAGTTCTTAATTTGAATTTGCAAATTTCCTTTTCTGAATTTCCTAACATATAAAGAGTGATTTATATAAGTTTTAGTTGTATTCGAGTTAGACTTTTCGGGGCTTTTAGGACGGTAATCTGATATCGTAACTCCGTAATCCGCATTTTCGAGATCCTTTCTTCTTGTAGTTGAATCATCAAACTCAATGATTTGTCCGCAAGCTTTTGATTTATTTCATCTTACCACCTTCAACAACAAACACAATTAACCTAAATCATACATTTATGGGAATTACAAAATGATTTTTATGCTATCAAGATGAGAAAAGTAAATGCATGATTTTTGAAATTGTGTATGGTGTGTGTGTCTGTCTATATATAAACCTCAATGTATTTTTATACATATAAAGACCTCAATGTATTATTGGATGCATAATTTGTTTGAGTATGTAGTTCAACTCAAGTATAAAACAATTTGTTGTTCAAAATATACATTGAAAAGCATTATGAATTGGACTAATTCATATTGTTATATGTTCTTCCATGGTAATTAATTAATTAACTTAATATTTTGATATGGAATCTCATACTTGAGTATTGATCACTTTGCAATCAGATCTTGACAAACATAAAAGAAGACAATGAAAGAATTAATACTTGACGTTGTTACAATTGCATGAGGATGATACACATACTAAACCAACCTTGAAATTGGATAACTTCATGTTTGATTGATTTTAATTTGGAGGATAAAGAAGAGTGTACATGGGAGAAACATAAAACTTAAAGCCAAAAAAAGAAGAAAAAAAAACAAAAGATATATAAATAAATTTTTTTAAGAAAACACAAAATGTTTGAAAATTTATCAATAGTAGCAACAACTTTTTTCTTTATCAATAATAGCAATGTAACCCAGTGTTGTCAATAGCGGTCGCTATAGCGAATACCGTAGCGGCTATCGTCGGCCATTGCTTTTTTTTATTTTTATTTTAAATATATATTATATATATAGATAAAAGACCTATCTACATGATCGGCTTTTAATAGTTACAAGACTTTATTTTGAAGTTAAAATGTTAAATACATTAAACAGTTTAACGTAACATATATATTTTGGCTTTAATACTATATCTGCTAAACATGAAATAGCAGGCGCTATCGCGATGTAGCATATAGGTAGTTTGTCGCTATCGTCTGCTATTCGCTATTAACAACTATGACGTAAACTGGTAGGCAGGTCATCAGGTTAAAAATTGCTATTATTTGTAACAAAATGAAAAATTATTGTCGTTATTGATAACTTTTAATACATGTTACTATTATCGATAAATAAGTAAAACATATTGCTTTTCTTGACTATTAGCCCAAATGAGGAATGCCAAGAAAAAGAGTTGCAATTTTTTCTACTATTGCACGAGCATTTAACTGGACCGGCTTTGAATACGGTACTAGCTTGCAAGGAGAAAATTGCAAAACGTTGGGGGTGGGAGTTTTAATGTAATAGGTGTATTTTTATTAATCTAGTAGTTGTATTTTTTTAATTTTGTAAGTTTAATTCTATTAATGTAGTGATTATTTATATAATTAAGTATTTTATTAATGTAGTATTTCTAATTTTAATATTAAAAAGTTAGCAGTGTGGTGTGGATAGAAATAAAAAGATGACCACTACGGCACTACGGTGGTTTTAGCAAGGTAGAAGTAGAAAGATGAAAGGGGTAGAGAGAGAAAAGTTGATATGGCCAGAGCCCCAGAGGTATGGAGGGGGTGGAAAGTTACCACTCCTTCCACCCTCAAGGTGAAAGGAGTGGAGAGAATTCTGTCGGGCTAGTTGCCATGTGACATCAATGCCATTCGGTGAACACCGCCCCCTCCCCTTCTCATGCTGAAAAGACCCCGATTCGAGGTCCATACCGATGAAAAGATGAATGTTGCCACGTTGGGGAGGTCGCCCTTGCAGTTCTATAGCCGTTGTTTTTTTATTATTATTATGTTTTTCTTAAACTCCATAATACCCACACTTTACACTCGTTTTTATTCACACCAACAACATATACTCTATCTAACCTGCATACTTTCTTCCACTTCATTTGAAATGGATTGAAGAGCCGGAAAACTTGATGGAGTTATTCATGCTTAGTGTGTCACCATCTTGAATCTACGTTTTTCTCCATTTCAATTTTCAAGTCAGTAGGGCACTAGGGCTTCTTGCTTTTGAATTCTACCCTTATAAACAATAGTAGTACTATTTGTTCTTGAAAATCGTTAAGTAGAGAACCAAAGAAAAGTGCCAGTTTCTGATGTGCACAAGTTATTTTTTGCCATGGCTGAAACAGAAAAAAGAAACAGAAATGGAATCACCGTTCCGTCATAACCACATCTGTGTTTTAAATTCTGGAATACTGGCCCATCAATCAACCTATTTTCGCAGATTAATAATAATTGGTATCTTTTTTTTACCAAGGTAGAATCTTTTGGAGTTTTGTATCTTGATGCTATTATTAGGATCCTTTTAGGTTTTCTGTCATTAATTTGTAATCATTTGTATTCTTACTGCCGAACAAGCTTTTAGTATGATTTTTGTTGTTGGTGAATGGTGATAATGAATTACTGATACTAATCAGTGAAGGGGAATTTTTAAAGTAAATATTTGATTGTTAAAATGATTTTTTATCCCTCTGTTCAAATGAATTCATCTTGTCATCATTGTTTAATGCTATGTTTCTGTAAAACTGTTTTGTTGAAATCTTGTATGAATTTGGATTTTGGTGTCCTTTTTGTTTTTGCGAGCCTAAACTGAGAAGGGTGTGTGCAATAAGTAGGTTGACAAACAGTGAACACTTCAAACTTCAAAGATCCTCCATGTGTTGAAAATATGAAACTTTTATCTATGTTATTGATGCTCACAATATGACCTCTCTCCAGATGAATGGAGAGTCTCTTGACAAGGCTTTGAGCTCCAGTCAGATGAATGCATATGTAGCAATATTGTTCTATGCTTCTTGGTGTCCATTTTCTAAGATCGTGCAACCCAAGTTTGATGCCCTCAGTTCAATGTATCCGCAAATTAAGCATGTAACAGTTGAAGCATCTTCGGTACCACCCATGTAAGTTTTTGTATTTAAATAAGCACCTATTCAGAAATGCTGAATTTTATTTAACTATGTACCTATATGACCATCGGGCTAATCAACGAGACGTGAGAATGGAAGGGGTTTGATTCTCTTTATGCTGGTGTAAGATACCGAAGTTATATTTACTCACCTGATTTCTGTGATCCATGCAGCGTTTTCTCCAGACATGGAATTCATGGCGTCCCCTCGATTTTGATAGTGAACAGCACAACTAGAATGCGACGGCATGGCCCAAAAGACCTACGATCGCTCGTGCACTTCTACCAAAAAGCTACGGGTACAACTTTTTTAATGTTACATTCATTCTTTTTGTAGTCGGATATTGGGACGTCTCGTGGTTGTGAAATTATTGGGTAGGGGTTTAACATAATGGTTTGTTCATATGAACTAGTTTCAAACTATCAAATTGTTTTTGTATGTGCGTGTTCAGGTTAACTTTATGTCATGCCAATAAAATTTGTAATCAAGAATACCATCCATCTTTTTATCTAAATAAAATGTCTCGTATATTTCTTTTTGCATGACAACCTCTCTTGTTTTTCCAGGACTCGAGCCAGTAATGGACCTAACTGAAGATCAAGTCGTTTTTCAAGAAAACAGATCAAGAGTACTCGAAGCATCCGGAAAAACCCAAATGAAAAACATAGTCATGCGAGAACCCTATCTCATCTTCTCCATGTTCTTCCTCTTCTTAAAGGCACTCGTATACGTTTATCCAAACATGGTATCTAACCTCATTGCTATCTGGCTTGCATACATCCCTCATCTGAATCTCTCAATCTTTGGAGAATCAAGACAGATTTTGGTACGTGTTCTTCACCTGGTCGATTTTGAAAGGGCTTTTAGCAAGCTGAAGCTTATCAAAAGTCGGAACTTGTATAATGGAGCTAGAAGTGCCCGCGTCTGGGCTTCATCCCTGGCATCGTTCTCAATTGGTAAGACATCTTCCGCTAGACTGTCGTCACCAGGAGTAAAGTTGTAGACTTTGGTGACAAATGTCTGTACCATGCATATCAAACCGATATTCTTTCTTTTCCATTCCGTTGATGGTGTTGCTTCCTTGAGTTGGAAATATTGTGTCATTTTGGAATTGTGGTTTAGACAAGGTAGGAGTGTTTGTAAATTTGAGCACCATTTGACCTCTTTCCTGTATATTATGTATCAATCGATGAGTAAACAATTCAGCCTCAGTTAGGTTTCGTTGATACGGTTAACGCAACTCGGTCTCTATGATGTACTAATAAGAATAAACACAACATGTCATTGTGAGATTGGAACCAATAGTGTTATTGGCATGTAGTAGGGTTAACAAATTGAGTTTTTATCAAGTATAATTGTGTTGCTTTTCGAGTTGGGTATAAATTCCAATCAATGTTCTTCATTTTCGTGATTAAGTCCCTAAACTTTTTTTTATTGTTTAAGTCCCTAAACTATTTTTGTGTTATTCAAAAGTGTGTATTTGACTGATTACCAAATAAGTTTTTTGAGTTTTTTTTCACTTTATTAATGTTATGAAAAAATTATCATCTTTCCATATTTTAGCGATTAAGTATCTAAACTTTTTGTTTTATCAGTTGTATTTTACTGGCAATCCGGTAGCCGGTAAAAAATATATACTTTTGAGTAAAAAAACATAATTTAGGGACTTAAACAATTGGAATAAAAGTTTAGGAACTTAATCGAGAAAATGAAAAAAGCTAGATTGAGTTTTTCAATATTAACCCTTTCGAGTTCAAGTTTGAATACAAATATGCACTCTACGTGTCCGGTCCACGGAGAACTGCCTTCGGTCCCCCAAACTGACTTACTCGTGGCAACCTTCCGGCCGCCCAACGACCTATAACGCTAGTCACTACTCCCACTGGGGCTAGGAAACAGTTAATTTTATTAAATATACTTCAAAAATATTTATAAAAAATAAAAGAATGAAAAAACTCTAAAAGACATGAATGTTATCTACCGAAAAAAGAATCAAGTTTATTTCATTTCTAATTATTCATCTGCATATAAAAATTGTCAAAGAAATGTTACGTTTTTAATTTGTAAAAAAAAAAGGTAAAACATATAAAGCAATATGACCGAAATTGTGTTATTCTTTGGAAAAAGTCAGATGTTAGTTAAATTTTTCATAATGATTTTCAATTTAAAACACATAAATAAATCTTTAAAAAAGAGTAAAATATATGATATTGGATTATTATTGTTTTTTTTTTTTTTTTTTTTTAAAAAAAAAAGAAAAAGGAAAAGAAATTGTAAGGTGGTTCCATGTGAATGTGATGATGGATAGCTTAAGCTTAGAGACAAAGGTAGAAGCAACTGAACCACTTGTTGAATGGTAGTGAATGTGATGGTTAAACTAATATCATTATTGGAGGTGGCCCTGACCCTCTGTTACTTTACTTACAACCTTTTTTTTTTTTCTTTTATTCAAACCAATTTTTTTTAATTGTAATTCTCTTATTAAGAAATGTCTGTAATTTGTATAGATATGGTACGAATACAAAACAAATACAACATATTCATTCAGTCATAACTATCATTGATTCATGATTTATATTTTATATTATGATACTTGTAAATCATTTTTCGAATGCATAAAGGCAAAAGAGATCGAATTTGAAATTATAATTTTTGAATGCGTAATCTTAATTTTGAATTCTTTTGTTGGTTTTTTTTCCTATTCATTCTTGATTTAATCAATATTTTCTAATTAACATTGTTAATACATAATGAAGTAAAAAAATTTGGCTATGGTCATTTTTGATCATTCAACTATTAAATTTGTCTAATTTAGCCCATTGAACTATTTTTTTACTCATTAATTTAACTGTTCATGATGCACAAAATTTCCCGTGTGATGCAATCTTCTTAGCATGATGCATCAATCCTATCCTAGCAATAGCATTGTGGTTTTCCAAGGTTTTCCGATGCATGGAGGATTTTCATTAAACCCACCTTTTATATATATATATATATAGACACACACGGAGAGTTACTTGAAAATCCATGTACAAGTAACATTAGTTAACACCCTATTTATTATGTGAATATTATAATTATTACAATTTGTCTTTGTTGGATGAAGACGTTTAAAAATGACATGGCATCCAACTTTCATTTATTTAGCAAATATTCAAACCTTTACCTCTAAGTTTGTTATTTCTTCCTAATTCACTGAATCATATTCATATATAGGAATATAGGATGGTCCTTATCAACAATAATTACCAAAGACGCAGAGATATTTGTACATTCAAAACAACTACATCATAATTCGCATCCTCCATATCACCAAAATTTAGTCACAATTCATACACATTAAAACATGTATCCTTAATTAGTCCTGGTGAAATTATCTGCAGTTGGCTAATATTAAAATGACAGTTGCATTACTTTTGAAATATGCACATAACACAAACAAAGTTATAAATTTTTGTCGATTTTAATAACTAACAAGTTATATGATGCCACCGATCTAAAATTATACAATGTTGTTTCTACTCATCGCATGTATTAAGGTTTGTTTTAACTTTTAAAAGTCAGTAAAAATTACTACAAATGTTGTTTCTATTTTACTTAATTATAAAACATTTATCAAAGTTTAATTGTGAAAATAATTGCATCGAATAGAAACATTACAAGTTCTTGTTTAAGGCACTGTTACATTATATCCACGCATGTCCATATAAACATCATCTTTCATATCTGCAAATCACAATTTAAAAGTTTTTTGATAGTTACCAAAGCTAGTGAATAGGGCGTGCAATGTGATCACTTGCACATGGCCCCAACATTGAAGAGGGCCTCACAAATGAAGATGCACTAATTATGTTTTTAGTATGTTAATAAAAAATAGTGATTTTTCTTATTAGTGAAATTTTAATAGCAAAGAACAAGGAAGGTATCAAATATTATTTGGAACAGGGTATTTATGTAGCAATTTTAATTTTTTTTAAATTTCCTATGTGGGATAGATTTGCCTTGTTCTTACTTAGAACATTAATTTCTGTTTATTTTTTAAATTTTTTTGGATTTATTTATATATTCTTTAAAGGTTTCATGAAGTACAATACAAGCCCATATAGTTTTTCAATCATAACTTTCACTTTACCTATAAAAGTGATCATTTTCTTGAATAAAAATTTCAATTGCTATTTTGATTCTTCAATTCCATAATTTGCATAGTAACAAAAGGCACAAACATTCAATCATCAATTGTTGTCATTAGAGTACTTGAGTTATAAACGTTTATACTTAGAGCATTATGCATTAATTTTATGCGAAAAAATTTATTGTATGTATCAATTTTTGTTTGATTGTTTTGTAGTAGGTATTTATGTGCTTACTTTCTATTATCTGGCCATCGAAATCCATTAGCCGACCCTGGTTAGTGGTTACCATCAAAACAAAAGCATCATTGTACAAAACAAGTTTCTAGAGATGTGATGCAATTGAAGCTTGGAGAGACTATTGGCAGACAGTTACAATGCTCTGTTTTTTTTTTTTTTTGGTAATCAGATGCTAAAATCCAAATTCAAGCTCAAAACTGCAGATTCAAATAAATGCGCAAATGTAAACGAGAAATTTTATTATATCATGATAATCTACAAAAATAAACTGGTTACACGAGAAGAACAGATAGAGAAAATCATTAAAACATAAATAATCACACCACAAACATAAACATGAATATGAATATATGATGAAGACGGTGGTACCGTGGTAATAATACAATAATCCCAAAATCCGATTTGAAAAAAAAGAAAAATCAAAAACAAAACAATAACGAACTCAAAAGGTGCAAATCAAAATTCTACCTCACTATGTACCAAATAGCATTAACAAATAACAATACAACAAATCGAAGCATTGTGAGCAGAAACTAAGAGAGGAGAAGGAAACCGAGCGCGGATAGAAATGCAATGGCGGTAGGGAGGAAGACGGTGGTTGCATCTGATGTTGGAGCAGGAGTAGGAGGATCGGCGGCGGAGACGGCTGAAACGGCCATCACCATGACAAGCATTACGGTGAAAAGCTTCATCATCTGCATTCTAAAAAAGTAGAAAAAGGCTATGGAATTGGTTTAGTGAGTTGACAATGGCGGAAGAAAAAGGTTTAATGACTGTTGGGTTTTATAGAGGGAAAATACGTGTGTGATTCAACGGGCAACGGAGAGAGAAGAAGACCGTGGCTTCCCGCTGCCCGCATTTTGAGAAGTGTTGGGTGGTTGTTACACAGCTGTCGTTAGGTAGTTTTATCTTCGTAACCGTAAACATAGAAAAGGCTTCGCATTTAAATGAAAAAAGATGATATTTTTTATATACCACAATAAATTTTGTCATACCTAAATGATAACATGTTTACATTAAATAATTAATAAATGAATAAAAGTGATAAAAATTTAGTAACGATAAATTAAAATGTAAAAGATTCAGTCAGGAGAGGATCCAGAAATTTTAGTTATCGGTGTCACTTTTTAGAGTAAATTTAATACTTAAATTTTTAAACAAATTTCTAAGTCGAATCGGGTCACCGGAATGGATTGCCAACACAAATTTAACAAATAACAACATTTTTGGGGGTTTTTTTTTTTAAGATTTTGGCTGATTATTTGCTTTTTCTTTTAAATTTCTATTGTATTTTTCTCTTTTAAATTTTTATGATTAAAAATCAGTAATATTTCAATAAATGTGGGTAATAAAAACAACAAATATAAATTATATATGTGTATAATACGTTTACATATTTTTCGTAGGTGTCAGTGTCACTCAACAAAAATCGTAGGTGTCACTCAAATTTTGATACACACGTAACTCAGTATTTTGAAAGTTTATCGGTGTCGAGTGACACCCGTAAATATAAACTACATCCGCCCCTGGATTCAGCCAGAGCCCAGAAGCCACATTTTCCGTGCAGATCAAAGACTACGTTTGACATTCTGCTTAAATTCAATACGTGTTCAACGTCATTATGCGAAATCAAGAAAATATTTCATGTCATCTTAAAAAATCAACACCATAATCCCGTGCTTACTTGGCTTTTCCTTTACCTTTTTACTCGCTGGCACTCTTCTTACGTGAGGGTGATATAGTCTTGGTGTTCATTGATGGTTAATCGAACTGAAGTGAGTTTCGAATAATTAACCGAATTGATCACTTCGAGAATTTTGTGAACTTAAACCGAAATAATGATAATCGGTCACTGTTTTTCGGTTCGGTTATTTGGTTAACCCATTAATCGTATTTTAATTAAAAAAATATATTTTTTAAACTAAAAAAAGTTCAATCATTATGTTTAAAATACTTTGAAAAAGTCAAAATGAACAAATTGTTAAAACATTAGATATTATCATAAAAAATTAAAGATATTTTTATTTTTACCAAATTAAATTGTTGCAATAAAGTTTTAGTTGTTTTGGGTTATAAAATTTAATTATGAAGTTAAAATTTTATATTATTTTCGGATAAATATTAATATTATAGACATAAAACTAAAATTTATTTATTTTTTAATTAATCGTTTGTCACCAAAATCGTAAACCATAAAAGAAACTGAAAGATTTTCCTGGTACGATTAATCATCCCAAAAAATATAAAAAAAACCCTAATAAAGTTAACTCCAACATCAAGATCCCGTAAAGAATTTTTTTGAACATGCATCCCAAATTTGAGAAAATGATGTGGTGTTTTTTTGTATGGGTTTTTAGGTTTGGAAATTTTTGAAGTTGCATGGCTAATGGCTTTGGCAAGAGTGTGTGCTATAAGCTTTTCCTCGTAATTTTTTGTTTTTTTTATTTAATAAAAATTTAAATTTCAAGATTACACTTGCACATTATATTTTTAAAATATGTTGAGAGAGGTGAGGAGAATCGAGACACACGAGAGAGAAGTGACAGAAAGTAACGAGATAAAATGAGAATAAAAACAAGGGTCATAAAAATTGTCGCCTTTTAGCCAAATCTTTTAGCCGAATTAATGGTTATTATAGTAATTATCCCAAAAATAGATAAGGGACATTTATGTAAAATACCATTGAAAAGCAAATAAGTATTTTTGAAATGAAGATTGCCAAATATTATTATTTACTTGTTTACGCTTTAAACCATAAAAAAGCATATAAAAGAGGGTGTGTCTAAATGAACACCTCTCTAAGTGCTAAATTAATCTCTATACTATGTTCATCCACTCATATCAATTTGTTTTATTAATATATTTTAAGTATTAAAATAATATAAATTAATTCATATTTTTGACAAGTGGTTTGTCTATCCCCACAGAAAATGGTTTGAATAGCATAAACCTTCAAACATAAAATCATAACATAAATTATTTACTATAAAGATAATCAAAGCACTCCATTAGTCCATTATATCTTTTGTAGCCTAATAATCGTTGAGAAAATAAATTTTGTCTTGAATTAGAAGGATCCTTTGGTTGTTTCCACAACTTTATTAGGTCACCCACTTATCTTATAAACTGGTACATCATGTATTAAAGTTCGTGATACATATATTAAAAAATTTTGTTTTCAAGTTGTAATTTTCGTAATAATTATATCACAATTTCATGATTTATTAGATCAACAATTTATGCTATGATGAATATGGCTACGTTTTAGCCTTTTAGGGTGGTAATTGGTTGCTTGGTCGAGTAGCTGCCATTGGCAAGGAAGGAAAAATAGTTTCATTTTTCTCAACTCCTATTAGTGACTTGAGCTGTAGCTTCATCTAGTTGAAGAGTCCTTGATGATTAGGTTAATAATCCATGTCCAAGGCTTTGTATTAGGGGTGAGCGACGGATACCATTTCCCGATCCCGAGCCGGTACCGGTACCGACCGACACCGAATTAATATATTCTGTCCGGTACTTGGTTTTTAAATTAGCTAAAATTCCGTATTCGGTACTCTCGGTTTCGGTACCATATTTATCCCGAATATCTCGATCCCGAACCGAATATATAAATTAGCTAAAATTCGATATTTGTAACTTTAAAACGTTAAACTTTTTTCGGTTTTTGGTATTCGGGTACAATATTTGGTGATGTATGTTTGGTATTTGATATATTTTCCTTATTCGGTCCCAATACGTGACTGGCACCGAAAACCCTGTCCTAGAACCGGAACCGAACCGGCACCATATAAAATTATACGGTTCGGTATTCGGTTCTTTCAAAACTAATAATTCGGTATTTTCGGGATCGGTACCGGTAGCTCACCCCTACTTTATATCATTTATTTATATCTTTCTAGTTTCTAGCTACCACAAATGTCATCATATACTTTTGGAAAAGTTACACAGAAAATTAATATACTTTAAGTCGGCCACCAGTACAAGGTAAAAAAAAAATCTAAAAAGGGTTATAAGTGACATCTGATACCTTTTTGATAGCATTTTACCTCAAAACATGACCAAACGATATGTTTTAACCTTTTTAAAAGCTTTTAAAAATATATCATATTTTATGGTACCAACATAATCAACTACTGATACAGAATTTGTAGCATACAGTTCTGTTTTGTTTTTTTTTTTTTTTGTTTTTTAAATTCCCGAATACCTTTTGGGTTAGTTGGGTTGGGCCTGGTTTGGTTTGATATAGTAGTGCCCGTAGTGGGCCTAGTGGCATACAATTTTTGAAATACAAGTATACAACTTTGTCAAAAAGATGCTACCAAATTCTCTCTGTCCATCTTTCAAACTCTATTGATTAATAAAACTATTAACATTAATTATGATGTACTGGAATATTATAACATTGAAAAACATTTAGGCCTTATTTGTTTTGGCACTGAGAGGCTTTTAAGAAAGTCTTAAATCTAAATTTTTAGATGTAAAACTATTTAAGTTTGTTTGTTTATGTTTCATCTGAATTTACCTCTTAAAATTTAAAGAAAAGATTATTATAAGAGGTTGTTCATCTTTTCTTTTTAGAAACCTACCTGCTTCTCTCCAAAATAAAAACGCAAGCAACACTCTTCACCGCATTTCTTCAATTTAATTAATTCTATTTTATTTTATCAGTATAAATCAATTAATTATTATGTTTTAGTTGATATTATATTTTAAGTAATATTTTTCAAATGTTTTATATCACGAAAAAAATAATCTTAAAATCACCTCTTAATTTCAGATTTCAAAACCACCACTTAATTTCAGACGTAATTTTCAAACTTCAAATATTCAACCTTTTAAAAAACAAATAACACATCAAATTATACGATTGATGGTAAAATAATTCCATTGAATTTATGCATGTAGTAAAATGTATATATAATTTGAAAATGTGAAATATAAAATTGGAAGGTAAGTAATTAGTAATTACTAACCAGTTGTACAGTTATTTACTTTTGAATCTGGCCTTGACAGATTTTATTCAAGTCCGATAATGAACATATGGGCTGCACAAAGAAAAGTTCATAACAAGTTAGTTGTTGATGTTCAGTCAGCTCAAAAGTTGTCATTTGGAGGTGGAAGAATCAAGCTGGAGGAATCAAGTTGTATTTTCAGCGATCGATAATCATTCAAAGATTATTGTGTTGACTTTATCAACTATATGCTATTTTCTAGTGTGTGCTATTTTCTGTTTTAGTTAGTTTTGGTTGTTAAGTTTGTTATAAGAAGAGAGTTAGTTATTCTTATATATATGTAAAGCTGATCCTTTCATTGATGTACTGTAATTTTCCTCATTCTTCAAATACACAATTTCTTCTTTGCTCTCTGTGTAAACATGGTATCAGAGCACAAAGTCCTGATCTGATCATCATTCACTCTGTTTTCGTCTATTTTCTTCTTTCTCATTCATCATGCCTTCTGAAAACTTCAATTCTTCTGATTGCTCAAGCCCCTATTATCTTGGATCCTCTGATAATCCTGCATCAATTCTGGTATCCAATGTCTTCAATGGAGTCGGATTCATGGCTTGGAAGCGTTCGATGACAATTGCATTAATTGCAAAGAACAAATACGGTTTCATCGATGGAACGATCTCTCAACCATCTGAAACGTCTGAAACTTACTCTGCCTGGTTTCGTGTGAATTCCATGGTGATTAGTTGGATTCTTAATTCACTGCAGAAGAATATTGCTGATAGTGTTCTCTTTCTACAAACTGCTCATGAGATCTGGAAGGAATTAAATCAACGATATTCACAATCAGATGGAGCTTTAATCTATCAGATTCAACAACAATTATACTCTGTTTCACAAAATTCTGATGACTTCTCAACCTATTTTACCAAATTATCAAAAATTTGGGATGAATTGAAACTCGTACAAGATATGCCAAATTGTTCATGTGGAGCTTCTACTCATCTTACTAAATTTCTAGAAGATCAACGTCTAATTCAGCTTCTCATGGGATTAAACGATTCCTATAAAGCAATTAGAGCTCACATCTTGATGATGAAACCATTACCTTCAGTCTCCACTGCTTATTCAATCATCGTTCAAGAAGAGCGTCAAAGAGAAATTTCTCTTCCTGTTAGTCAAACTGAAACACTTGCTATGCAAACCTCTTCTACTGATTCTAAGAAAAGCTTGTTTTGCCATCATTGCAAGAAACCAGGACACACGAAGTCTCAATGCTATCGTCTTCATGGTTTTCCTGCCAATTTCAAGTTTACCAAATCCAAGCGTGATAATAATCAATCTTCAGCTCATTCTGTCACTTCTGCTCCTTCAATTTCTCAAGATCAGTTTCAGCAACTCATTCAACTGATCAGTGCCAATAATTCAAACACTTCTTCTACAGCTCATCAAGTTAGTTCAATCGTTACTGATGGAGCTATGCTGAACGAAGGTATGATGCTTTCATCAAAAGATTTTATTACAAATGTTCATCAATCATTTGCTTCATTGCAAATTCATCAAACCTGGATTATCGATTCAGGAGCCACTGATCATATATGCTCTAATAAAGATTTGTTTTCATCTCTTACTAAGTTCAATCAGCCTCATTCGGTTGGTCTGCCTAATGGACACACTACTCTTGTTTCCTTTTCTGGTGACATTAAACTTCACAACTCTATCATTTTACACAATGTCTTGTATGTTCCATGTTTCAATTACAATCTTCTGTCTGTTCCTAAGCTTACTACCCAAATGAATACCTTCATTATTCCTACTGATAAAGCATGTCTCATGCAGGACCCTTTGTCAAAGAATAAAATCTCCCTTGGTGTTCTTGGAACTCGTATACATGACTTGTACATACTTGATCAAGACATTGTCAATAATCTTTCGTTTCAATTTGATTGTTCTGTTTTGAATTTTTGTAACAAGTCTTCTTCATATTCATGTAATAAATCTTCCTCTACAATGTCTGAAGCAATGCTTTGGCATAGAAGATTTGGACATTTGCCCTTAGAAAAACTCAAAAGGTTATCTCTTCTATCGTCTAATGTTCAAGACTCCTGTGTTGATTCTTGTTTGGTCTGTTCTCAAGCAAAACAACATAAATTGTCTTTTCCAAAAAGCCAAACTACTTCACATCAAGCTTTTGAACTTGTTCATGTTGATGTTTGAGGCCCATATAAACATCCCACTGTTGATGGTCACAAATATTTCATAACCATTGTGGATGACTTCAGCAGATTTACATGGGTACACATGCTTTCTCACAAGAGCTATGCTATGGACATCATTAAGAGTTTTATCAACCTTGTTAAAACTCAGTTTGGTACCTTGGTCAAGGTTATCAGAAGTGACAATGCATTTGAACTTGGATCTAGTAAAGAGGGAATGGAATTTTATGCAAATGCAGGCATTATTCATCAGAAATCTGTACCTTACAGACCTCAACAAAATGGTCTTGTTGAGAGGAAACACAAACACATTTTGGAAGTTGCCAGAGCACTTTACTTTCAATCTGGCCTTGGTTGTCATTTTTGGGGAGAATGTGTTAAAACTGCCGTTCATTTGATTAATAGAATGCCAACCAAACCTCTTAAGTTTCAAACTCCATATGAAGTTCTTTATAAAGAAAAGCCCCATCTTTCTTACTTAAAGGCTTTTGGTTGTCTTTGTCATGCTTCTCCACCTCATCCTTCAAGTGATAAGTTTCTGCCTAGAGCTATTAAATGCATCTTTATAGGTTATCCTTATGGTCAAAAGGCCTATAAGCTGCTGAACTTAGATACAAAACAGATGTTTGTATCCAGAGATGTTAAATTCTTTGAAAATATTTTTCCATTACATCTCACATCTGATTCTACTGATTCTTTCGCTGATTCTTCTTACATTCCACAGTCTGTTGTTGATAATTTTTCATCAGATTCTGATCAACCCCATGTTAATGTCAATACTGATCAACCCTCTGTTACTGTAAATTCTGATCAAGTCACTGCTGTTCCTTTAAGACGCTCAAACAGAATTTCTAATCCTCCTACTTATCTTAATGATTATGTATGTAATCATTTAGATACCTCTGATTGTTTTCACACTCTTACTAACCTTTGCATTGGTTCATGCACTGTTTCTCATGCATGTTCTAAATTTGCCTTTCATGTATCTGGTGTTCAATCTGAACCTGCTTTCTATAGTGAAGCCAAAGGCCATTCAGAGTGGGAAGTTGCAATGAAAAATGAATTTCAGGCTTTAGAAGCCAATCATACATGGGATATTGTTAAGCTTCCCAAAGGAAAGAGACCCATTTCATGTCGTTGGGTTTATAAAATTAAGTATAAATCTGATGGATCCATTGAACGTTACAAAGCTCGGTTAGTTGCAAAAGGATTTACACAGAAGCATGGTATTGATTACCATGAAACGTTTTCTCCTGTTGTCAAAATTACTACCGTCAGAGCTATTGTTTCGTTGGCTGTCAAAAGGGGTTGGAAAGTTCATCAATTTGATGTAAATAATGCGTTTTTACATGGGGATTTGCATGAAGAAGTTTACATGAAAGCTCCACCTGGATTATCTGTTCCATCATCTGCTTATGTTTGCAGATTAAGAAAGTCTTTATATGGCCTAAAGCAAGCATCACGACAGTGGTATGCAAAATTAAGTGCTGCTTTACAATTCAAAGGCTTTAAGCGTTCTTTAAACGATCATTCCTTGTTTCTAAAACATGTGAATGGGAACATTGTCATAGTTGCAATTTATGTTGATGATATATTAGTAACTGGTGACAATAGTGATGAAATTTCTTCTCTGAAGCAATTCTTGGATGATCAATTCAAGATTAAAGATCTGGGATACATTCATTTGTTTTTGGGCTTGGAGTTTAATGCTACATCAGATGGAATGGTGGTTACTCAACACAAGTTTCTTATGGACTTGTTACAGGCATATTCAATGTCTGATTGTGCTTCAGTCTCTGCTCCATTACCAGTCCATTTAAAGTTGCTTCCAAAGATGGATAGTCCTTTCGTTGACCCAACTGCTTATCGACAACTTGTTGGTAAGTTGAATTTTTTGTTGCATACAAGACCAGATCTATCTTTTGCAGTTCAATATCTCAGTCAGTTTAACAAAGAACCTTGTGAAGCTCATTATAATGCTGCTCTACATGTCTTGAAGTATCTAAAGGGTACTGCTTCTCAAGGCATATTTTTCAACAATAAATCAACATTTGATATTGAAGATTATTGTGACAGTGATTGGGCGGCTTGTCCAATCACTAGACGTTCTGTTAGTGGATTCTTTATTCTATTTGGTGGTTCACCATTATCATGGAAGTCTAAGAAGCAAGTGACAGTGTCTTTATCTTCTGCTGAAGCTGAGTATCGCTCTATGCGTCGTACTTGTTCTGAACTTGCATGGCTAAGTCGCTTGTTACATGAACTTCAAGTTTCACACATCACACCAATCCCTTTGAAGTGTGACAGTCAATCAGCCATTTATATAGCTAAAAATCCAGTGTTTCACGAACGGACTAAACACATTGAATTGGATTGTCATTTTGTGCGCGAGAAATTGTTACAAGGCTTGATCAATTTGCATCATGTTTCAACAACAGAACAGGTTGCTGATGTCTTTACAAAATCTTTATCTGGTCCTCGACATCAAGAAGCAGTTTCCAAGCTGGGGTTATTGCCATATCCACCAGCTTGAGGGGGGGTGTTGACTTTATCAACTATATGCTATTTTCTAGTGTGTGCTATTTTCTGTTTTAGTTAGTTTTGGTTGTTAAGTTTGTTATAAGAAGAGAGTTAGTTATTCTTATATATATGTAAAGCTGATCCTTTCATTGATGTACTGTAATTTTCCTCATTCTTCAAATACACAATTTCTTCTTTGCTCTCTGTGTAAACATATTGAGGATGATATATTTCCTTCAAAAAATAGAAGAATGTAACGAATTTGGAGCTGGGAGATGTTAATTTCAAAAGCCATGGTTGATCGATAAATCGATAATGGTTAATTTTATCTTTCGGGTATTTTCTGGAGGCTCGTCTGTAGAGTTTGTTTCTTGACTTTTTGTGTATTTTGTTGGCTCCTTCTCAAAGCCCTTTTGGGTAGTGTATTTGGTCCTTTTCTCATTTAATAAAACTAGTATTTTCATGAAAAAAGAATTGTCATTGAGAAACTTGTTTTAAAAAGTACATGGTTTGTATTCCTGTAACCTTAGTCGATCACGATTTAATGATTTATTTGTAATCAGGTCGGGTTTTTTTGTTCTTCATAATAATCATAGGGTTGGTCACTTCTATATACAATTTGTTACACCCTTTAGTTTAAAGTGAAAATTGATGATAATAACCTATATAAAATGGATAGAGTAAATTGAACTAGATGGTATGATCACACGATGTATTATTTCCTTTTATCAAACTATGAGGCATTCATTTATCCTTAGCCAGCTCAGCCTTAAATTCGTTTCGCTTCTAAAGAGAAACGTAACAATCATCCCAAAACTTTGTACATATATGATATGAATGGCCTGTATCTAAGGGATTGCAAACCTGAAACCAACAATATGCGTTGTTCCACAAGCATCCAAAAACTTTGTGCATGCTAGTATATAACGAAAATTCACAATGTTCTTTACTTTGGTTCTCTCATCTACATAGGTTCCTTCTACACCTCCAGAGATACCAACTAGTCCAACCCCGACAATTGAGTGCCATGGAAAGCCCTATGATAGCAAGCACGTACAAATATTGAGAAAAATACATATCAGGAGCACGGTCTGGTGAACCACAGATAGTTGCAACAATGCCTAGGCAACCAATTGAGGACAAATTCTTTTGAACTGAAAGCAAACACACAAAAATTGAGGATATCTATTCTACAAAGGCACAACAAAACATACACGGTACACATATGGATGTATAATGATCTTATGTGCATCATAATATATTGAATAAAGGTGAACAAATGTAATGATTCTCAATGACACATGTCCTAGATGGAAACATATTGCGGCCATAAAGATTGAAGATGGTTCTTTAACAAGAAAGGGTCGTTTTATTTGCATGCATTATTGCAACACATGAGATTATACAAACATATGCTCTACGTTCACTTCAATATTTAACTGACACCGTTCACTACACCTCAGATGCACTGGCAGAGTGACAGGTCATCAGCTTAGTTCATAATTAGTAGCAACTAGAAGCAACAAGTATACTGTAACATCCCAAATTCGAGATAATTGCGTGTAATTATTTTAGTGGATATTTAAATAATTAATATCGTGTTGGGCCAATGATATCCCGAGTAGTGGATTTTACGTGTCGGGTTTGCGAGTTACGTGTCTCCGAGCTAATATTAGTGGATTAATTATATATTTGGGTTCGTAGAGTTAAATGGGTTAAAAGGATATTAATTGTGAAAAAGTGATATCGGGTTCGGGTTAATGGGTCCGGGACCGGTTGAGATAGAACCGTACATATATGTTTATCCTTTACCTCTTCCTTATCAATTTCTTGAGAGCTTAAAGGTGTGAGTGTGTGAAATTGTGTGGAGCTTCAGCAGGAATTGAAGTTGAAGATTAAGAATTGGGTGCTGTGTATTGCTTCATCTCCTTCCTTCCCTTGTGTTCTTGAGTTTTCAAAGGTAAGGCTCCATGATTGGGATAGTTAATTCTTGAGATATATATATGTGTGTATGTGGGGATTGGTTTCTGGGAGTATATGGGTTAATTATATATGAATCTTGTGTCTTTTGCTGCTAAAAATCGGAGGTGGGGGTTGAAAACCCCCTGGTTCGGCTATGGAGTTCGAAGGGCAAAGATGCTGCTGTCTGGCAAAAGCGCGGCGCGCAAATTGCAAAAGTGCGGCGCGTTTTCTGATCTGCAGAAAAATTCAATAGGGTCAATATAAGAGAGTCTTGAGTCGTTATTTGGTCGAGTTCCTTCGAGATATTACTGAATTGAATTGTTTGGGATTTTAGGTTCCGTCGGGGGTTCCGTAAAGAGTTTCGGGGATCGGTTAGCCGTTCGGGAATGTGTTTCGGGTTTAGTTTAATTGTGATAATGGCGTTGGATTGATTTATTCGGTTGTTGAGACTTGTGTTAATATGTGAGACCCGTGATGTGTACAGGTGCTAGCCAGCACCGATCACGAGTCGAGCCGAGTCAGAGATTCCGGGATTAGTGGATCGACCAGGTGAGTACCCGAGTTCTTTTCTAAACCGCGGGACCGTTTTATGAGTCATAACTGTGTAGCTAGCTTCGTGTATGTGTATATTGTGTATTTTGAATGAGACAGGGACGTGGGCGCCAGGTATGATTCTATTTCCCACATATGTGATATATGTGTGCATGAGATGAGATCCAGTCCGGGGGTCCGTGATGAGTTCCATACGGACGGTGATTCGCGATGTGTGATCGCGCGGGTTGACTGTCCCTAACAGTCCTTGGAGCGTGTATACACGGCAGGGCCTGTAGCCGGTTCGCGCCCGTGCTACAGGGTTGTGGCTAACCACCGGTGCGTACGGTCGTTAGCTGGGGAGGAGTCCCCTTCAGTGATATTGTGTGCAGGGCTTCGGATCTCATGCTGAGTGTTCATACCTGCTTTATACTGCTGATTGCCAGAGACAGAGATTGAGCTTGTGTTGTGTGTATGTGCTACGTGTTCGCATGCTATGTGTTTACTGTGCAGAGTCTAACCCTCGAGTACTCACGAGCTTCCGAGCTTACGTATTCGAGTCTTCCATGTTCAGGGTTTCAGTGAAGAGTTCAGTAGCTGGGTTTGTTGATCAGTGACTAGCCGTTATGTGAAGACTATTGCAGCTGCCTTTGTCATCAATTATGTTAGTGTTTGTGTCTTATGGGATATTGTTAATCAGTGAATGATGTGTAAACAATATTATGTGAAAGTTTTTAATTAATGGTGATTCCGAGTTATCCTATGACATATGTGTAATTGAGCTATTGAGATGTGCCACATGTGTATTGTATTGACGTGGCATTTCCGGGATCGGGGAGGGTGTTACATATACTATTATAACGTCTGCTCTAACTGCCAAAGAAAACCTTACTCCGTAAGGATAGATACTATCCTAAAGTTTTTGTACTTCACCTCATCGCTTAAACAACACCCAACAGTAAATAAATATACAAGACCCATGATTGATTGTTTAGGAATTGAGCGACTACCACAAAGAGAATCTGCAAAGGAGAGTACTTGAACAAGGATTCCAGAAAGGCATGAAGAATCCCCACCCCCAATGCCTAATGACCTAATAATCCAATTAACGGGAGAACAAAACCACTCATGTTTCACCCTCAGTTGAAATGTTTGAAGGTTTCGAACTAATAGCATAAAATAATTCAACCAGGATTGAAAACATAGCAGAAATTTAGCAACAAACATCAGGATACAACAGAATATGCTCACAGTGAATGGAAGCAATTGGAGTTGTTAGCCTTTGAGTAATTATTTTGAAATTTCTATCTGTTTAAGTATGTTTTTATCAAAAATATATGCTTGTCCACATAAGGTCAAGTTAATGTGGCCAATTTCTCATCTTTTACCACAATCTGATCTTATCCCGTATTAGTACTACCACAAAAGGTATTGCAATCATCATTCAATCAATCAGATAATATCATCATATAGTTTACAAAATTAAAGTATGCTAACAGAATATGTGAAGTTTGGGAATAAAATCCATCAACCAAATCCAACAGCTGAGCATTTAACAAAACATATCCATTCATTTGTAGATGCAAAATTACCGAAAGTTTCATAACCTTAAGCTATATTATAATAAAAAGGATTAATAACAAGAATTAGGGTTACTGTACACGACGACCAGTTACCGTCATAGAATGATGAAAAATCAGTCGGAATGCGAATCGGAGTAGGAATCACGACGATCGTGGTCGTAACTTGAAAATTCTCTTCCTCTCACACCTCCGGAACTGGAATCGGAAACGTAATCGTAATCTGATCCGTCGTCGTCGTCATCATAAGCGTAAGAGTAATAATAAGAATCAGGAGGAGATGGTGGAACACAAAAAAAATTCCAAACACAGATCGCAAAACGACCTAGTTGTTGAAGAGGAAAACAAATCACCAGATCTAACAACTCGTCACTGCTGATTCGTTCAGACAAACAAGCCACCGATTGCCACACGTCGGCGGATACGGTGGCTACCGATGCAACCAACACAGTGTTGAATACCATTGGATTTATTCTTCAGAGTACAAATTTCGATTGGGTTTTTGTTTTTGTTTCCCGTTCTTTGTCCATAATACCCCGCCTTCTATCTAAAAATTTTACCTATTTATGTTAAATTTTGAAACATTTACGATTTTTAAATCTTAACTAGTCTTTAAACTATATAAAGATTACATTAAAATCTAATATTAAATATTCATAAATATATAAAAATAGTTTTAAAATTTTAGTTAGTTAATAATTAAAATAGATTTTAATAGATTGGATTAACTTAGATTTGATTTGATGTTATTAATAATTCTATTAAATGACATGACAATTTGTAAAAATAACAAGTGACAAATTAAATAAGAAAATAACAAGTGTCAAATACAAGAAGAATATGACAGGTAGTAATTTTGTTACTCTTTTAATACTATTTATAGATATATAAACATATGGTCTTGTTAATAAATATTATTATAATTCTGGTTTTGACGAGTCTATATATACATGATAATATACATAGAATACGTTTGTCAGTACATTTGTTATCGTTGTATCTATATATGTTACATATCATTAAATGTAAAATATTTTATTGTTGTAGCGGTTAATTTGTTTGTATAGAAAACATATGAAATGTATGGAAAACATAACATTCTACATAAATTAATAATATTAATGTTAATCTACATAAAAATTTATAGAATTATATAACATTCTACATATATTACATAATATTTCTATAAAGAATATGTTAAAATTTTAACAGTTAAATAATTTTCTATATTGAAATTTTTTTTAATTAAAAACTGCTTTTTACTATAAAAGTCAATTCTCATTAATAAAAAGAAAATGAAAATGAAAAAAAAAAAGAGAGAAAGAGAAAAAATAATATTTTCTCCATTCACTTTCATTTCAACCTTTTAAAAAACCACGTCATCTCTCATCTCTCTCTTTCTCTTTTAACCCTAAAAATTTCATTGCCCCCGCCGTCGCCACACTGCCGCCGCCGCCGGACTTCCGCCGCCGTCACCGACACTACCACGATGATCTCTTTCTTCCCCTTTATATCTCACACGGTTTTGGAAGTCAGATGGTCAAGATCTGATGATTTGGAAGTCGTATGGTCAAGAAATGAATATTTTGAAGTCCGACGGTTAAGAAATGAAGATTATTTGTAAAATATTAGATTTATAATGAATGTAATAGTTATTAGATGTTTTTGGTTAAAAAAAGTTTTTGTTTATGATTCACAAGATAAATGTTTTTTTTAATGCGTTTTTGATATATTTTATATCAGTTGTTTACCAAGTGTTTGATAAATATTTAAATGAAATCTTCTTTTTTTGTCTCAGTTCGTCTACGACAATCTACGTAAAATATATGATATTTGTCATTTTACAAGACGTTCTACATAGATTATATGATAATCTACATAGATTACATGATAATCTACATTGATTACATACATGATAATCTACATAGAATATGTTTGCCGATACTCTACATAGAATATGACAGCTTCATTTTCCATAGTTTTTGAAGTATAAAATCATTTCCAAACATGTTTTTTGTTAAAAAAAAAAAAGATTTTTGTATATAATTCACAAGATTTGAATGTTTTTTTTGTTAAAAAAATATGTTTTTGGTATACCTTTTTGTTAAAAAATGTGTTTTGGAATATTTTTTTTGTTAAAAAATGTTTTTTTTGCTTCAATTCGTCGACAATAATCTATATAGAATATATGATACTTGACATTCTACGCGATACTCTACATAAAATACTTGACATTCTACATAGATTACGTTCATCGTTTCGTCGAATGTTTTGGTTCCTAATGGTTGTGTCTTTGATGGTTCAACGTCTTTATGTATTATATCTAGATTTGGTTTGTATTTTTATAGATATATGATATTTTATATAAAATACATGATATTCTATACAGAATTGATTGCAGTTAATTTTGTATCTATGTAAAATTTTGTTATTGTTGTACTACTAATTTGTTATTGTTGTATGTATATAGAATACATGATATTCTATAAAGAATAGATTGTAGCTAGTTTGTATCTATGTAAAATATTGTCATTGTCGTGATAGTAAATTGTTATCATTGTATCTATGTATAATACATGATATTTTACATAGATTACACGATAATCTACATAGAATATGTTCGTCGGTTAATTTGTAAAACTGTGTTTTAATGTATTTCCTACATAGAATACGTGATACTCTACATAGATAATGAATAATAATGTTAATCTACATAGATTATGAATAGCAATTGTTAAAATTGTGTTTTTACATATCATTCGATGTAACTAACTACATAGATTATGAATAGTAATGCCAATCTACATAGATTATGATAATAATTTGGTAAAATTGTGTTCTTACATATCATTCTATGTAACATTCTACATAGATTATGAATATAATGTTAATCTACATAAAATGATTTAAAATTATATAACATTCTATATAGATAAATAATATTTCTATATACAATACGTTAATTTTTTAGCAAGTTAAATAATTTTTTATATTGGAAAAAAATTTTTTTACTATAAAATCAATTCTCATGAAAAAGAGAGAAAATGAAAATGAAAAAAGGTAAGAGTAGAGAAAGAGAAAAATTAGATTTTTTTTTCTTTCAAAAACACCATTTGCACATCTTTTCAAGATTCCGCACAATCAAAGTTCTAAATAATTACAAAAATGTCATTTGACAATTTTGTTCACTTCCTTCTCTCTTCTTAAATATAATACAAAGTTTTAAATTATTAAAATGTTTCAGTTAGCTGTCTATTAATTACAAAAATACAAAATTGAAATTTTCATCTATTTTTAAAATTAAAATTGCCATATAAAGACAACATGTCTTTTTATTATGGATTGACATTTTAATAAATTTATTTAAAAATAACTTACATTATGTTTGGTACAGAGAATTAAGGCTAGAGAAATGGAAATGAGAGGAATTTACATGTTAACAAACATGGGAATTCCTCTTAATTTCATTTTCCTAGTCTTAATTCTCTTATAAATAAACAACATTGTATTTATAATCACGAATTGGATTTAAGATATATGATTTTGGTCAGCAAAAATAAATCGTTTTCGATTAAGAATTCTGAAGGCAGTTAATATGGCTCCAGGCTTGATCTCTTGTTGTTCCATAAGTAGGACCACACACTTTTTGTGAGAATGTAGAAATGATGAATGAAAGCACGGGGCTAAGGAAACTTATCATGTATACGTTTTCATATTAAACTCTGTCTGGTACTAAATATCCGATTTCATTATCTATAATTGAAGTTTATATCATCGGGATTCAAATTAACTAATGACTAATTAAATTGTATTCTTTTATTAAACTTAAATCCATAACCTTGAATTCACGCGGTTTTTTCACGTGTCCAACCCACATGTAAAATTTTAACTGGTCCAATTTAATAATATTAAATTAAATAACGAATAAGAAAGTTTCACGTACTGGTCTCAAAATAAGAATGTTACATACATACTCACACTTAATTATTAATCATAAATAACTGGATAATTATTTAATTATCATGACAGTTAATCCATTGTAATATCGAATATACATTCTAAGCATTCTAATTGTTACTTTTATACTTATAATAACTTTTATAATAAAATAAATATACAACTATGTTTAACAATTATAAGATTTTTTTAAAAAATACTGGTAACCTCAAAGATTTGGAAGCATGTGAAAATAAAACTTAAAACCTTCTTAGAAGAAATTCAGGCTTAGTGGATCATAAAATGAAAAGATTAATTTAGCAATGAAACCAAATTCCGTCAAAAAGAAAAAACTATCATTTTTCAAAGGGAGAATTTTATATATACATTTTCTAAACTTTATAATATCATATGCATCTAACATAAAATTTTAATATAATATTAAAAAGAGTAAACTAAAAAAAATAACAAGTATAAAACAAAAGCAAACATGAAAAAAGAAAGAAAGAAAAGAAACCAATGTATATAGAAAACAAAAAATATATATTAAATTAAAAAAACAAAATGGAATACAATTATAGAATTATTAAAAGGGGTATGATTTAATTTAAGTTGGATAAATATGATATTTTGAAGTTTAGTTGAAAAAAAAAAGGTAATGGTATAATGATCATTAGTTAATAAACAATATTAAATATGAGTTTTAAATGTTATAAAAATAATTAAATTAATGAATTTGGGTATACGTGATATTAATGATGTTTAAGAGAGATATTTGTGATATTAATAATTAAAATTGAGTATATATTTTTTGAACGGCTAGTGTGGTGGTTATCGCGTAGGCCCAAGTGCCGACAGATCCCGGTTCGATCCCCACCACAATCTCCTAATTAGATTAAAATTTTCATAGTTAGATTAGTTTACCTGAAGGGAAAAAACCCCAAAATCCGACTCAAGTGAGGATCGAACCCCGGAAACTTGGTGGTCACCAGCTCAACCCTGATGGAATAAATTTTTTTTAACATAGAACGTGATTTTAGCTTATTTATCGGTAAAAACTAAAACACATCTAAATATGAAAGAAATAACAACATGATAATCTTCACAAAAATAATATTTTTTAAACATTGTTTTCAAATTTAAAAACAAATATATTATAAAATTGATTTATTTTTTATTATATATTATATGTTTTTGATAATATTTTAATGTATTATATTAAAAAAAATATTTATTATATATACCCATGTATTACATAGGTTAATAACTAGTATATAGTATTAAAATTTTAAGGTAAATATATACGATACAAAAATATATACATGAAATACTCCATTTTTTAAATTCATCTTCTCTTGGAAGTTTTGAAAGAGAAAAAGAAAATGGTGATGATATAAAAGGCACCACCTTTTTTTTACCAATCAATGCAGCCAATGCTATTTCCAAATTACGTACTCCAGGTTACCATAATCCTTATATCCTATTACATGAATCTCATTTGATTTTGTCCCTTTCTTCGAACCAATTTATACAAAGCAAATGACGATCAATTTCAACAAAATCCATGGTAAACAATCTGGGAAGCAACAACAACAACAACTAGAGGGATTTGGATTGCTCAAGTTTCAATGGCGCAGAGGAGGAAGATCGAGTTTCCAATCACCGATTATGAAGGGGATAAACCCGATGTTGATCTCGGTTTTCAGAACGCTGCCAATGAAGTTAGCAAACTCTATCATCAAGCTCTGAATCTCCAAAAGGTTTCTTTTGATGCTGGTCGGAAGAATTCCCTTGTGAGAATCGATAAACCCTAATTCCTTCTTTTACGTTGATCATTTCATTTATATAATCCTTGAATTCAATATGGTTTGATGGTTGGTACAATTTGGCGATCGTATATTAGGCTCGTATGCATTGATTTTGATGCTTAGGGTTGATTGTGTGTTTGATGTGATATCTTTTAATAGATGAATCGATTTATAGGGGAATTGTTCTGAGTTCAATCGATTGCATTGCAAATACCCCCCATGAACAATCTTTTCATTCATCTGCTTGAAATTTTAGTTCATGTTTGACTTACGAGTCAAACTTAGTATTTTTTTCAAATTCCAATTTGATCAAATCATCTTGAAATTTTGGCATAACTTCTCTAAATTTCTTGCAGTTCTTAATTAATTTTTGTTTCTTTTTCAGTTTTTGTCATGAAGGTATGTATGGTAATGTCAATTTTGAATGTGAGAATTAATCAAACATTGACCCCTTTTCATATATTGACTTTATTTACCCCTAATCCTTAGATGCAAAAATACTTTAAACATATTGACACCCTTTATTTTCAATCCAACATTAGGGATCAATTAGTTTCAGTCATTTTACCATTTTTCGGTTTTTTGGTTCTTTTTTCCATTCGATATTTAAAGAAATAGAGATGTAATCGTGGGTCCCACGGGACGGAAGGTGAGACCTTTAAAGTAAAGAAAAATAAATGGTCTAAGGCGCTATTCCGGAATAAGGGAAGGAACGGAAAAGAAAGAAAGGAACAGGAAGGGAATAGAATGGAAAGGTTAAGAATCAATTCTTTCCTTTTCTTTCCAGTTTTGGGAGGAATAAATTAGAGCCAAAATAATTGTTATTTCCATCCATTTCCTTCCTAAAAAAATTAAAGGAACACAACATGTAATTGATTTACTTTCAATTGCATCCTTTTCCTTAGTTAAGTTGTGTCGTGGAACACACCCTAAACGAGTTGTTGTGTATTGATTGTGGTCTCCGGACATAGTTTTATCGACCTTCAACCAATACATAAGTAGCTTCATAAGTTTTGTCATGTGTTTTTGAGTAATTTGATCAAATGTGCGAAAATCCTAATATAAAGTAAAGAGAAGTACCTATTCATCTTGGTCATAGAGCCCAAAAAGTTTTAAAAATGAGGGGAATTGTCTTGCTTATTGAAAATTTGTAACCTTTTATAATCAGAACACATTTGTTTACGGCAAAATTTTTTTAACAAGATTATGTAGTCTATAAATAGCGCCTTTTTCCAAGGACGGGAAGTAGGGATGCTAGTTTTCTTTATTTTGTATTGTTTTCTTCATGTAATAGAACCTCACTTGCGGTTCACCATGGTCACCGAAAGTGCATTTGCCATAAATTATCTTCAATAAACGATCCTTTGAAGATTTTTTATTCCATTTGCCTTTTCTGATTTGCTTTGCGCAGCCGCATCAAGATTTGATTGTCAGATCATGAAAAATTATACTCACAAACTAAGATTGTAGATAAGAATGAACACGCTTAGTGCACTAGTGAACGATGTGAAGTTATATGTGGTGCGCTTGTGAACAGTGTGAGGTTTATATGTCTGTGTGTGATCTTGCAGACGAAAGCATATGAGTGGGTTCAATCGCAGATTCAAGAGGGAAAATTGGTTTCTTCAGCTGAATTTATGGCCTATGTGCAGGTCCGTCTACTCTTGAATCATGTATTGTGTTTTACTATAACTTACGATCGTTTCCTTAACAATTATTGTTCTACAGAATGAGCTCAATGATTCATTGCCAACCATTTTTGGTAATATGCAACTGGAAACCTCCTCTCAAAGAAGCGGATCAAACCACAGCCAAACATCTCGTGAAGCACAAATGGAGGCAAATTCGGCTTCCTGTGGCTCAGCTGCTTCCTCTGAAACCCGACAAGCAGATGAGAATGTGGATGCTTCTCAAGATCAGGCTATGGATGAGGACCCTCCTCAAGTTTAGACTCAAAAATTATGTTTTTCTTTTCTTCATGCTTTGGGGATAATGTTAGGATCTTTAGATGAACAATCTTATGGTTATGTGTTAGATGGTGCTACTACATACAAACTTAGAATGCCAAAGTAAAGAGTGAGGGTATTATGGTAATCATACATGCATGAACCCCATATATTTATATATTTTAGTTTTTTTTGGGAATATTTTAATAGATTGGTAAATTCCTATTGCAGTGTATTTTAGTTTCGGCGCACAGTCTCGTGGTTATACAAAAGTTATAGAGTATGATGAGAAATTAGAGTATGGTGCATAAAGAAAATGTCATATATAATGGATGGTAGAACCGTAGAACTAGGTTTGACAAAAACCAATCCGACCGAGGAACCACTGTTGGAACCTGATTTAACTAGGATTCCTTGAGTTCCGAGTTGTATCGGATAATATTTTTTTATCATAATTATTAATTAGTCCCTCAGTCCGACAAATCTTTAACCAAATAGTGTTTTTCCTTTTTTTTTTTTTTTTAAGAATGATTTTGTTTTTGTCAAGACAATTAACGAAATTTTCATATAAGGAAATGTAATCACTAAACAGTATACAATCGAAGAAAATTCTGATTTCTGATATTATTCAAGAATAAATTACCTCATATAATTTTATAGTTCTACAAAGATCACGATAAACAGAAAGAAAACCCGAATAAGTGCTCAAACGAGCACATCGGCTTACGTATGCTTGCTCTGCATGAATACGCAGAGCAAAAGCCGATTTATCCTCAATTGCACAAATAAGAAAACCTCCACAACTACTTCAAGTCGAGCGATAAACACCATAACTTGGCAGCTTACTCCTGACCTAGTCTTTTGCACAAACACAACGGACGCGACTCTACAAGTCACCCCAGCCACTAGCGGCTGATACAACCTTACAAAATCTTTATTTCTACTCATCAAATTCAAATGCAAACACGGAGCGGTCCACGATCACGTGGGATTCCTCCGGTAGAACCTTTGTTACGGTTAGAACTTAACTACATGAACTCCTCCAAAAAAAATCAAACGATCGCGTGAACTAGAAACAGAATCTTGAACCTGTAAAAGAAATTACACAAGATTCAGGTTGTGTTTGTTTATAGCAATTTTCTACTATTTTTTGCTCCTCGTGTCGTAGGTCATATAAGCTAAATACGACTCACAATCGCTCGAACATGTGATGGTCATACCACATTATGCTTATTTTTTGAGGCCATTGCTGGACAAAACCTTTTTGCCGTATGGGCTTGTGCGTAACGCAGGAACATGTGGCTTTATTGCCTCTACCAACGCCTCACGTAGAGCTCCCTGGGCGAGACAAATATCATATATTCATTCGTTAAGTATAGATGTGAAAATGCAAGAAAAGACTACCATTTTTTGAAATGAGCATTTTCGGACAAATTTATGTCAAACTGTTCATTATTGCAAACTATAATGTATTTTTTAGGATTTTGTTTTGCAGAATTGCAGGAACGATGGTTTGTATACAACAAAATCCAAGTATGAGGGTATATAAAAAGTTAACCACTTGAAAGATGTACTGACCTTTGAAGAACGAAGAGCAGCCTGGATAACATAGTTTCCGTAAGGATCTTGCATGATCTGATCTAAACGAGGATTATTCATCAGCTCGTTGACAATGCAAACACGGCGCTCTTCTCTTGCGTATTTTAGGCATTTTTCAACGACGTTACTGCTGTATTTCTGCATTGCTAGGTCACCATAGTTACCCTCCAGTTGATCAAGAATGGCTGATGTCGCCCATGGAACTTGAAGCTCAAAAACATATTGTACAACATAGTTCCTGAAAACATAATAGTTAATTTAGCCTCAAATTGCTGATGTGAATTGAGAGAGGGTGGTGGGGTGCGGGTCGCTGTAATTAGAGAGTACCCGTATGGATCTTGCGAAAGAATTAGAGCATTTGAAGTGATCTCGCGAACCAGACGCCGTCTTGGTTCACCATCAGAATGACTCAGGCATTTTTGAAGCACACAACACCCATGTCGGTCTGTTGCCAGTTCTATGCATTTCACAGTTGCAGCATCGAAAAGAAACTGAAAAGCGATATGGCACTTAAAACAAACACCCAATTAATCAATCAAGATAAAACTAACAAGACTTAATAATCTTGTTACCTCATTGAATTCGGGTTTTAGGTACTGCAAGAACCGTTGTGCGACGTGATTGCCATTCATGTTCTTCATCAAGCCAATGATTCCGGGCTTCAGTGCAGAAACAACCATCGAGCACTGTTCACGAGTCTTGAGAGTCTCAACGACCTTTTGAACAGCACGAGTCCTACATACAAGAAAACAGATCACCTTTCGATATAAGAATCATGAAACGGTACTTCTACACAAGGCCAAAAAAGAGAACGAACCCGTGCATATCACACGAAATCCTAACAAGATCTCCGGGCTTTCTAGTGATAACACGAAGGATCTGCATATGTTGATGTGTGTCACACACTTCAAGCAGCTTCTGAACAAGGTAGTTTCCGAAAGGGTCAGTCATAAGCTCAACAACATGCACTATAACCTCTCGGAAAATATTCTCGAGATCTTCCCTCGTCCCCTCAGCAAACTTTTTTTGCAATGAACGACAACCCTGTTGATCTTTGGCCATACAATATATCCTCTCCCCAAGATCATCTCCAGATTTCTGTAATGGTTGCTTAACAACACTTGAAACAGGGTCTTTTCGCTCAAAGCTACCAAACTTTAGAGAGCCGAGAGGGTTCAGCCCACGTGACCTCGTGAGTATCTTTTCAGGAACCTTTTGGTCCGACACATGCATACCATTAGCATGACTCATGAATCGAGTTAATGAAGGTGCAGTTTGCTGCATCGGGCCGGGGCGAGGCTGACTTTCCAAATGTAGATTCTTACAAAACTGGTGCATATGCATCGGATGATAATTATGTTCATTTTCGAGATTCTTCCAAGTTCGCTGAGACTCGGATTTCTGTTGTGAAGGATGAAAGTACGATTGAGCATCGAAAAACAACTGTTGTTGATTTGGGATCATAGGAATCGCTACAAGTTGTTGACCATTAAAGTCCACCCCATTAAAGTGTGTTGAAGAACTAACCAATGGAGGGGTTGGAGATAGCATCATTGGACTATCTTTTATGCTCAAATCTTGAAAAACCGATGTGAGTGATCGATCATTCAGAAGATTACCTTCGATAAACTGAACCCTTTTCACAGATAATTTTTCATCACTTAATGTATCTAGAAATGTACCATTTTCAGGAGTTGTGTAGAGATTTTTGGGGTTCTTGGAAGGATTAAAGATTCCAAATTCTTCGGTGTTTGGTGTAACAGTAGCTCGAGGTATCTCACCAAGAAGCTTATCAAATTCGTCAAACTCCAGTTCATGAACTCGCTCCGGCATTTTACAAGATATGTGAGTGATCTTTTGATAGCTCTGGTAAACAATAAAGATGAATATAGTACATTTATTAGACGATTAATTACCTTTTAATCTTCGGAAGAGAACAATGAGTGAATTGCTTTTAGACCATTGTATAACCATCCTAATGGCAATCCATCCTAATCTTTTAACGTTAACCGTTTGGCTAATACAAAGGTAACCATCTTCTAATCATATAGAAATGGCTTTGTCCCTAAATTATTATGTTCAAGAAAATTGGATTACCTTCGATTAAACCGGATTGAATAGTTAATGTTGGTAAATGTGTCATGGACTCATGGTGAGATGCAACGAGTCATGACCCACTTATCAGAATAACCATACAAGCGGGCCATGACTCGTTGCAAAAAGTCATCTTCTATATCATATTTAGGTGGTCCTAACCTTTCTATCGGCTATTTTAAAGACTTGGAAAACCACATATGATATGTTGAAGATTCAAAAAATTAGTCTATTGTATTTGAACTCACAACCTTAAGATCAATATGATATCTTCGAATAATCATTTGATAATATTATCGAACCACTTCCACAACTCATGACACAAGATTCTATCGGTTTTTATTACTTTCATCAAGTAAAATGACATCGATCTTTTTAAACCGTATAAAGTATAAACAATACCCATGATTGTATGAATTAACTCATGAAATAACAGCATACACAGACACATGAAATAACAGTACAATCATTGACCCATGACGAAATCACAGTATAAATTAATGAGATTTATCAAATGAAAATAGTATTAAATAAGCCATATATGAAATTAATGATGGTATAAGTAGGACCCAATTAAAGAAATATATAGACTCATGAATCCAAGTATATATAAATAAATTAATGATGTTCATCGAATGACATTCACATTTATGAATTATAGTACTAACAAAACGAATTGGACCTACGAAATCACAGTACAAATCAGATCATAAAAACGATAATAATAAAAGGGATTTGACCTAAGGCTTCAAATAATGCTATGATCACATATTACACATAAAGCCTACAACCCCATTATATATTCCAGATGGATGGATCATTTGAATGAATGCATCAAATTAACCCCAGAAAACAAGAATCACAAAACACAAAAGAAAAGAAAAGAAAAAAAGATGAGATTTTTATAAGAAATTTCAATCTTTTTACGCGGAAGTTGCAAACCCCAGATGAGAAAACCAGAAATCTTTGAGGAAGAATGTGATTTGATGTTGTGAAAAGAAGGCGTACCAGTGATGGATTGTTGTTGGGGGATAGGGATAGAGAGTGAGATCGATCAGAAGGAATTTTGCGGTGGAGTGTGGTGGTGAGATCAGAAGTAGAGGCGGCGTAATGAAGGAGTAATATTCATAGGTGGTAGAGGAGTGAAAGAGCAATGGGGGCCATGGAAATTGGAAAATAGCATCGCATATGATATGATGGTGTGTGTGTGTGTGTGTGTGACTGTGTGTGATGGGTGGAGTGGGGGGTGGTGGGTGGTACATATAACTATACACAAAAACAGACCAAATGCAATTATATATATCTACCCATCCCATGCATCTCTCCCTTTTATTTTTTCAAAAATAACTTCACATTATAGTATTATACTTTTTTTTTTTTTTTGTTACTTTGACTCTGTTTGATAGAGAGCTTTTAAAAACTTTTATGAGTTTTTATTTTTAATAAGTTTTACTAAAAAATAAAAGCTTTGTTTGGTAGGAAACATAGAGCTTTCATTTTTTTTCTCAAAAATAAGTTCTTTTATAAAACACTAGTAGAAGCAGCGTGTGAAAAGCTTTGAAGCTTTTAGTCAAACATATTTATTTTTTTACCCTCCTATTAATCCTAAAAGATCACTTTTAATTAATATTAATGTACTTTTACGTAACTTAATACTAAAAACGACAGCTACTAATACTTTTACCAAACACATTTATAAAACTAAAAGCTCTAGCTTCTTAAAAAATTTTCAGCTCTCAAAATTTCAGCTACTAAAAGCTCTATCTCCTTTAAAAACACAAATCTACAACTACTTTTGCCAAACATACCATTTGTCTAGTATTTTTAATCCTTGATCAATAAATTGAAAAATACCACTAGATCTAAAGACTCTATATGATACAAAAGTAAACCGGGCTTTAAAAATTAAATAAATCAAAACCGAGAACAATATAATGTAATACAAGAATCATTTTATTTGGTATGGTTTTAATGTGAACCTAAATTTTTAAATGTAAATATATAGATTTGGACGTATCGAAATCAAGAAAGACCAAAATGACAAATTCTTGTACAATCCTAGCTAGACAAATGGCCTTTGTTACATTTTTCACTACTTTACCTTCGTCAATTTATAACTATAAAAAATTAGTTTATAACTCATATATTACATGAATATTTTTAATAAAAAGGTCCATGTTAAGAATACCGTATGATACTTATATTGATTTGATCCCTTCATCGATTTTTTCTGATTTTAGTCCTTATACTTTTTTATCGTATTTGTTTTGATTTCTCTATCTAAGACGGAAGGATCAAATTAATACAAAGTTTAATTGCATGATGATTATTTTCAATGACATATGCAATAAAAATTATTATACTTACGTATTTTTATCGGTATTATGCATACGATAACTATTTTTTCTAGTCAAATGTACCAAAGTGAATAAGACAAAAATATATAATGGTTAATCATTAGAACTGTGTATTACACAGAATACTATAATAAATTTGTTTTCATAAAACCATATAAACTTAAATTAGAAATTAATATTTAAATTTTAAGACTAATGATATTTAATATATCTTATTATAATTAATTTATGTATAAATCATTTAGACAAAAAAACTAATCATTAATAACTTTTAAGTTTATTATTAGTATTATTTTAATTATCAATAAAAAAATCTTTTAAATATTATTTGTTGTGATTTTATTGAGTTTATCTTGAATATAATCTTATCTTAAAAGTAATTTGATTTAAAATTTTTAATTTAATCTTGAAATACTAACTAACATTTCTCATTAATAGAAGATGTCATTTGACATCATAAGAAGATGACAAATGATACTTTAATTTCTCTTTTAATAGTATTTATAGATAATAAATATGTTATTAATTGATATTTATTGAGACTTTAATTTTACTGAGAATGTAATGTGAGTTTATTGTATTACAATAAACAAAAGGATACACATTTTCCCATTAATTTTTACTAATCATATATTCTCTCACCTACATATTTTTTTTGTTAATGGCATGCAGTGAAAACTGAGACTCAGTTATAAAACTTAATCTCCTATCACATTAAGAGATGGGGTGTATGATTAACAACGTGAAAATGTACGTATAGAGTTGTCCTAAACAAAAGCTATGAAATATATTTTCACCAATATTGTATTATTTTTGTTTTTTAAACATATAATATTTTTTACATAATCCATATCTATTTCAATACTTAATTAGATATAAGAGAAGTATAGATTTTTTTAAACGACAAACTATCCTACTCCTACTCCTAAACTACTCATTTAGCTAAAGACTTGCTTTTTAATAACCTAAATTTCAACTTGACTCCGATGAGAGCGACACACAATTATTAAACATATAAAATATATTTTTAACTAAAGGAGAATTTCATATATATATCCCTCCTAAACTTCATAATATCAAATGTACCCAACTTAAAATTTTAATATCATATATATCTCTCCTAAACATCATAATATCACATATACCCAATTTTAATTATTAATATCACATATATCAATTTTTAAACATCATTAAAATCATATCTATGATATTAAAATTTTAAGTTTGATATATATGATATTAGGTTTAAGAAGGGTATATATATGAAATTCTTCTTTTAATTAAATATAAATATAGATAATATAAGATTAGAATTAGATTAATTAGATTGATGATATAATAATGGAAGATAAAAATATACGATGTTCTGACGGATTTCTACGTGACAAATTTTGTTTGTATATCATACTATAAATATAAATATTAGATAATATATATATCACTGAATATGAATATTGTAATAAATGTGAAGAAATATGTGAAATCAAAGACATGATGAAATTTTAGAAATTTTGGTGATGAGTAGCATAAATTATTGATCGTTATGGACCATGCATATAGACTATAGTATGTAATCACAAAGGCTAGTAAAAGAATTCCTTAGGGAAATGGAGTCCCAATAGACCATCACTTAAACTCTTTTCCATTGTAAATATTGTTTCTTATTTTATTAAACTAGTTTATAACCCACGTGTTACGTGGATATTTTTAATTAAATTTATTTATATAAAATGTATATGAGTAAAAATAAAAATATACAAAAATAATAATTGTGTTTACTTTTTATTATTTACAGATTAAAAAATACATTTGAATTTAACTATGATCATTAAGGATAATAATGACACATATTTATTTTAGGTAAATATTAATTCATTAATGAAAAAATTAAAATCAAAATTTAATGTAATTAAGGTAATGTAGTAAATTTGGAAAATGAATTAAAATAATGGCATAGACATAATTATTGATTTTAATTAAGGGTATAAGAGACATTTCATAAATAATTATGAGTTGTCATTAATCTGGACCATTGATTTCTTTCCATCCAATGGTCCAGAAACTCCAAGTGGTTTTCTTATTATATATAGTATAGATTGTTACACTTATTTTCTTTTTTATTAGCAACAATTACGCAAATACATTTATGTTAAACATAAGATCATGGACTAATTTAATTTTCTAATGTTCAAGAGATCAAAGGTTTTCTTCTTTACTTGATTATCAAAAGCCAATAACATAAGCTAGAATATAATCATAAGTAACACTATTTGAAACTCAAAATTTCTTCATGTTAAATATTAATCAAACTCAAGAGACCAGAAGTACATGCTACCTTTGTCACCTAACTAATTTTGTCATTCAGTAAAATACTTGGTAGGTGGGGTAACAATGGAAACATTTTACCTTTTCTAACATGCATGTGGGTGAAAAACTAATGAAGTGATGGGTGCTAATTGTGACAACTTATATTACCGAGCGAGAAAAACCAAAAGACTTTATAAATGTGGGGGAACTCTCCTTCAACTGGACGTGTTTTGGGATGAAGACAAAACCTTGATGCACCGTGTTAAGGTGACCAAAGCGGACATTCTGTATCGGTGGGTTTGGGCTATTACAAATGGTATCAGAGTCATGTTCCGGATTGATGTACACAATGAGGTCGTTGTGTCCCAAGAGGAAAGGATTGTGAGTTCCCATATCGGCAGAGAGAAACGAAGCATGCCTTATAATGGTGTGGAGACTCTTCCCTAGCAGGACGCGTTTTAGGATTAAAACAAAACAGTGGGCACAATGTTAGGGTGATCAAAGCGGACAATATATTGTCCCGATGAGCTTTGACTGTTACAAATGGTATTGATGCAGGGGCATCGGACCGGTGTGCACAGCAAGAACGTTGTGTCCCAAGATGGGAGGATTTGTAGATCCCACGTCGGTGGAGGAGAGACACAAAACATCATTATAAGAATGTGGAGACTTTTTTCTAGCATGACGCGTTTTGGGATTAAAACAAATACGTAAAACACCGCATTAGGGTGACTAAAGTGGACACTATCTTAAAACATGTTATGGTTTTTTCTATTTAAACTTTAAATTTTAAATATTAATCCTTCATAGTAAGGACAGAGATCTATTAATAATTTAAAATAAATCAAATAATTATATTTATATCTTTTAGTTTACAAATATATTTAATAAATTAAAATTTGTATGTTTTAATTTTAAATTTATTTAGATAATTATATATTATACGCGTAAATAAATAGTATATCCTAAATAAAATAATAGCGACTTAGTAGTCGAGCCTGGAGATTCTTATTTCGACTCCCATTGATTTTAGCTTTTTATGATTACTTGTCTTCTAAAAAAATATGTTGGTGAGACAATTACATATTATCATAAAAAAAGGCTCTAATAGTTTCATCGTCTATTCTAAAATTGTTAATAAACAAGTGAATTTAGTTGTATTTTTAAAAATGTCACATGGCATTTTTTAACATTTGATATTTGTGAATTAACATCTTAAAATTAAAACAACCTTCAAGTTTGATTTTCTTAAAATTTAATATATAATCTATTAAATTTTGAATGTTTGAAAATTCCAAATTAAACAATAATTATATATGCATTTATTATTATTACTACCATTAATTATAAATTTATTACACCAAATAAGAAGTAAAATTTGTTAGTAGAATTGAGTAAAAATAAATACCACATATTTCGTAGCGTATCCGAGGTCACTTTCAAGATAATAAAAAAAAAAGTTTAAAGCTTTTACAAAAAAATGTATAAAGTAACATTATAATTTAATGTAAATTGGTATTAAAAGTTTTTATTAAATAAAATACCCAAAAGTCTTGTGAAATGAGACATCCTGTGAATGAATGAGTTTTATATCATTAATTCACACAGCCATTCATTTATTCACCTGATTATTTATATAATTTTACTTGATAAAACCTATAACATTAATTTATATTACATTATAATGTTATTTCATACATTTCAATATAAAATAAAATTTACATAAAATCATCTTGAATGATATCTTCAGTATCTTGTGAAAAAAGTAGTTCCAGAAACTTAATTATTTATCATTATTATAAGCATATTTATAACCAACCTATATAATACATGTATAAATAGACTGGTTTCATAATATATAAAAATTCGATTAATTTCTTTTGGAACTTTTGTCACTTTTTTAAAAACTTTTTATCACGTCAAATTTAATGTTAGGTGTTTCTAGAGTAACGTTCTGTCTGTTAAACTTAAATTTTTTTTTTTTTTTTTGTAATTATTTCTTACGTTATGAAAAAGATATTATATCAATTGAATTGGTAGAAAGTAAATACAAATAAAATAGGATATTGGATATATCCAATCAAGTCGGGTCGGACACGATTAGATAGCGGGTCCTGGTTGAATCAGCCCGCTTATTCAAAATCTGACACGTGTGAACATATAACACACGCGTCCACAGTCGCACGCATGCCTTCTACAAACCACACACTCCGTCATCATTTACGAAATCTTAAGAAAGTCTATTATTATTTGTGATGCTTTATTTGATCCATTGACTTTGAATTTTGGTCTTTTTACCCCCTTGACTAATCTATTACATGATCCAAACGGTATAAAAAATAACCATATAAAGGTAACATGTAAAATGTTTGTTTCAATTATTGCTAAAACTTCAAATAAAATAAATAATAATTAATTATAATATTCATATGGCTTAAAGCTTTAAGGAAAACCTTGTAATCTAAGACTCAATCGAAGCATTCATAGGTAGTAACTGTACGTCATGATACAAGTAACAGACATAGTTTTTTATGGTAATTTCGACCAAGTGGGTCAAATCGACCGGAAAGTTAAAATGCCTGTAATAAAAAAACTAAATTAGAACATAATTTAAAAAAAAATCCTAGAAATGATGTATTAAGCAATTTGTTCTTTTTTAAATTCAATATTATGCAAGAATTTTGTATTTTGGTCGATGACCCGTTTTCTTAAATGGACGGGAATTTCCATATGTAGTTTTTGTTTTTTTAGCTTTGAGCTCAAATTCAAAACACATCTTAACGAAATGACATTTGCAATTAGATATAATCGGAAACATGTTCTTTTATAGAAAAATAAAATAAAAAACTCTTACAAGAAATACGTAAATTAGATAAATAAACAAAGTAAACAATTGAGCTAATATTGTTCAATGAACAACATCAATCCTTATCAGTATATCTTTCGTCTTTCTGCGTCCGAACCTTTTATTTTATAGATTAGAAACCGTTATGAACGAATAAACATTTTATGTTAAAAGAATGATCCTTCTATGCATATCATAATTTATGCATACTCATATATGTACAAGAAGTCAAGAACTATGTATTACGTATGTTTATAGAAAAGGGTTTAATATAAAAAACCAACATGTTTTTTACGTTTTTGCGGTTTAGCCTCTCCGTGTTATTTTTTACCAATAAAATCCTTAAGTTATATATTTGTTTGTGATTTTTGGAATTTTTCTTTATTTTTTAAAAAAGTCCTTAAGTTTGTAGACTTTTCGGAGGAAAATAGTAAATACATGTTGGTTTTTTGTGAAAAAAAGTCAGGGTTGATTATGAAAAAAAAACAAAATTTTTTCGAAAATCGGATTAAAAACAAGAACTTGAGGACTTTCTTAGGAAAAAATAACACGGAGTGACTAAATCACAAAAAACATAAAAACATGTTGGTTTTTTTTCATATTAAACTCTACAGAAAACAACATAGAAAGTGTTAGTTTAAAAGGTTTATAATTTTTAAAGTAGGGACAATAAAATGGTAGGTAGGTGGGTCGATTGAGTAATAAGTAAAACATTGGATTAGTTTAAACCAACAAGAAATTTATATATTTTATTAATATGCTAATTATGATCATAACAATTACATTACTATTATAATAATGCTTGAAGAAGTTCAACGTATTCATTTTAAGTTTTGGCTTTAAAGTTTTCTTTTCTTATTTTCATTATTAAAAATAGGAAGTTAATGTACTTGTTGCTAATAACATTAACAACAGTGTGTATTACAAAATAATGGTACTACTTGAAATGGAATTAATGGGTAAAATGGACAAATGATGAAAGTAACGGGTAAACTTTGCCATTTTAACATACTACAAGGGCCAGAGAAAATATTTATATGCAGCTTTATTATCCTTCTTCCCGATCTATCCTCGTAATCCACGCATCCTCAAGTTTTTTACCTGCAACTACGCTGACTTCCTCCCTCTCAATCGCACCATTTCGCACGAATTTTTAGGTCGATCTCTTCCCCTTTCCCCATTTTCATCAATCATTTGATCATCGATGACGTTCATTGGTTGATCACCTTTAATTTTGTTGACATTTGATTTAATCGCCGTGGATTGTTTCATGGTTGCAGGCGTTTTTCTGAATCAATATTCTGATCGGATCGAAATTCATTTGTTGTTTCTGCTCTCCTGACGATTTTCAGATCGTAGCTATTTGTCATCAGATAATCGATTGCCGATTTCCATGCGAATTCGTCAAATCAATTTGAATCAGTGATATGCTATTAGATAATTTACTATTGTGTTTTTGAGATCGAGATCGAGATAGATCAGAGTGATATACAGATATCTGAGACAGAGATCGTGGAAGAATATGAGATTGCCGATGGTTGATTGCCGTAGCCTGATTGAATTTTGCCGAGCTTTCGAACAACACAAGAATATGACGCCGACGAACAATACCAACAATCATTCGCGGAACAATAAGAAGTGCAATAGCGGTTCCAATTCTGTTAATCCTTTATCTCATCCCTTTTGTGACCGATCCCCATTCGCCGCACTGGATATTCTTATGCTGATTCTGGTGCTTGGAGCACTTGGTTTTCTAATCATACCATATATCAATATTTTATACCGTGAATTCATGGAGATTCTCCCTTTAGTTTGTGACGTTATCCAAGAAGTAATATCCGATGCCCCAATCGCGTATGTCGTTGGAGTCGTGGCGGCTTTCAGTGGAGTCATAGCTACGATCGCTGCTTGGGAAATATATGATGTAAAATCAAGAAAATGTGGAAAACCTAATTGTAAAGGGATGCGTAAAGCTGTTGAATTTGATATCCAGCTCGAGTCTGAAGAGTGTGTCAAGTATCTCTCATCATCAGGACCAGCAGATAACGATGTGAAGCCATTGGAATTGGGGCAGGATCACAAGGAGCTGGAGGCGGAGTTGAAGAAGATGGCTCCGGTTAATGGTCGGACTGTTCTCATTTTCCGAGCACCCTGTGGATGTCCAGCTGGTAGGTTGGAGGTGTGGGGTTCTAAGAGAATCCGTAGAATCAAGAAATGAGTATGTTATATTTTCCCTTTAGATAGAATAAATATGAGCTGATGTTACTATTCAGAACTCCTCTTTGACTTATATACACAATAAGGGAATCCCAGCTGTCTAGAAACTGCTATTACATATCAGGCTTTATAAAATTAAAGAAGCATTTGATGTTATATACATTATCACTCACTTTGACAGCATTTACCTCAATCTTTAACGCTAATTTTCTGTTTACTTTCTTGAAGTTTATACCACTTGTTGAGGTGCTGATTTGTTTCTGGATTGTCGCTACTGTTTTTATGTGTGGTTGTGATATGGTAATTGATTTGCTTTTGTATGTGTTCTGTATTTTCTTTCCTGTATTGGCTTGTTGAGGACATGTATATTGAGTTTCAGTTGCATACAAAATATTCGCCACAGCATGCTGCATATAGAGTGATTCACTCATTCAATAATGAGCTTCTTTGGTTTCTTGTTTTGGTCCCTTTGTTCTAGGAGTGGGCATACACTTGGATTTAACAGTCACCTTCTGAATATACATGGATTCAACCTCATTGGCATTTTTATGCATTTCTGTCTTCACTGGTTACTAGAAAGAGATGCAATAATGAAAGTGCTAGGTTCTTCAAGGATCAGACTGACAGAGGAAGAGTGGATGTGGGCACATGTTAGTCGACTGCCCTAGAACGTTGAGTTACATGTTATCTCACTGCCCAAGAAAACTTGAGATGGGCAATGAGGGTAATATTAAGCATACAAATTTGCTATTGATCTTATCATTAGATATGATTCATGAAGCATTAGTAACTTCTGGTAGCTGATGGGAACCACGCCTAGTCATCCATCGTATGGCCTATTTTTAGTTGATTGTTGAAACTTCGGTATATACTTGGTTTTGGTCATCACCTAGCAAGTATACATGGCTTGAACCGCAGTGCCATCCTTCCTTATTGGATACAGTCTTCTCCAAATACGAGAAACTTGAGATGCAATAATAGAAGTGTTAGATTTCTGAATGATTAGAGGGGACATGGATGAGGGCACGTATAGCCGAGACCCGTAGGAAGTCTGACCCACATTTTGTTCTGAATATACTAGGAAGTTTGAACCACTTGCTAGCCGGGTGAGTTAGGAGGTTGACCCACATGTTAGCCAGGTGCCCTAGAAAGTATCAGTCACATGTCTCCAAGTTTCCTAGAGAGCTTGAGATGAACAACGGGGATAATGTTCATAGTTGTCTAATCGTACAATTATTCAAATCTCATCATGTAATTTGTTGCCCGATTTATGCTGTCTTTTTGATTGGCATCGCATGTTCCATTAGTGAACATCGAACGGGATACATGTATCTTGTTGGCTTTTGTATTGGCCATTCATCTTTGTATCATCGAATTGATTGGCACCGTAAGTTCCATGCATTCGACACACGATTTCTTACCCTATCTATTTGTCTTTGTCAATTTAGGAATGAGTTTGATCTTTTATTTCAAACTCATCACACGATATCTTGATCTGCATGATTTTGTTTTGCTGGTATTGTTGAAGTCATAATGAACCTAATTATGTGATTACACAATGCTCTAATCAGTAGTTGGGTGCTTTCTAGGTTATACGTCGCTAAGATGTTTATCTGTTGTCACTATATATCTTATTTTAAGAGTTTTGCAAAAAGTTGAACATGAGGGCCGGATCAATATGGTAAACAGGTAAACACTCGGGTGCAAAATATTGATAAGCAATATCTATGGTAGTTTCTCTTGATGATTGATGAAAAGTAGAGAGGAGTTCCATGACTTGCAAACTAATTTTTTTATAAATAGAAGTAACCCACATCAAGGATCCCTATCAATCCTTAACGTGCAAAACTGCAGAAGAATGCCATCTCCGGTGTTAGGAAAAATCAGACCCCCTAGTTTCAATTAGTAAGCCTGGATTATCACTTGTACTCTTGTAGCATGTTAATAATTAGTACTTGGCCCTTATTTGTTTAGTGCTGAATGAAATCATTAATAGGTGGTTTAACCTTTGAACGAGCCTCTTAATGGTTCCGTTAAGAAGTAAACAAACAACCACTTAGTAGATTTGGCTGGTATTTTCGTACACATAACAAAGAAGATACGTGCGTGGTTAAGCAGGCTTATTTTGCAAGCTTATGAACATGTCATTCTGATTGTCCTTTAGATATCTAGAAAACTGCACCCGTGTGGCTGAAAGTATTGCCTGTCATCTAATAACGCACAACTAGTTTTAGCGACACAATGCCTGGTAAGTTTGAGCCGCTTTGGCTGCTTTATGATATTAACAAGTTTACAACTCCTAAATTGTCATTTGAAGATGAGGACTCACTGACAGTTGTGAGTATGTATTCAATATTGATCTTTTCACTCAATAGTATGGATTAATGGAGTTCTTTCTTCTGTCTAGTTGATTCACTTATTCACAAAGTGCTCTCTTTTCCATTCTTCATTTCAGTATCTCTAATTTTGGTCGAATCTTGATCCAGTCGTATGGATACCAATGATAAGTTATTTGTTAACAAGAACAGTTTCATTTTGGTTGTTCCCTTTGTTATTCACATAGTGTGTTCAAATTAATAGATCAGTTTTAACTTCTAAATTCTAATCATGATTGATTGGTCTTTTCCCATTTGAAATTTGTTAATCCGAAAAATATTTGATCGTCTTAATGAAGATATTACCAATAGTGAAAGATGTTGATTCAATTCCTTTTTTATTTCATCACGGTATGTGTACTCTTGTACAGACGGTGATTTGTTTTTATTTTTATGGATGCCGAGGCCTGAGAACTTGCAAGTCTCTGGACCGATAATCCAACTGTTGCATACACGCATCTTTTATCAAACTTACCATACTCCATAGTAACAAACTTGTGAATCGTTCGCATAATCAGTCGAAAGATGTATCTGGGTTCCAAAGGTTATGGTACAGAGAAGGTTCAGGGTTTGTTTGTTTACTTTTTTATGGAATCATTAAGAAGTCATTTAAAGGTAATTAGACCTTCGAAATGTTCCCCTTGACACTTTTTTGGAACTTCCTGGTTACCCATCGATCACGGCTCCTGGGGAGTCCGACTTAGCAGCTTGGTGTACCTGGCATTAGAGTTGTTTCATTGGTAAATCTTTTCAAGAGATTTCCAATGGACACATGGCCACAAGTCCACAACCTTGCTAAGTGCTAACTTGCTTCGCTTCGTTTGTCTTTCTTAACAAGATCTTCACTTTCAAAACTTAAAAACCGGAAATAAAAATCTTCCCTTGTATTGTTCTGTTCAAGCTTATACAGTTAATCGAAATGAATGATATAAATCACATAACCTACTAGTTTAAGTGATGTATGATATGGGTTCGTTACCAAATCTTCGATATAGATTACGCCTCCTCTGAGAAATTAATTACATGGTATTTCATTTAGGAGTGTCATGTTACCAAAACATCTCAAATAATAGACTACAAAAAGTTTTTTTCATGGGACATTAACTTTTTAACATCTAAGAGATAATTATGGGGGTTCTTTCTTCTAATATAATTCTTAACTACATGCCATTTTTAACAATTCAAACAAATTTTATGAATAAATTTATAATCTGATGAGAAGTCATTTGTGGAAACTAAAGAAGTATAATGTGTTTTATTAACAATAGCCCTAAATGAAATCATACAAGAATAATGTACATATTAAAAACGCTTATAAAACATGTCAAATTATAGAAATGTATGAAAAAAGATATGCATCAACCATTAAACTTTTATTAGTTGTGCTTGTTAAATTTGTTAAGAATTTATTTAAATAACCATAAAGTTTTAAGTTTAAATCATACCGGTATAAACACACACAATTATGAAGGACTATTTAAATTAGTTATTAAATATAAATCCTAAATTTAAGTTTATAAAAATGTAGTATTTGATCAAATCAATTCTTTTGTAACAACTTTACCTAATAATCAATATCTATTTATTTTTATGTTAAAAGAAAATCAAAAGGTCTTTCATGGGAGTTGGGTGAAGTTGTTGGTGTCCAATCATATGAAAAAGAAAAAAGATTTAAAAGCCATAATAAACTAGTATTTTTCCCGTGCGGTGCCCGGGTTTACCGTTTAAAAAATTTATAAAGAGTATTTTTAATAATATAATGTATCTTTATATACATCAAACTCAATTATTGTATGTATGAAGTTTAACTTACGTGTGTTATAAAACCAACGAAAAGAAAATATATGAAACTATCTTTTTAATGTTTTGTATATATAAATGTATTAAATTACACACTGGTTAAAAGTTTATAAATAGTCTTTTAATAATACAATTTATCTTTATATACATCAAACTCAATTATTATCTGTATGAAGTTTAACTTATATGTGTTATAAAACCAACGAAAAAGAAAATATATGAAACTATTTTTTTAACGTTTTGTATATATAAATGTATTAATTACACACTTGTTAAATGAGTAAAGAATGACAATCGCCAAACCGAAGCTTTATGGGCCAGGTCCATGTCCTGTGTGACAAATTCTGGTAAGTACCCAACATCATCGTTATTTTTACATTATTTTAATAATGTAAATAACTGCTAACATTTTAACTATCGAAACTACTTTATTTACCCATTTAATTATCTAAAAAACTTAGTAACCTCCCCACTATATAAAAAACTTCATAACTCCCCACTATCTCCCCCACTATCTAAAAAAACTGCATAACTCCCCACTATCTCTCACAAATGACGTAAATCTAATACTAAAAATAATGGAAGTTGATGTGTAATTTTACGTGTATGCCCTTGTTTGTGTAACCGCTATAGTATGTAAAAGAAGGGTAATTTTGTAACTATCTAAATGACTCCTTATCAACGGCTCATGATCAATGGATTAAGATCGGACGGTTGAGAATTGCTGGAGGCTTTAAGCACCGCCAGCAATAGATAGTTATAGTTATAATTTGATTATAGAAACCTGTATAAAATTGATCATTACAACTTTTCATTCAAAACTCAAATTGTAAAGGCAAATTAGTGATGATGATATTTATAATTAACCAATGATATAAATTAGGGCTTGTTGAATATATATATTTGAATTGCAATTTACAAAAGCAACCAAAAAGGGGGAAGATTTGGGTTGGCAGCAGATCACATTGTGATTGTGTGGGATGAATCATCAAGCATGTGCCATGAATAAACTAATTTTAAATCTTCCATGGACCCCCAATGGCTTTCATTCACTCTCACATCGCTTTCATTTCCTCATGCCACACAGCAATTTCTTATCCCTCAAGCAAGTCGCCTTGTTTTCATCTAAATTCTACAACCGATCGCACACTGTTCAAGTTAAATTCCTTGTAATCTGACACTTTTGGATCGAAGAAGACATGGATCAGATGAAGACTGATCAAAGCCTGCAACAAATCGGTACGAGAAGGCCGAGAACTAAGATCGTATGCACCCTAGGACCAGCTTCCAGATCCGTTTCCATGGTGGAGAAACTGTTGAAAGCAGGAATGAACGTGGCTCGATTCAATTTCTCCCATGGATCTTATGAGTATCATCAGGAAACGCTTGATAATCTCCGGACGGCTATGGAGAACACTGGTATCCTTTGTGCAGTCATGCTCGATACCAAAGTATGTCTTCTCTTCTCTCTACTCTACCATTACTATTTACTAATCAATCGTGTGAAATATCTCTAACTGAACCATCCACAGAGCAATTTCTACATCTCTTTGTGTTTTATGCATCATCTGATTTATGATTGGATCGACGTTGACCAGACATGATCATCTATCTCATTGCTTCAGTTCCTTGATTTTGACTTTGGTGGTCCACTTTGAACTTTTTTCTTACAAGTCTAGTGTTCATATAAAGTATTAATCTGGATTCTTGTCCCCGATCTAGTTGGGAAATTGAAGTTTTCATGATCATATGATGTTATATTTAGTTAGTCAGTTAGTGCTAGAACCAAGTTTTACTTGGTCAAAATCCATGGGCGGAATTGCAGTTTAATACATAAGAACAGAAAATCAATTTAAACAGAGAAATTAGTCTTCAGATATTCAGGTTGTTTTAGTTACTGAAAATTTTGATCCTACTTTTCAAAAAAAATAAAATTTGTTTACTTAATAACAATTCCTTATATTTTTATTTCAATTTTTAAAATATCATTTTTCATACTCTCTGTTACTTTTCTATTATCTGTTTTATATTACTTTTAATACTTTTTTTCTCTCACTTGCTTTTCTATAACCTATCCTATTTTTTTATTTTATAATCAACTATCTCATTTTCTTAAAACTAAAACTTTATCATCTAAACAAATTTTTACTTTTTACAGAAATCCTTGTTTTTTTCTCTTGTATAAACTGAAAACTGACTAGTTTTCGTTCACTAAACACAGTAGTTTTCACCTTTTCCATTGGATCTATTGCGTAAAATTCCAAACTATTTTCTCCTTTTTCTAAATAAAATCACTCAACCAACTTTCTTTTATAAAGCCTTGCAAGTTGCAACTAAATTTATTATTTATTTAATATAAACCTTTTATTAACACAAATTTTGTTTTATGACGTTTTCAGGGAAAAAGAATAGAAACTATGCTAGAGCTTTGTGTATAAATTAACCCGGGCAACTTTTTTTTTTTAAAATTCACATTATCTAAATTTTACCATTTTGACAGGTTACTGATCAAAAAAACTTTGAGAAATATATACGTTTTGTTTAACATTTGACAAGCTAAATGACTTTATAAACATATATTTTGTTAAGGGAATTTATCATAAAATAAGAAAACTACATCGACTTTTTAAATACGCTATAAGGCTTAATATGAAAAAAAAAAACATATTTTTCACGTTTTTGTGGTTTCTTCACTCATGTTATTTTTACCAATAAAATTCTCAAAGTTATTTATTCATTTGTGTTTTTTGAAATTTTTCTTTTTTTTTTTCCAAAAATCTTTAAGTTTAAGGACTTTTCGAAGAAAAAAAATAAAAACATGTTGGCTCTTTATGAAAATAAAAAAACCAGAGTTGATTATGAAAAAAAGAAATACACCCTTTCAAAAATGAAAATAATATAACCTAAGGATTTTCTTTGGAAAAAAATAATATTATAAGAACATAAAAACATGTTGAGTTTTTTAACATGGAACCCTAAACTATTTACATATATCTATAGAAATAGAAAGATTTCTTATTCCAAGTAATGACAAATTTATATTCTTTCAATCTAATTGAGATGCAATCTAAATGCTATATTTTCACAATAATCTGGTTTCATTTATGAATCCGTCATTGATCGTGAAAATTCTCATTTGTTCCCGCATAATTTTGTATATTATCATTACGGTTTAGAAATCAACAAATAAAATCATGTAAGCTTAAATATAATACTTTTAATGGAACTGAATAATACTTAAAGGCATTGTTAACGATGCAGGACTAGTGATTAAACTTTGGGGTTTTTTATAAAGTCTTAATGAGCTGAATGACCCATTTTAACTTATTCAATCCTCCATGCAAGATGTTTGTTAGGTGCATAATTCAATCAGCAAAAGAGATCGATCAGTTATTTGATTAAGCTTCAATTGAACTCCTCTCCACAAATTTTGTTTGTACAGTGCTAAGCTCATTATCATTATTGTTTTGATAACATTAAAAATTTTGTTGTTATTTAATCATTTTTAATTATTATCTGTTTTAAATTTTTTTCTAATATTTAATAAATTGTTATTGTGATTTGCTTTCTATAATGTTTTTATATATGTTATTTATAATGGTGTTTTCTTTTTCCTTTTTTTATATTGTACAAAACATTTTTTTAAAACAAAACATTATTAAGGAATTTAAATTTTTATTCATAATGTCAGTTAACAGAAGAAAAACCTAATAAAAGTTAATTTGAACAGAATGTTAAAATTGTCATTTTATAACATTTAGACTATTAATTTAGCAAAATACACAAAGAACACTATCTATTCAACACTTGCTCCAGACAGTTTTACTTAATTCAATCGGTCTTACTTAATTCAGTCAGTGCTTAATGAGAAAAACAAACAAACAGCCCCTTAATCCTTCTTTCATATTAAAAATATGTATGATTAGCAACAAAGGATGTACGTATAAAATTGTCGTAACATAAATGAGCTTTTGTTACTTTTAAGCAATGTTTTGAAGTTTGAACCCTTGATGGTTTTCATGACCTATGAAGAAAATCATTATTAGATGTTATTTTATTAAGTCAACCATACTTCGGTTGGAAATTTGTATCCAAAAATTTTCAAATCATATGCAAAACAAGCACCCTCTATCACATGTTCTCATTGTTTTGTCTCTTAGTTAAGTTGTTCTTCTATAGGGGCCCAAAATAAATTAAAACAATAATAAAGCAAATCAAGTGTCCAATCAAAAAAGTGAAAACCCCATAACCAATAGGAAAAAAAAGAAAGATATTTCAACAATCGAGGTAGAATGAAAGTATGCCAAGTTTCTACATTTTATGGTGCACTTTTTTAACAGATGTATGGAAAGGTTGCTTTTGAGATGCGTGTAATATGGAGACAATAACTTTTGAACATTTATGGTGATGTTTTCAGGGTCCAGAGATTAGAACTGGTTTTCTGAAAGATGGCAAGCCCATCCAGTTGAAGCAGGGCGTAGAAATCACCATATCTACAGATTATGACATTAAAGGTGACGACAAGATGATCTGTATGAGCTACAAAAAGCTAGCTCATGATGTCAAACCAGGGAGTGTGATACTGTGCGCAGATGGCACCATCTCATTTACTGTTCTTTCTTGCGACACCGAAAAGGGCTTGGTTCATTGTCGTTGTGAGAACACTGCAGTTCTTGGTGAGCGGAAGAATGTCAATCTTCCGGGAGTCATCGTTGACTTACCCACTTTGACCGAGAAAGACAAAGAAGATATACTCAGATGGGGTGTTCCTAACAAGATCGATATGATAGCTTTGTCTTTTGTTCGCAAAGGTTCAGATCTGGTTGAGGTTCGAAAGTTGTTGGGGGAGCACGCAAAGAACATCCTTCTTATGTCAAAGGTATGTTTATTGCTCTTATTATCAGGAAGCATAGTTAGCGATAACATCACCCATGACGATTCCTGTGAAATCTTTGCTAGGTAGAAAATCAAGAAGGGGTTGCAAACTTTGATGATATCCTAGCCAACTCCGATGCTTTTATGGTGGCACGTGGTGACTTGGGAATGGAAATTCCTATCGAAAAGATATTCTTGGCACAGAAAGTCATGATCTATAAGTGCAACATACAAGGGAAGCCAGTGGTCACCGCCACTCAGATGTTGGAGTCGATGATCAAATCTCCAAGGCCAACTCGAGCAGAAGCCACAGATGTTGCCAATGCGGTCCTAGATGGAACAGATTGTGTCATGCTTAGTGGTGAAACAGCTGCTGGAGCCTATCCAGATGTAGCGGTTCAGACCATGGCCAAAATTTGCATCGAAGCAGAAAATACAATTGATCACTACGATGTTTTCAAGAGGATCGCTGCAAATGCACCTGTACCCATGAGCCCACTCGAAAGCTTGGCCTCTGCTGCAGTGCGAACTGCTAACTCATCCAAAGCAGCCCTTATTTTGGTTCTAACCAGGGGAGGAAGTACTGCAAAACTGGTGGCTAAGTATAGGCCTGGTATGCCCATACTGTCTGTGGTGGTTCCGGAAATCAAGACTGATTCCTTTGACTGGTCATGCAGCGATGAAACCCCAGCTAGGCATAGTCTTATCTTTAGGGGTTTGGTTCCGGTTTTATCCGCAGGATCTGCTAAAGCTTCTCATGCAGAGTCAACTGAAGAAGCACTGGATTTCGCTTTGCAACATGGGAAGGCTCAAGGACTCTGCAAGGAGGGTGATGCTGTTGTGGCTCTACACCGTGTTGGGACTGCATCTATTATCAAGATCGTGAACGTCAAGTAACCAATATCCTAGTTTATGTTTTCCTGTACTTCCCTCAAGCAAAAAGGTGAGAGATCCCTGCTGCATTCGTTTTTCCTCCGTAATTTTTTTGACAGTCTGTCGGCTTGTATAATATCAGTAAACGATCCGTCATCGATAAACTGAAATGCCCATGTGTTTATGGGAGAAGATAATGTATCCTGACACATAAAACTACAGCTGGCATGATTGTGCCAACCTTCCACTTATCATTGCTCAAGCCTTTATAGCCAGCCATAAAGAATCCAAAGCCCAATTGGGTAAGAGCATAATCATGAACTCGACTCGATAACAAAAGGGCAACACTTAGAGAGCATAAATTTAGTTACGGATACCCAAGCGACAAGACCGTGAACCAGCAAGCGAAAGAAACAAACAAGCAAGAAAAGGGTATCAAACAATGAACTTTTTGTTATTTGGACTACATGTGTCCATTCGAGTAAGTCATTACCATGTAGAAACAACCAACAATCTATGAAGTTGTTAGATCAATAAAGGCACAAATACATTCATATGTTACACAGGTAGACAAATATTTTTGTCAATATTACACTTATCAGTAACCGGTTTTATATACAATACTCTGTAAAAAGACACAAAGCCAAGAAAACGATCAGGAAACTTACTAAGTCAGTCTAGTGATCATCTTCCTCCACATGGGGTTCATTTGCTCGTGGCGATGAACTTGAGCCTGAACTTGAGCTCCCAGTTGTTGACGAGAATAAGCTACTAAAAGGCCAAGGAAGAGAAACGGAAAATCGCCTTGAGTTTCTCCGGTCCCCCCCATCTTCACTACCCCCGACATCCTCTGATTCACCAAAAACGGTGTTACTGTCTGTTACACCGCCCCTAGACCTTTCTTGTTCTCGTTCTTGGTCGAGTTTTGATTCATCAGAAGGTAACTCATACCTGCAGACAGGACACGAGCTATGAAGCTCTAGCCATGGCAAGATACATTTGCTATGAAAACTGTGTTTACAAGGCATTTCTTTTGCTTCGATTCCAACCTCAAAATCATCCAAACAAACGGAACACTGAACTGAAGGTTCCTTGATCGTCACAGTCGGCAATGCCTCAACCGCCTCTTTTTGTGCTGGTGGGGTGCCATTTCTGTTGGGATCATTCTCAGCTAAATGCTGCAACAGCAGCTCTAATCCAGGACCCGCAAAATAATCACCCAAGGAACCAATCGGGTGGGTCTGAGACGCCGTGCCTGTGCCACCGCCTTGAACAACAATTGTCTGATTAAAAGGATTGATCAAAATAACACGCTCCCGCTCCCGCTCCCTGGTACCGTCTCCTCCATTCTCCCTGTCTGTATTGTTTCCAGATTCGGATATAATCCCTGCTTGAGCACCCTGAAGGAGCTGGAGTATTGCAGCAGAGCTCCTCCTCTGCCGCCTCCTTACAATCGACTCAAGTTCACGGTTCAACTCCAACACTCCTCCGTCGTCATGATGCTGATTGTTGTTGTGGTGGCTGTAGTGTTCATAAGAATCTTCCTCGTCCTCATCTTCAAACTCAACGTGTGCAAATCTCTGTCGACGGCGAGGGTTGCTCATCATGCCAAGCAAAATCGGAGCCCACAATGACAGCGCACGATCAGTGTCGGGTTCAGGGTCAGAACCACCACCGTCCTGGTGATGGTGATCATCCCTTAAGCTGCTCATTTCCTCCACAAACCCATCATGACAACATGGACACTTGACGGTTTCGATCTCCAAGATCGGAATGACGGACCTACTACATTGATGACACCAATATCTTGTTGACTCCCTGTCTTCCTCCATATCTCACTCAAAATCAACCTCTGTTAACCTATTTACACATCAACAACAACAACTAGGATTTATTAACTTAAACAAACTAGTTGAATACCCGTGCGTTGCCCGGGTGATGTGCGACAAAATTATTATTTTTAAATTAACAATGACATAAAAATGGATTTTATTTAAGAAAACTATACATTAATACATGTGAGTTGATCGAAAGAGTAATTATGCGTTAAAATATTGTTCTGTCAGAATTAAATATACAGAAAAAAAAAAAATAGTTTATGATAAAATGAAAACTCATCATTTTCCCATAAAATTATACACAAACATGTAGTTTTAAAGTATAACTACGAATATAGTCTAACATAATTTTATAATAAAAATTTATTTAGACTAATAAAAATAAAATATTATTGTAGTAATAATTTTTTATCGTATTTGAACTCACTAATTATTCATAAAAATTGGAAAACTTGGACAAAAATGTTTCAGGCCAACCCAACCCAAACCATTCAAAAATTACTCATAAACCAACTTGTCCATGCGTTGCTCGAGTGATGCGTGACGAAATTAATATTTTTAAATAAATAATACCAAAAAAAATTTTCAAAGAGAACTATACATTGTTCATGAAGAAAAAATTACTTATTTTAATCCTGAATATTAATTAGGACCAATTGCTAAAATAGAAACAATTTTATGTATTTTTTAGCATTTACAACAACATTATTTTTTTTATCATTAATAACATCAACTTTTATATTTTTTTATCATTCATTGCCAAACTTAAAAAAATTGTTGCTAGTAAAATACCCGTGCGTAAAAATTACCCATAAACCAACTTGTCTGTGTGTTGCTCGAGTGATTTGTGACGAAATTAATATTTTTAAATAAATAATAACACAAAAAAATATTTTTAAGAGAACTATACATTGTTCATGAATAAATAAATAATAACATTTTTTTTCCTCCTAAACAGCTAAAAACTCTCATTTGTATGAAAAAATAGGTTGATATTAGTCAACTCAATTGAAACAAATAAATAAGAATATTTTGACTGTGAGATCTAATGATCACGGAAGTTTACCTTGCATATTGGGGTGTGTGTGTATAAAATATGGAGTGTCTTTTATCTCGTAGTTTGTATTAGTATTATTACTAACCTTTTTCCTTTCCGCAGACACTTCATCTGGTTGGACCTGACATTCATCTTCATAATGGTACAATTTTTGTTCAATCTTGTGATGCAGTTTTCACTAATATTTTGAATATAACTTTTGTTAAAAATGAATAGTCCATGTATATATATTTGAAAATATTAACCAAACGGGATTCAATATCCCTTATTTTCCTGATTTTTTGTTATATAAGCAGCCACATTTTATTTCATATATTATCTCACAGTTAGTTATTTAACTGACGATGATATATATCCTTTTTCCAGGTCTGATACGTTTTTTCAGCTTTGATATTATCCAGAATTCCAGCTGCAAATATTAATAAAACGGGATGTAATATCCCATGTTTCTGATTATTTGTTATATCCAACAGCCCCTATTTTGAATGTATCAAGATGCAGTTTTTCAGCACATATTATCTGGATTTTTTGCGGTTCTAATGTCTATATTCATTGTTGTCACCTTTATTGCCTAAATTTTTTTATCCCCTATTATTCTGCAATTTGTTATGCAGTATTTTTGCAACATCTTTAATAGATGTTATCCCCTTTTCAAATGCAGTTTAAATTTCTGTTGTGATCCAACCTTATTTATAGCAGCGATTTAGGCATTAAAATCTGAATTATAGCCAATGATATGTTGCCAAATCAACATTAAAAATAGGAATTTCTACCAATTATTGAATGCCACGTGAGCAGATTTCTCTATGCTCCGTCGGCAATATATATATATATATATATATATATATATATATATATATATATATATATATATATATATATATATATATATATAATTTCTTTACAGATCTAGATATAAAACCCTAGAAATCTTCCATGGAAACCCCTGATCGCACGTTATTTTAGAGGGAGAGAGATTCTAATCATAATTAACTACGAATAATAGGAAAAATTCTTCAAAATCAACAGATCCGGAAAGTCAAATGTCTTGGTCAAGATGAGTTTCCTTTTACAATAACAATCAAAGATGTGTGTGACTGTGCAGAGACTAGAGAGAGATGGTAGGTGGTTGAATTGTAGTAATGGAAATCTAGAGATTAAGGTAGGCAAACTGCATCATCTATTAGTGATTGAAATACAAAAAAGGAAGAAATTACCAGTATGAGCAGGAATAATCGAAGTATATGTTGTTGAAAACCTGCAATTGAAAGGAATGAATGAAGATCCTCTTTCTTTCTTTGTTTGTGAATCTAGGGTTTGTCGTGTTGCTTGAAGTCGGAAGAGCGAAGCATCCAAAGGTTTAATGGTAGGATTATGGAAGGAAGATGGGTCTGTCAGATGGAGAGACAATTTTCTGTAAAACTGACAACCAAAACCGCGTTTTCTTTTGTCTAATTGAAATATTCTATTAACAAAATTCTTCTCAATCTTCCCTATAAATTTTTTTTTAACCATCTTCCGTAAGATTTTGATAAATCATATTTTATATACGGTGTTTATTTTGAAAAAAAAAAAACGTGTTTTCGTCCTATATATTAATTTTTTTTCTATAAAAGTCTTCAGGTTAATTTTTTATTTATGTTTGTGAAATTTGAACATTAGAATCCAGTTTTTCAATTTTAAATATTTTTTCCTATTATTTATAGTTAATTATGATTTTATATATATATATATATATATATATATATATATATATATATATATATATATATATATATATATATATATCCTGAGTAAATTACACATATGTCCCAATCGTATATGTAAAATTATGATTTTCATTCCTCGGACATGAACGATCCTTTAAAATGAATTGTTGTAACATATTGTCATTCAATCTAACTTGAGTTAATTTAGACGTTAAATTCAATGAATAATTTCGTCTTTTGCCATTAGATGAGCGTTTGTGAAATTTTTTAGTAACTATTATTTTTTGAATTTTTATATTATTCGTTTATTAGACTTTATATATTTATATTGTTTTTACATGTGTTCATCCATGTCTTTATTCAAATACTTCTTGTTCTTCATTTGACCTTCATGAACTGGCCACCACAATCGGCCGGTATCCACCCCAGCCACAACCGCCTACAACCACCATAATCGATTCAAGATTAGAAACCCGGAAATCAAAAACCGAAAATGTTACGAAAAACAAAAAACAAGAAATCATACGAGAACCTTCACAAAGATAGAAATTATTTTTCAACACAAATTTGAACCCTCGTCGAACCAAAACTGAAAAATCTAAATATGAAACTCTTTGACGTTCAAACAAACTGATGAGGTTTCAAACTCTGAACAATGAACCTTCGAGCATGAACAGAACGTTGATTTTGTGAGTGTGAGCGGTCGGTGGTGGTGATGGTTGAGTAGATGTGTGGAGAGAGGGAGATCAAGACCACGTTTGTGGTGGTGGCCTCTGGTAAGGGGAAGTTGGTGAAGGGATAGGGACCAACAGAATAGGTGGAGTAGAAGTGTGCAATATTTGGTCCGAACTCAAAAAAATCAAAAATCAAACTGTATAATTAACAAAAGTTAGTTAGAATCAAAAGCTATAAAAAATCATTTTTAGCAATTATCTGTGTAATTAACTCGTTTGAGGGATGAAAACCGTAGTTTTACATATACCACAACATAAACTAGTCTAATATCTATGATGGTAGTCACTAATGGGGTTTAGTACTTTAGTTCATTTGGTACAAGGGTGATATGTAAGAGAGAGATTAAGGGTTCGACTCTCATTGGTTGTAAGTTGGAATTTAAGTGGTGAAAGTAAAATCTGAAATCGTCATTTGGGGCAAAGGGGTAGTTTACGACTAAGAGTAGATAGTTTGTCTTTTAAAAAAAAAAAATCAATGATGGTAGTCGGTAGAGACTAATGTTGTGTTTTTTAGAATTTTATGGATGAAAATAAATGAAGAGGCAAAGTAAAAGGAATAAAAAAAACTCCGTTCTCATTTAAAATAAAAAATGAAAAAAGATGAAAATAAATCTGACATACATTTTTTTAATATAACTTGTAAAATAAGTTTGAATTTGGATATATCTCAAACATTTATAAGCAAACTTTAAAAAAGTAATAACTTTTAAACAACAACTCTCTTTAAATGATTATTTAGACATTTATCCGGCCCAAAAGTGCAGTTCAATTCAAAACATACATCGAGTAATCGAGTATAACCTTTGTTGCAACACGTGAAGACGGTAGTCGGGACTGGGGACCGGGATACGAGTTATCAATTTTAAAGATGATGCAAAGAAAGGACAGATGGACCAATAAGCTAAAAGTGTTCACCATGAGGTCATTACATGGGTCTGTCAGCTCAAAGATATAAAAGGTAAATCGCTTACCATGTGTCTCTCCCTCATTGGTTATATCAATGACGAAATAATCACGGCGAAGGGTATAAATTCCATTCCCCTCATAAGATACACACAAAAAAAATTCCCTAAATCATTCTACAATTCAACATTATTCCTCTATTTGAAACCAATCTCTGACTTAGGTATAAATTGGACTTGGCAACCTTTGTAGGTTTGTAGCAAGATGGTTGCCAAGTCCAATTGATGCAAACGCTAAGCGTACAAGTCAATCAAGAACGGCTTTAAGGGCGTGCAAATGGAACGACCGTCCACGACCCCAAACTAGGGGCCCGAATTTCATAGGGTCTCAACATAAGAATGAACTATAGTGTACTTATTGACGGAGATAGATCAGAAATGGAGTACGCATGCACACACATATTATATGTGTATACATCTGGCCCTTGTATCAGTTTTTGTTTGGGGGCCAAAAATAAAATCAAAGATGCATGTAGTACATCCATGAATGCAGACACACTCTCTTTGACAAAATCAATACATTTAAGATGCAACTGTACAGGGTTTGTTACCACAAATCATTCACGTAAGGTACGTTCGAATATGAGAATGAACACCTTTAGGTAAAAAAAATTGTGGGGAATGCTAGTTTAGTTATGCCAATAGGTATTATATATGATGAAGTAATCTACTTCAGAGGCTCCCGAGCCTGCTTACTACGCTCCTTTCCTGCATACAAGAAATTCAAATCAACGAACAGCTAGTATTGAAAACCTTTTTATCACGACTTGAATCAATCTGCCAATTCAGGATGAGACTGCTCGTGAACAGAGCGTTGAGTAGTTTCAAGAATCACACATCGTGGTTTGTGCCTTCTCAGCACAAACATGTGTGATTCTTGAACATGTTAACCAGGCTCAAACCTTCTTCAATAAAAGAAATGGCAACATCTGAAACATTAATGCTATGATGACTTCTGCTTCATGCAGGGAAAGTTGTACATTGCATGTATTTGGTTTTTATGCTCCATATCATGGACTTAACTGATCTACTATGAAACTCTAAAGAGTGCAACTTAAGATGTAGGCTAAACTCATGGCGGTAAACTTGCTTTATACAATAATAAATGTTGTGTTTTTGTATTGGCTAAGTTTTGATTCAAAAGTGTGTCTTGTTGCCCATCTGTAATCCTTATAAAAATTAATGACATTAATTTTTTTACTAGTTTCCACAGAACGCTTCATGTATTGGACTGATAGTTAAAACACTTCCATTAAACTTGTTTTAAGAGGGAGATAGTATGTGTAGCATTGTTTTTAAGTTTAACAAGTCACATCATGCCATTTGAACAATGACTTCTTTCCTAAATCTAGGTGTTGATGTTGAAGCAGGAGAGAACCTCTGCCTCAATGGATTTACGGCCATTTTGGCATTGATTTTGTATATCCCGACCATTTACACCAGTGCAGGCACCTATAAAGTTTTATTCCATAATTACACAAACTTGTGGATTGGGTGACAAATTTGTTTTAAACACAAAACAAAGATCAAGTCAAAGATCCCAACCAAATGTATATTTATATCGTCTTCTCTTAATGAACAAGCACACCATTTTACTGCGAACCTTTTATTAAATTGGGTTCATCTTTCCAAAATGTCTGGTCATTTGTTCAATAATATTACATGTAAAGAAACATCTACAAATATTGAAGTTACGGATCGTTTATTTCAGTTTTTATTGTAGTTTCATTATCTATTTGTTGTTCTATGTAGGTATGTAGAGTTAGGGGTTATATTATCTATTGCACCTGAACAAATGTTCTTTTAATGAAATCAGTGATCGTTTGTAGCCTAAAAATCTTAAGCATGCACATTATAATAAAATTGAACACAAATTCTTCATCATGCTAATTCTACATGTGGAAGTTGGGTTGGACATAGTTTTGGTATTGGAAGGGCAAAAGTCATATAATAGTTAATTATTTGTTCATCAAAATCAGTTAAACACATACACAGTCAAGAATGAAGACCATCTGGAATTCAGCAGAATATTGGAGGTTATCAAGGGTATGCTTGTATATAAAAAGGTACATGATAACCAATGGGTTCCGATGTCATTTACATGATATGTTGTGATATAAATTTTCAATTCCACTTCAATGAGAAGACGAGAGTGCACAGAAAGAAGTGGGAAGGTGGGCTAAGGGAATTCAAAACCCAAACAAAAACAAAGCCACAAAGGTGAAGGAGGGGTAATTGTCAACTAAAATAAACCAGTATGATTATTGATAGCTTATAGGTTTTTATTATTCGAGACTTCTGATGGTTCATGGAATTTCATTTGTAGTTCAATGTGTGTTTGTAGAATTACGATCTGGTGAAAATGCAATTACTTGTGAGCATGATGAGAACCAATCAATACTTGACAAGTAAACATGATTTGGTGGTTGTAACCGTCACATTCTATGTTTTATCTACTGTGCCCATGGTGGTTACAACCATAATTGGATTGCGTGTTGAACTACTGTTCGTTCTCAAATTGCATTCTCACTAAATCCATAATAAATTAGTATAATGCCCTTTCCTAATTACAATTAAATTGATTGATTTTCTTTCCATAGTTTATTTGGTGTTCCACTATTATTTGGCTTCCATAGAACCCTCTATAGTCTATTCACATACACATATAAAATTGCAGAAGGTGATTAATCCTTGATTTTCTTTTGATTTCTCAGCATGTTCTTCACTTCTTATAATTTTTTAATAGGCTGGGCGTGTTCGTCATTCTTCATCTATAGTACAATACTATTGGCTGTCTATTTAAAAATTATCACCGTATGAATCTAATCTCCCTTGCATCATGTGCTAATCTAATCCATATTTGACTAGTTTTAGGTTCAATTACTTCAATTACTATAGATTGTATATTAAACCCTTCACCTCAAATAATCACACTCAGTGGCAATAAGGAATGAAAGAAACATCATGTGGCAACATGTCTAATCTATTCTATTTTTGGCTAATTTTAGATACAACTGGTTCAACTATTATAGATTGTATATTATTTCCTTCACCTTAAGTAACCACACATTCAGTCAGTCCCTACAAGAGTAAAAGGTTCAAATAATTGCTTCAATCCAATATTTATTATAACAGCTCAAAGAATTATCTACTACCAGTTAAGAAAACATAAAATATTAAGGGTGGTTGACTGGTTGTACACAGAAGAAAGCAAACTGTTCTTGATGTGAGTTTCAGAGGAAAACAACCGTAGCAACATTATATTCATATGATCATGAAAGTACGGAAATGGACGTCAGACTTACATGTGTGGACTGGAAAGATTTGCTTAAAGTTGGCTTCAACAGAGGATCGGACAGAGACCCATCCATGCCAATGCAATGGTTGTGACCCTACAAGCAGACAACAAATTAACATGCAACAATAAAAAACTTAATCAGGAACTAGTAAATAATACCTACCGAGTGAAAAGATCCTTCATCTTGGTTATCTGAAAAAAGTGACGAGTAGTATGCTGGATTGTAGATGGATCCTCCTACTAAATCAACAGAACCAGAAGTACGTCTAACTACAGGAGGGGTTGCAGGACTCATAAAACTGTTCCTCAAATCCAAGTCTCCATCTCGAGGAACTGTACTATCTACAAGTGATGGCCCCAATCTATACATCTGAATCCATAACAATGAGGATGATGATCTCACTGTGAACCCAATAATTTGCATTAATAGAGTGAGTCTCACTGAAAAGATGGCAAATTCTCCGTAAATCTCTGAAGATATGTACCTGCATGCATGTAAGCTTTTCAGGACCATACATAAGCTCACATATAATCTTCTCCAGTTCAGGAATTCCTTTCCATTATGCACCATCTAAAGTGTAAGGGTTGATAATCACATATGCACAATGATAAGTTGATAACTGTATGGAACAAAAATGAAGAAACAATATTACATGGGTCAACAATTTGTCCATAATTGTAGCTAGGATTCTTAGGGGGCGTTTGGTTCACAGAATGTTTTCAGAAGGAAAGAAATCTATCAAATGAATGGAAAGCTATAAGAAATTCCTTGTTGTTTGGTTGGCAGGAATGGAATGAAACTATATTCCTTGTTATTTTTCTATTTAGTTTGTAAAGTGAGATGGGATGGTTAGGTGTACAATAGGTGTGGATAAGATTGGGTGGAGTGGTATAGTTAGGTAAGGTGGGTGAGGCAAGGCAGAATGAGGTTGGCGGGATGGTTAGGTTAGGGTATGGTTAGGTGGGGTGGGGTGGGGTAGGATTAGGGTGGGGTAGAGGTAGGGTAGGGTAAGGTGGGTATGATTAGGTAGAGTGGGATGGGTGGGGTAAGGTAGGTGAAGATAGGATTGGGCTGGGGTGGGTGGGGTGTGGTTAGGTAGGGTAGGGTGGGTGATGTAGGGTCACTATGACAGGATAAACGTATTATGTGAATGGAATCTGAATTCTTTGCATATTAGATAAGAAAATTGATTCCAATTGAGGAGAGAATTTTATGTCAAGAGGAATTCTATTTCCTTTTCCTATAGCCATCCAAACATAGAAAGGAATGGAATTTTCATTCCAATTCCACGGATTTCTTCATAAATCTCTGAAACAAACAGACCTATGCATCATTGTATCTTATGAATATGTGATACATTAACAGAAGGTTGGCATCATACATGAAATAGTAAGGGGTCTATTTGTTTCACAGATTCCGGTGGAATTGGAATGAAAATTCTATTCCTTTGTATGTTTGGTTGGCTAAAGGAAAAGGAAAGAGAATTCCTTTTGATAAAAATTTTCCATCATCCATGGAAATCTATTTTCTTACCTAATAGGCAAAGAATTAAGATTTCATTCCCATAATACATTTTTCCTTTCGACACTACCTACCATACCGACCCTACATCATCCATCCTACCCTACCCCTACCTTAAACCATACCCCATCCTTACCCTACCCCACCCACCCGCCTATCATACTCTACCTCACAATACCCCACTCACCCCACCTCACCCTACCTAACCAAACCCCAACCCACCCATCTCCACTAACCTCATGCTACCTTATCCCACCCATACTATTATACTAACATTCCCTAGCCTACCTAACCATACCCACCCCATCTACCCCCCCCCCCAACACTACCCTATTCCACCCAATCTTACCATACCTTCCGTATACCCACTCATCACATCCCACTTTACAAACCAAAGGCAAGAAAACTTTCATTCTAATGTTCTTGAATGTTGTTTGTAATTGCTCCATTGACCATTGTATATTCTAAATCAAACTCCATGTCCAACCTCCTCAAGCCAAAAATTAATATAAAGTAGATGACGGGATGTGGTACATCTACAAATTATAGAAATTTAACCCCATATGGGTGGCTTATTGGTTGAGCCTTGGGATTCTCCAAAGGAGGTCCTGAGTTTGACTCCCACAGATTCAAGTCATTAAGGTTACTTGCTTTTCAAATAAAAAAGATACTAGGAATCTATTTTTATGTTAAAGTAATAAATCAACTCATCAAGAGGTTCTCTTAGAACTGAACTATACTTAAATCGAGTGACTAATCTCTTAAACCATCACTTAATTTGTTATTGCAAATAAACCATCATTCTTGCAGAGTTCAAAATAAACTCTTCTTTGCAAGAATGATAAATTATGTTTGCAAGAATGATTGATTGTGGAAAAAAGTGTCAAGTACAATCTTTTGTTATCCAAACTTGCTTATTCTTGAGATGTGTAGAGTTCCTTTTTTGGCATTGTTTGTTTGCAACAAAAACTAATGATGGTTGACAAAGGCAATCACTCTATTTAAAACGAATTTGCCTTAGCCTAGACAAAAAATTTAGACATCTCTATATACTTTATGAACATACAAATTAAAAAAGTTAGCAATTTGTACGTGAACGCTTTAAGGGAATGTGGCATCCTGTATGTAAAACGCAGATTTTACCAAATGAGCAGTTGCCTGGCTCCATAATTTCCATCTAGGAATTAAAGATAACTAAATTTCCTACAAAGGTAGACACCACATGGTCATTATATACATTTTATTTATAAAGGTTCACACACCAGATCATATATACTTATAATGTTACTTATACATTTATATGTAAAAAAATGGAAATTTTCTCATTTATAGTGGTACCTCCCATACCTTGCAAAGTATACTCATTTAGGTTGTCCCTAGGTAGCAACTCCAGGTAAATAATCTATGTGAAAAGATGTGTATAACAATCTACAACTTATACCACGAAAATCATACTTACTTAGTTTTCACCTACACCAGAGCATTTTCAGACCCGAATTGGGATTGACAGAAAGATGGAGATCGATTTTTCATCATATGATAAGAGTTGAGTGAAGAAAACACAGACAAACTTCTTCCTTCCAAAATTTACACATACAAGACGTTTGACATTTTTATCCACCCCTTTTACCTTACCCTTGAGCCATCAAAACTAAAAAGTAAAGGCCTAAAGAGTAACACCAATAATTGGTCATTCATGTGAAGTAATGTGAACTAAGTCCACCATTACTCTCCATAATTTATTCAACCTACATCGCCAATATAAAAAAAAACAACGGGCTGACCTATTTCAGATAAAACTTCAAAATTCAATACAGCAGGAAAAAAAAAGGTGAGAATACTGACCATATTTCATGACAGAAGAGGATGAACCACACAATGTCTAGCAAAATAGCAGAAAATAAAAGAACAGCATACGTCCGACCCAGACTCTGGCTGCTACTCTCGATTGCAACCAATGCGAATAACCCAATCCCGAGATTTATAAGAGAAACTCCATTATATAATGCCCCCAATGATCCAATCAAAGCACAAGCAATCTTCAAACATAAATGAGCTTCCGTCAATTAATAAATGATTAATTAATTACAGATGACCAACACACAAACATTTTATGAATCTTATTTAATACAAATAATAACCCAGATCAAAGCTCTAGGCCATAATTTCAAGTTATACATTTCGGAATCAAAACTACTGTCGAATGACAATGTATGCTACTAAATCCAGAAGCAAATAAAAGGTGGAGAGAGAAAATACTTGAATGTAAATGAGAATCACGGCAAACGATTGAATCTTGTCGTAATCACGAAGCCATGTTTGTATCTGAGTGTTCAATTCAGGACAAAGCATCATAAAACAAACCCTATCCAAAAAAAACGCACGAATTCGAACTCGCCGCACCTCAATTAACCAATCAAATTTGCGAAAAACATCTGTTCCAATCAATTGGGGCTACATTGAAAGAAACGGAACCTTAAATCGATGTTTGAGAAAAAGATTTGATTGCTAGAAGTGAGTTATCGGTTCTCCGGGTCAGTGTTTGTGTGTTGATCGTGGAAGCAAGATGAAGAAGAATTGGGGAGAAGATTTTTGAAGGGGGGAAAAAGAGGAAAAAGGAAAGAAAGCGTTTAACACTGGCATGAACCCGCTCGCTTAGTTGCATTTCTTTATGCTTTTGGGTTGGGAAATAATTTTACAACTGCTACCCATGTACTATAGAGTAATGACTCGTAAACCCCCTAATATTTCACAAATACTCATTTCTGAATTATGATTGATTAACGGTAACTATTATTGGATGGCAAAACTTCACTTTTAGTAATTACCAAACTTGAAAAGGGTGATCAACTGATGGTTGCTAACCCTTTTTTATAGCTTAATCACTGTTTAAGATTAAATTCATTTAATTTCTACGTTACATCTTAATTTAATGATAGTAAATATATATTAGAAACTTAAATGGAAAGTTGTAATTGACACCTTATAATACTACTATTTGTCATAAGGATCATCACATGGATGTTTAAAAGCATACGTAATACTTACATTTTTAACCAAAATAACGAACTACTTGAAGTCTTCTCAGGAGATGCACAACAGCACAAGTTTTATAAAAACAATCAGCACGAACGCATAAGTGTGTAAATCATCTTAGTTTGAAACATCTTTTTATTTAATCACAATTGGAATATTAAAACTGTTGTTTGAAACTCAGTGTAAAATATCATCATCTAGAATTCTATAAATAATCATGATTCAATCGTCTTAAGACGGTAAGAGGACGGTCACACCCTCCCATAGCTATTAAGGGACAGCTTAAAACCCTAAATAGTAACGACACAAAGTCACTAATACCCAATATGGTTATTAGTAGGGGTGTTCAAAACCGGATATCCGAATTTTCGGATATCCGAAATTTCGGATAGTGAATTTTGCTATCCGAATCCGAAATTTCGGATTCGGATATCGGATTATCCGAATATCCGAAAAAATATCCGAAAATTCATATTTTTTAATTTTTTTAAAAAATTAAATCAAATATTTAAATATCTAAAATACAAATTCATATATCCAAATATATATTAAAAATAAATATATCACAAACTAAATGTATCCGGATTATTTTACTCAAAACGACTAAAAAAACTAAAATTTATAAAAATATTAGTTAATAAATCTATAATACTAAGATAAAACTCAAAAATATACATTAGAATAATAATAAACACTCAATATTATGTAAATAATCAATACTAAAGATATAACAAAATTTTTAAAAAAAATATTTTTTTTGGATTTTCGGATATCGGATTATCCGAATATCCGAAAATCTGGAATTTTACTATCCGAATCCGAAATTTCGGAGATCCGATTTTCGGATATCCGAAAATCCGGATATCTGAAATTTCGGATCGGATTTTCGGATTTTTGTTTCGGATGTCCGGATTCGGATATTTTTGAACACCCCTAGTTATTAGGAGCAACATAATTGAAGATGATAGTTAAATATACCACAAAAGCGTCTTTACCATCTTATGCAACTGAACTCTTGATAATTGAATCAACATTAAGAAACATCTTTAAATTTAACAAGAATATATACCTAATTAGTGGCGAAAGCAACATCTTTAAATTAGAACGTTAATGGTATAAGAAACAAGAGTTATTCATGTATAATAAAATTGCATCTCGTAAAAGTCTGAAAACCTCACATTAGATCAGCTACTAATAAAAACACCAGTTAATGTTATAATTATTATTTGCAACAATAACTAATATTATTATTACCATAGACTATCATTTGATAAGTATTATAAAGTTTTATTATCTGTTGACAACTAATTATTAAAAAAATTAAAAAATTTTGCTCATCCTATACTAGCTCTAAGTAAAATGATAAAATTTATATTTCAAACTTTTCATTCAACATAAAAGACCCAAATTTTATACATAAAATATTATTTAGACAGACATTATTTATACAAAAAAAAAAAATTTTATTCATACATCTTTTAATGAAAAAATTGAATAAACCCCCTAATTGACACTTACTAACCACTAAGAGTGGACGACATACCTCTCACGCACAAACAAACCGGCCACCTAGCCACCCTCCCGATTAGGAACACGAACACCATCTCCGAATCCCCACCCGAAATTTAGCCCAGATTAGTATGATGGTACCAATTCTTCCTCCCCACTATAGCTAATCACCTACCGGGAAGGAGTTAGGAACAGGAGGAACAAGGAGAAGCGAGAACCACTAAATGGAGGAATCGATTGTATTTCGTACTTTTATATCTTTCTCTTTTTTAATAAAAAATAATAATTGAATGAAACGGTATGAGAGAGAGATGTATTTCAAAATATTAAAAGGGAGTGAGAGGAAAGAAGATAGACGACATGACGCTAAGGTGACATTTAATAGGGATTGGGAGGGGAGGAACTCCCCTGATCCTCTAGGTATGATATTTTATGTTGTTTAAATGTTGTTAGTCCATCAAGAGTGGGTGTGACACTCCACAGTTCACACCTATGTCGCATCAGCATCATATCACTCCCTGTATCATCACAATTCCCAATCCACACACAGAACATTCATGATTGGGAATCGGAATGCAGGGTACTTGACTGTATGGCCCTCCATTGGTTTTATTGCACACATTCATCATTTGTTTGATTTTTCAGACTTCTAGCCCACTTTAAATCATTTCTCTATAATGTTAGTATTTCGAAGCACGTTGCTCCTTTCGTGGTTCTTCATGTTCATTGGGCACCATCGCTTCGTTTTTTTCATTTAAATATAAAATAAATACAGACGAGGAGGGAGAGGGGTAAAGGGCAAGGTGATTGGCATGTTATGAAGACAGGGGAGAAGGATTTGGGTGTGGAGTGTGAAGTTAGGCCAGGATGGTGTAGTGGAATCGTGAAGTGTGGTTGAATGGCTTTCACAGGTCCACTCCACATGCTCTTAGTTCTCTGTTTAGTGAAATGTAGTTTTTCGGATTTATAATAATGTAATAGACTCCATTGCTATAATGTTAAGATTTTCGGGTGATATTTAACATTTATGTTGATTCAATGTTGTTTCAGTTGGAAAATAAAACGAGCTTCACTCTTCATTAAAAAGAAACTGGCCCCTACCTCCACTCCCTACATTTCAACTTATTATACTTATTTTTTATTGTACTTTATTTATATATAAAAACTCATTGCTTCTATTTTAGATATATGTATGCAATTATTTGACAAAAGTACCACCATTTTGATCTAAAACAATTGTAATAACATGATACATCACAATCGATCTTTGAAGCTTCGGGACTTTTGACATGTTTAACTACTAATTAGGACATCAAAAGGGTGACAAGTATTTAAAAAAAAAGGTTGTGATTAGATCATTCATTTTCAGACATATTACAACATCCCCACAATACAAGCTCACTTTCTTGTAAGCAGTCATTGCAAATGCAACTGTCTCACGCATGGCTTTGAGGCTCATTAAAACGATATACAAAAATTTTCCCCAACGCTTCCAACCCAATCCAACCGAACCCAGTTTGCCAGCACTGCTTCCTATAGACTCAGGTGGGTGAATTGCATACGTATCGCCAATGTTGTTTGGTTTATATAGCCCTTGTAGATGGAAGCCTGCAATAGTGATGCTCAGACAAATGAAAGGAAAAAAAAAACTTGGAACATTTAGGTCCTATAGGGATCTAGATCTTCAATTAGATATTTGGTACGGTACCATAGAATTAATTTAGACTAATGCCGTCATACTACAGATTGTAAAGTAGATGTTTATTAGGTAAGGGTACAGATTATAAATGTTAGCTACGTCAAGAAATTTAATTAGGTCACATTTACGAAACAAGATATATGTAGCAACTCACCAGTGAGGTTCATTTCAAATAGTAGCGGCATGATTTAACTTGTTACAACAGCTGTCTTCCACTAAATTATTTCCTCATCTGTGTGAATAACTCAGAAGGTCTGCCCGTTCCCCCAGTGCTACCAAACGTGGAGAAGCCACTTCCTCCTTGACTGCTAAAAGCTCCGAACCCACCTACATGGTTTAAAGAAAGCGCTCCATTAAACAAATTTAGTTAAATAAAGAACACCACCAACAGACTTGCTCTTCTGGTTTTGCTTTCTTCTACAGCCGATTAATTAGGCAGATAAGTTACATGTAAAGGCTTAAAATCAATGAACTAGTCCAGAGTGCTCTTTTAGTTTGGTCAACAGCTAAACCACAAGAGATTAAATAAATGAAAAAATCAACTACCAGAGGCAGCTCCAGCAAATCCACCAACAGCTCCTGGAGCAGCACCAAATCCTCCAGTACCTGACGCCACAGAACCAAAACCACCGCCACCTGTGGCTGCAGAACCAAAACCACCACTGCCCGTGGCTGCAGCGGCAAATCCACCACCACCTGTGGCTAAACTACCAAAGCCTCCAACTCCTGAGGCCAGATTAGCAAAACCACCACCTGTGGATGCGGTGCCAAAACCACCAGCAGGTTGATTACCACCAAAACCACTGCCTAATGGACTCGGAGAAGCAACACTTCCAGGTAGGCCAGCACCAAATTGTCTTGATTGTCCAAAAGAGCCAAGAACCGACCCTAGAGCCTGTTGACCTGATCCAATCCGAGCTGGCTGTCCAAACCCTTGTCCAGCATTGCTTGGATTGCTGCTACCGCCAAAGCCACCAGAAAAGGCACCGAAATTTGTCTGCTGAGATGGTTGTGAAGATTCAATGGTAAAGGATGCAGGTTTAAACAGACCACCAGTTGGCGGAGCAGCAGTAAAAGAAGTGATTGGCGGCGTATTTGCTGTTGGGTTACCAAATAATGCACCAAAGGGATTTTGCTTGGGTGCAGCAGGATTTGGGGTACTACCAAGCCCAAACCCACCAAGGTTTCCCAGTGTAAGTTGAGAGGTGTCAGGAGCTTCTTCCTCCATCTCGTCCTCCTGGGTAAGCGTGACATCAGAATTGTCATTCGCAGTACCAACTCCATTCACTGGATCTGAAATGGCTGGTGGGGATGGAGCAGGTGATAACGACGGTTGTTCTGGTTTAGAACTCAATCCTAATGCTGGACTACTAGTAGTAAATAAACTGGCTGATGGTTCGCTTGTAGGTTTCGAGGAAACCGAAGGTGCAAGCTTCAGATCAGAAGCACCTGAAGAAACCAGGGGCTGGGGAGGTGAGCTTTGAGCAGAAGAATTCTCATCTGGTTTCGATTCAAACTTTGGCACTGAAACTACATGAGTAGAAGTTTCACTCGTATCTGGATTCGATTTCGATAGCTCCAACGTGGAAGTGTTCAATTCTATGCTCCCCGAGGGTTTAACGGAGGAGGATGTCATTGATTCTCTAGAAACCCCAAAAGAGGTGGTAGACGAAAATGAAGAAAAAGAAGGTGAAGATCCAGATAGTGGGACTGTCTGAGTAGCACTAAAATTGATCCCGAAACTGAGCGATGTAGCAGATGTTGAGGAAGAGGAAGTGTCCTTAAACACGAAAGATGGAGGTGCTAAAGAAGTAACTGGAACAGGTGATGATGCAATAGAAGATGACACAACTTCACTAGGCTGACTTTCTCTTTTAGATGCCTCCAGCGAGAAACTTTTCCCGGAGAAGGCAGTAGCTGAGCTACCAGTCAACATGGCAGAAAATGGAGATTCCAAAATTTTCCTAGACAAAATAGAAGAGCTTTCGTTCACTATAGGCTTCTGGTACCCATCCCCAACTGTAAAACCTGATTTTACAGCTTCTTTACTACTAGATTCCAGAAACTTGCTGGGTTTCTTTTGGAATATATTCGTCACTGGTGAGCTCGTTGAATTTAATGAAGGTTCCTGAGAACTTTGGGACTGTTGACTAAATTTTGGATCATTAACTACCACAGGATTAGACTTTAAAGTGAAGGTGAGGCGGTTTCTTGACTTTTCAGCAGCCGGCTCACGCAAGTCTCTTGCAGCGTCTCGACTAACAATGGGTGTTGAATGGGTACCAGAACCTAAAGAAAGCACAGGGGTTGCACTAGTTTTCAATGAAGCTGAACTATAATTATCCCAAAGTGAGGAATTTGACAGGCCCTCAGAATAATTATTTATCTGTGCATCCTGGCTGCCTGCAGAAAATGATCATAAACCATCATTAGACATCTTTGGAAGCTACTTAGCACACATTTGAAGTGACGTATCCAAAGATGCCTTACCTCTGGAATGGGACATATCTAAGACATCACGTGGAATATCATTAGAAACCACTGAACCGTCAGATAACCTATGACTAGGTTTTTGTGTACCAGCTAGTAAGGATGCTGATCTGCCAGGACTCTTCTGGCGGGTCTCTTGCAAAAGCATCCGTTTTACAGTTGTTTTTGGAGGTTCAATGCTAGCCCAACCCTGCAATAAAGATTTGAGGTTAAATATCAAAGTTTTAGAACGAACCATGCAACAGTAACATAAACAAACTCAGAACTATACTGTTAAAGCAAATCGCAAGGATTGCTTGGGATGTTCATAAAAGCAGATACACAACCAGGTGCCTCATAAGATAGTTGAAAAGTTTTCGTCAATTCACGATGAATCACAGAATCTACAGAGGGTGGAGACTGAAAAATAAGACAACTTGGTTTTTTGTTCTGCTTTTATTTTACGCCTTATCTAATAAATTTGGGATGTCCAAACACGAGTTGAGGTATTTCCTGGAACGCATAACTAGTCCTTTCTCTATGGAATCACATAAGTGATAAATCCCTTTTCTGGAATGTTTTCATGTGATGGTTACCTATTTGCCCATCATTAGGATTACAAATGAATTAAAGATACTGAATTTGGTCCACATCCTCTAGTTTGTCTTCTTTTAGATTCTGACAACTAATTTAACAACTTAAGCTCACAAAAAACGGAGTAAACAGAGATGATTAAAAAAAAAAAACAAGCATACAAAAGGTATGCCATGGTTACCAAATATAAAGGAGAAGAGAAAGAAAAAAAAAAGTAAGCCTCTTGATACCAACAACTTCAAGGCTGAGTAGATGCAAAAGCAAGTTTGAATGAGTTTGGATGTTTCCTTTGAGAATCAAACAGAACAGCATGAATCATTTGTCCACATGCTAGCATACATGGTCATGCCCTTGATTATATTTCAAGCATTAGACACCTTTTTGCTAAGCCATCAAGATTACTTTTGACACATTCAGAAGAAACCATACAGACAAGAACAGATGGTCCCAAGTTAGAATTCCTGGTACTCTATGCACAGTGGAATCAACGAAACAACACAATTAGAGTAATAAGTGTTACCCTATCAAGTGAATCCCTGTGCCTTCTTGCAGTTTCTGGTTCAGAACTCTTTACACCTAGTTGTCTTTTCTTCAGATCCGTGTTAGCAGCAGCTATATGTGAAGAATTTAGAACTTTACTTTTCAGTGGAGTCTCCCCTGCTTTTCCTTGACCAGGCGAACTGAAAGAGGTACCATCATATGAAATTCCAATTGTGTCAAACAACTCCTTTTTCACCTTCTGATATTTCACAGGTTCTGTCTCTATACCAAGCAAAGTCATTTGCTTCGAAAGACATTCAGAAAGTTTCTCAGCAGCTGCTAACTGTGCATTCATTGTGTTATGTAAACTGTGTAGAGACTGAATGTGCCTGCAAAACAAGACTCATTAAACCTCACAGTGGCTCACAGAGAGGAAGGTTGACCTATGGGCAAATGTAAATCAATATTATTGCCACAGTAATAATCATTAAAACTAACTGATCTCGTACAAGGGCCCTCTATGAAGTATGAATATGAAGTGGTTTCAGACATGATAAAAGAAATATAAAGAGGATGATGCTTAATAGTTGTTTCCTTGATTCCTCCCATTCTCCAATTTGATTTCACAGATCACACAGTATGTAGTAAGTGCTGATTTAGCCATTTCACTTATTCAGTAAGTGATTTTCGCTGATAAGTGCGTTCTTTTTCCATAAGTAATAAGTGGTAAATCACCATTTATCATCATTTATTTAATTAGCATATTTTACTTAGACCTGGCAATTGGAGACACGAATACACGAATTCGTGAGAGACACGACATGACACGAATACACAACACCAATACATCTTAAAAAGTGAGATAAAACTTATTGCCCTTCGTGTATTCGTGTCGTGTTAAATTCGTGTCTGACACGTGAAAACGAAACGAATTGCCAGGTCTAAATCTATAAAAAAAAACTCTCCTCCCCCTCCCCTTAATTATTAAAATTATTTATACATTTTTATTTTTCAAGATATTTTTATTTTATAAAATATATTTATTATTTATTTTTAAATAAATTATCCTCATTAGAATATTTAATTTATTTATTTTACGTTTCTTTTTTATATATTCGGTTTAATAATTAGAAAATTATTTATCTTATGTTTCATTTGATAAAATATTTTTATTTATTTATCTTTATATGTTTTCATCTAACTATTTTATTGTGTTAATATACTAAATAATTTTTTGCTAAAAAATACTAAAAAATTATTTAAGTTAATAGAAAATACACAGAAATTATGTTTGTGTTATTAAAATATTTATATTTGACTATTTATGAACAAGTTGGATGTATAATTTAGAAATTTATAATTAAATATTCCAATCTGACTACACCCAACCTACTCCCCGACCATGATATAGAAAAATTGAAATCCAAGTTTATATGTTAAAGATCCTTGATGTTTTAGATATTTTCTTGTTTATATATTAAATAAAATTAAAATACGTGTGTATATGTTAAAGATTCTTGATTTTTCATATTTTTTTCTTGTTTATATGTTAGAGAAAGTTGAAATACATTTTATATTTATTTTAAAAACTTGATTATTCAGATTTATGTTTATATGTTAAAGAAAGTTGATATAAGTGTATAATTCATGTGTTCGAGTTTTGTTCTTAGATTTATATATATAATATAGATACAGCATACAAAAGAAACAGACTTATTAATTCAGTAATCAATAATCAGCGTCAGTCACTTATCAATCAGCACTGCAGTAAGTTTTCAGTCACTTATCACTAATGCAAAAGAACGGTTTCTAAGACTGATGGAGTGAAGCACTTTGTTCAATATAGTATGTTTCCACAAAGTAAAGTAAAATCCTATGCAACTACAGGATGCAACACAGGACAGCTGTTGATAAATGCTGTGACTCATCAATATGTGTTACATACCTTGGTGGGCCATATTTTGTATGAGAAGATCTGCGGTTCATTTGGACATCACCTTTATCACCAAACCTTTGGAGCTCAAGGGTGTTTAAATGTCTTTCAAGTTCTACTAGCTGGTTTGTCAAATTCTGGCAGAGAGGAAATGTTGTGATGAATGTCTTTGAAAGCAAACAAAACATCAGTAAACAAACAACTGGATACCTGATTTATCTCTAATATATGTCTACGCTTCATCTCCAATTCAGAACTCAGCTTCTGGCGATTCCATATATCCAAGTATCGACTATCAGTAGCCTGCTTGACAATTGCTTCCATGTATATTTTCCGTGCCAAAACTGAAAGAAGGTAAAGCAGCTAATCCATGAATAAGAGTATCAACTCGGACAGAGTGACAGTAAATAGCCCAAGAATAAAGAGCGTTCGTAAGATACTCTTTCAGATTATAACTAAATCTACGAAAGTGATATTCACTTGCAAACCATAATACTCGTAGCAAGCATAAAAAGTGGCCATCTATTGTTCCAGCTGGGAAGGAGCAAGGAATAGCATTACTTTGATGTTAGGAAAAAATATTTGTTCCACCTAAAAAAAAGTAACATGTATTTGCATTCACTAAAATTGTGGGAGACAAGAATCATTTGATGATTTTCGAAGTAAACAAGATTATCAGGCAAGGTAAATGACATTTGTAACCTCGGTGACCATCCCCACCCCACCCACATTTCCCAAAAAAAGAAAAAAAATAACCCCAAACCCACACTCGGTTAATTTAATCAGGTTTTGCAGCACGCCGCATTCTATTGCTACCATATTACAGATGTGAACGTCCTCATAAAGCTTTAACCTGCCATGATACAACCTCTAATGTAATTATTACCTTCTAAAAGCATATTAGTTGAGCAAGTTTCCCATATGAAGAACAATAGGTGGTCATCTTCTGAAACAGCATATACGTGCATAAATGTTTTTCCGCTGGTGACACCTTTCTTTTGGAACCATCGATACTAATTGGGAAATTAAGTGGCATTAACAATCATATCCAACTACACTTACAATATTGTTCACCTCTTGATTCTACAATAGTACACTTTCACAGTATTACACTTGATTCTACAATATTGCACTTTTACAATATTATCGTTTGATTCAACTACACTGTTACAACATCACGCGCCCCTTGACTCTACACTTTTACATCCTTCAGAAAATATGCACATTCATGCTTCTTGGAGATATTTCAACTAGATTGACAAGCAAGAAGCAACATATCACAGAAAATGTTGATGCACAAGCATAGTCTCGGCTATGAAAATTTTTACCAATGGAAATATAAGTAATTGCTGTTAGCAAGAGTGATTCACTCTATGGGAGTATAATGCTCAACTCTCTTCAGCTGTTTGCCAATATGAATGACCACATATGTAAACGAAGAAGATTTATTTGTCACAAACTCGATGTACCTTGAACCGTCTTATCAAGAAGAAGTTGAACCTCTCCAGTACCTAGATCCATCATGTCCTACAAGGTCATTATAAAAACTATTTCAGACTACAGAGAACCAAAGTACATAGAGAGCAAATACTCACTCCGAACACCATGTAATTGAAAAGGTTAGAAAAAAATCAAATAAATAATTAATCAACTGTACTCTGTAATCATTTAAGGTAATAAAATTTCGAACTCCTTGTTTAAGTTATAGAACTTTTAATTTTCTTATTTTAAGCAGTTGTTACTACCATAAATGTTGTTTCAACATCAATGTCCAATTTACCACTTGTATGCATCAATACCATTTACCCAAAATAGGGCAAACAAATTTATAGTTTGACATATTATATTTTCGTTTTAGAAGTTGGTAATCTTGAACAAAAAAAACTAAATTTGATTACCTTTTTATGCAATTAAAACAAAAAATAATCAGCAGTTTAGCATATGAAAGTATTAAAGCAGTAAGCAAACAAAAATAGAAAAGGAAAGATGACAAATAAAATAACATGAAACAATTACTGTACCTGAAACCTATTCATGTTTCTAGAGAATGACATAAAGAACAATAGCATACAGGCCATGAATATTAGCAGAAGCCCCTATAGATCTACAGCAACACTCCTTCGATTTAATTTGCCCAAAAAATATATAAATAAAACCAGAAGCTAATATGTTGCTGTTCTGAAAATGCCAGAATAGATGAGGATATGATAAAGCAGCAAACACCAAGGATGTTCATACAGTAATAAATGATAGTAGCTGAGACCTGCTACTGTTATAAGTGACTATGAACAAAAGAGGGGGTTAGGGGTGCTAGTCCAGTTTGTTAATTCCCTTGTCTTGTGACCGTTTCATTCCCAGTGCCTATAAATAAATTTAGATAGGATCAGATTGTATACTCTCTCAATTTTCTCATTTTGTAATTCGCAATCAAGATTCTCCCAAGTCAACAAGAAGTGGATTAAAGTTCCTGAAAAATCTCTCTTATTTTGTTCCGTCTTTTTCATGTGATTTCTTAACAACTACCATGAGATAAACCAGAGTCCAGCCCTTCGAAGGAATCTCAATACGTTACTCAAAATCCTAAGCTAACAAAAAAACAGGTCGACCAAGTATACAACGCTTCTCTATTAACTTTGTGGCTATGGATTAACTCACTTTGGAAATTCCATACAAAACACCTCATTCACAAGATGTTCATTTACTTCAAGCTTCAGCCATGCAGATACTCCTCACTCGAACCAAACATGTTCCTTGGGTGTTGTCTAATTGATGCCAATAAACCACACACCCTCCAAGGCCAAAATCACAAAATATGTAGCACACATCATGTCTTCGCAGTAGGGTTAAAAAAGCAAGTGCTATGCAACAGACATTTTTGGAGTTGGTCTTGCCACGTACAATGAACCATCAAGAGAATTAATGGTGCCACATCTGCCAATATGCAACAGTATGGCACATATGGCATGAAGCAAATGGTGCAGAATCAGTTTTGGGCAAATAATCAATGTATTGGCTATTCAGTTCTGGTTTTAGCTATGCTGATATAGCTCTTAGTTAACTATGTGCATTGGGGGTAGTTGCTGACAGCCTTGGGTGATGGTTTGCCAGCATATTAAAAACACATACCCGTTATCTTATAGAAGACACAACAGGAAAGAAAACAGAACTATATAGAAGATTATGAGGTGAACTTGCTTCAGTCATTCCTACAGCTGGTGAGAGAAAGTTAGCAATTTGCTAACTTGACACATGGTTCATGTACTTGGAGTATACTAATTTATATTTAGCTACAATCAGTAACACCTAGTAATTGGACAAAATATTCAATAAGCCATTTAATTAACTTTCCGTCCTCAAAATGTCTGAAAAAGCATATTCTCTATACTACAAGTAAACATCAGATCAATCACAACTGCCCGCCCAACAATACTGCAGGTTTTCTAATGATCTAATCATTCACTGTCACATCATCATTAGCATTCTGTCATGTGCATGGTCTGAATCAAGCTTGCAAATAAAATCAGAAGTAGACAGAGAGAAAAAAATAGAAGTAACAGTTCATACGCAAGGTAGAAAAACAAAATACAAATTAGAGATGAGACAAAGAGAGATCTCAAGGAACTGACTGTCCACTTTTGGCATCTGTCTGAAAGTACCCAAATGCCCTCTTCCAGTGCCGCAACAGATGGTTTATGTGCAGCAACAGAGGCATCATAGAAACCACCCGGTCCTTCTATTGATTCCAACAAAGCATCTAGTTCTTTCGCCATCTCTTCAACCTGAATGAACTAGAGACTCAAATAACAAAAAAGAATATTTCTGTGATCTACTAGAGTAGAGTGCTTTCTAGTAGAGAACAGAGTTTTTCTGTGTCATATGAACATGCATGAAGAACAGAACAACCTGGATGAATTCCCAATAATTATAAATACCTATTAAAAATAATTATTTTACGTATATTCAATTTCACTGAAAGAAACAAGAACTTAATTAACACTAAATATATAAAAACTCCAATATGAAGAAAGCAAAATATACACAGATGCAGACATACTTGAAAGCTTTAAAACTCAAAAGCAAGTATAACAATAAAAAAACCAACGAACTGAAACTACAAAAAATACAACCAGCCCATCTGTCTGCCAAACCAAAACAAATAGAGTACTTTTTCTTGTGGATACTTCATAAACCTAAATATCTAGGAATGAGTCGTGTAAAACTGATGCAGGAGCATCACGTGCTAATGAAACTTGTTTGAAAGTTAATTTGTTTTTTTCATTAGCTGGTTCATTGGGTATTTCTGAAGGTATTAAAGAGCATGCAAACAGCGCTTATGGTTGTTCCTTAAATCTTAATCCTTTGGAATACTATACAAGTTTAAGCCTAAAGATTATCGCAATGGAGGACTTGCAGTTTTATACTTTCTGCTTGTTTAAATAAATTAAAAAAGACCCCAAATGTTCAAAGCCATGCAAAATCTGCATCAAATGTCTATGCTGCAAACTATTCTGATGGCAGAACTAGTGGAAAAAGAATCTCAACCAATTAGCAAATTCCAGCAGTGGATAAAAACCTCAAAGAACCAACAAGCAATCGATTAGAACTGTTTAAAGTATATAAGAAAGATAAACAAAAATATCAAATTGAAGGCAAGGATATGTTATAACTGAATCAAGTTCTATAACAGAATAAAGAAGTTCAAGATTCTTTACACTGCGTTGTTCTGATGGATTTGGCTCTGAATTTAACAGCCTTGAAGGAGTGTGAGTGCGAACATTTCCCTTGTCAGAAAATTTGAAGCCAGAAGATTTTCCCTGATTCTGATGTGCATTAAAAACTACAGGCAATGAGTTGGTAACCCCAGAAACAGTTGAACCTCCCTGACCAAGCAGATTGCTTGAAGTTGACGAACCAGTAGTCATCTTGGGAAATGAATCTTTCTGAGGATTAGAAGAGAAATGTGGGGCTCCTACACTGGTATCAGGTCGATTTCCTTGGAAAGCAGGAGATGCCAAGGGAGATTTCACATCAGAAGTTCTTGAAGAAAACATGCCTCCAGTAGAGAATGAACCTGATGAAGCAGTCAAATTCGTTGATCCTGTTATGCCTGACAATTCTGCACCTCCTTGGACAACAGCATGAGGTGAAGAAGACTGCGCCCCAAAAACATTTGAAGAAAAGATTGATCCACTTGAGAAGGATCCAGATGAACCAGGCAAACCAATTGATGGTTTGTTGACCGACAACTCTGTACTTGCCCTGAAACCTTGAAGAGAAGCTCCAAAAAGTGTTTTGTTTGATTTAATATTTGCAGATTTTGAAACAGAATCAGCACTTGACTTAACTCCAGCAACTTCTTGATTTTCAAACCTCTTCAGATCTTTATCCAAAGCTCCAGGAAGTACATGCTCGGATGACTTAACTAGACCCATCTTAAAATCTCCTCCTTGCTTCTGTGACTGAACCGACTGTTCTTGATCTCTACTATTATTCAATCTTACAACAGGAACATCTTGTTGTGTATCACCTTCAAATGGCTGTGAAAAATGTGTAGACTTCATTTGTTCGTCTCCGCTCCTCATATGAGCCTCATAGCCAGCTTTCTTGCTTGGTTCATCTACTTCTACTTTCTCAGGCTGTAATTCATGTGGAACCCGTTCCCCAATTTTCTTCTCATCATCAACAATATTCGTCAACCGATGCTGAGAAATGACGAGAGGAGAATCCTTTTCCTCATCAGAAACAGAATGTACATCCTCCGGCAAAACTGAAGGGCCTGTGGCACTATATAAGAAGTTGTAGACTAAGCATCATTTGATTAAGATATACACATAAATCAAAACGCATTATATAAATACTAAATATAGCAAATGAAATATACCTAGCAAAATGGAACATAAAAAGTTTCCCATCGATGGTAAGGCACAAGAAAATGCAACAAGGTGAAACTTCTATATCTTCTTCCCCGAGCACAAGTCTAATCTTCTCATCCTTGTAAACTTTGTCAACGGCAAGCCCCAGGATCAGATTATCATCACTGTTATCTGATGCAGAAAGCAACAACTTCCATTAGAAACATTCATAAATGTGTGAACCCTCAATTCTAAAGAAAAATATTAATCCTTTCCAACCATGGATATCCAAGTATATATCCGTAGGCAAATAGAAAGAATATCAAAACCAACAATGTAATGAACCCAAGAACAAATGAATAAACACAAGGACAAGCTAATCCAATGAATGATCAACAGCCCTAACATCCAGGTCCACCAAAGTTAACACAATACTTGGAAGTACCGTCCCAATTCATCATGTACCTGACATGCAAATCCAAAAATATCTAAAAGAACATCCACAAACAAACTACATCAGCCAAAGTCCTCCCTTTCTCTTCTTCCATATTGACAAACTTTAAACCAGACCAAACAGCCTTTAGGAAATTTTTTATGAAAAAAAAAAAAAAGAAACTTGATAAGATCTCCTCTCTAACAACTACCAAAAGCATACCTATTAACTGAGAAAATATCAACATGCTTAGTTTTAAAAAAAAAACCTTGATAAAAACATTTTTGCAGGTCCCAAATTGAAATCTCAAGCATCTCAAGAGAGACTGTAGAGGGATGGGGGGTTGAATACAGTCTAATTAAAATCACACAGAATTTTCATCAATGTTTGTATGTTTATATTAATTAGTATGCTAATTGTACAAACAAGTTTGGATTGCGAAAAGATTCATACTGAGATGACAGAATGAACAAAAAGTTTCACTAATCTAAGACTACTTATAATGTAATGACTTACAAACTGTTTAACATATTTAGTGTTTTGATACAAGACTTGACTGATCAGTTTTGGGAACACTGAACAACTTTGAGAACAAGTTCACTAAGAACAACTTAAACACTTTGCTTTTTGTCCCTCAAATTGAAGATGAATGTGCATGCATGGATTCATATATATTCTCTTTTTTGTGCACACTTTCTCTCTCCTTGGAAGCTTCTTTATATAGTCTCTAAATGGATCCTAGTGAAGCTTCTTCATTGCATAAAAAGAAAGGCAGAAATGTCTCACAAAGAGACAAACCTACTTTTCTGCAATACTGACAAAAAGTTTTTTGTCAGTATTGCAGAATCTTTGTCTTGTTCTTTTGTCTTTTATTGTTCCAGCTTTATCCCAAATGAGTAAGTCAACCTATACACTTTAACCTCCTTATAAAACCATTTTGATATAAGAAAAGGTTTGTCATCCTTTTCACATATCTCCTTTGTCTTTATATAACAGAACTGCTTTGGCAGACTTTAGCAGTTCTGCTTTTCCACTTTGTCTTGATTCTTCAGGCTGATCCCAACATTCAAAAATTCCATGAGGACTTAGAAACATATTTCAATAAGTGTTTGACATGTTCAAAAAGAACAGGTGTCGTTCACAATGACCGGATTCTTTTCACAAAATACAGAACATTAAACTATGCCAAAGTTGTCTAACATACATAAACAACTTAGACATAAATTGTCAAACATGTTCAACTAATGAGGACTGTCTTGAGAATCTACCAAGTTACAACTAATGTAGCAGTGTATAATAAATTTAAACTTAGTATTGCGAATCTTCATAAGGTTTGATTGAGTCATTAAAAAGCCTAACAATCTCTCTCTAAGTGTATCAAACAAGTTTGATCAAAGATCTCCCCCCCTATAATAAAGAATAGGTTTGATTGTGACCTTTTTGTGCCTAACAATTTTCTCTCTACCAACTACCAAAAGCGCACCTCTTAACTGAGTAAATATCAAGAATCTCTCCTTAGTGGTGTTAGTTAGTTATTCTTAAAAAAATCACCCAAAAGTTATTAACAAATTGACATTACCTTGAAGATTAATCGTCGGTAGCCAAGCATCATTCGAGATATCTATCATTTCAGCTCCATCCTTCTTATCTGATGACCAACCAAAAAGCACAATGTGTTGATCTGTGTTCTTCCTGTTCGCAACAAATGCAAGCTCACTGCAAATGATTTGAAAAGAATATGGAATTAGCACATCCCTATGGTAGATCATAGATATAATAACAAAATGTTATTATACAAAACTCTACATAGAAGATACAATATCTGGTTTTGAACATGAGGAAGGGCAACCTATACCTAAAATAATAACATCAACAATAATAATGACAGTAGCCAAAACAACTAATGATAATAAAATAAAAACAACATAAACCCTATCCATCTTTCATACATCTCTTTCTCTCTCTCTCTCTCTCTCTCTCTCTCTCTCTCTCTCTCTCTCTCTCTCTCTCTATATATATATATATATATATATATATATATATATATATATATATATAACAATGTGTGTGTGTGTGTGGAAAGAGAGAGAATCAGGTTCATCAGCTTACCCAACGTACCTCTTGTAAATGATCATTCACTTTTATTTGCATAGACATAAAACCAACATTATAAACCTTTTCACCAAAAGGACCATACCTTAGATTCGAAGAATAAATGATTTGAATGGTAAAAAAGAATCATGTGGATGATCATTCACTTGAATAACCATTCACATAAATATGCATAAACATTCACATAATTTTTAATTACGTAGAAAGTCTGAATATATATGAAATTCACATATCATGTGTGTAATGTTAATTTAAACATGATTAAAATATTTTTAATATGTTTTTAAGAGTTGTACCTTCGGATGCTCTTGATGTGTGTGTGAAACCCATCCGAGAAGATACATAGTTATAAAAAAACTAGCAGTATATTGCACAAAAAAAATCGAACAAACAATTTAAGCATGACAAGACATGTATTTAGAATTCCAAAGTCAAGAAAACGCCCTTGCTATCTTGTTAAGCCAAATACCACGAATAGCATATGACAGGTTCCAATGCTATTAGCTCGGTAGTAACATAGCATAAAAAACTTTCTTTCATACGAATAAAAATCATCTTACAAAGAAAAGGGGGATGTTCTTTCAACTTCATCATATTAATTGGAGTGTTTTTTTCCTGTTGAAGTAGTTGTTTTGTTTGATATCTAAAAATCAATGGTACTTTAATACCCACAATGTTGTCTTGGTCAGCAGTTTCCATGTCATTTTCATACAAAACAACTAGAAAGAAAAAAAACTTACGAATGAACACCATAAAATGTTTAAACCCATGCCAAAATGATTCATCAAAGTACATGTTGAAACTTTCAATTTTGACAAGGATTTATCAAATGCCTAGAAACAATAACTAAAATGCTAAAAATGATTCAAACCTTTTAAAAGCACAAGTCAAGAGGTATATCACAAAGCACCCAACCCATGCCTGAGTTACTTGCTCTAAATCTTAATACAAATGCATAGAAGGTGGGTATCCCACCACACCCAAGTTCCACATCACCAAATTCGCACATATAGCATCCATCGTGTTATGATCAGGCGTTATCCTGTGGCACCTTCCCTACGTGAAGCAGTAACAATGAGAGGCCAAAGCAGATCACGATAACTTCAATGATGTAAACCAGTAGTAAGGTTACATCCGCAAGGGCATATGGACAGCCACAGGTTTCTCATGGCGATGCAGAGAAATGACATGGCCACCGATGCAAGTAAGCTTGAGCCCTGGATTTCAGGGTTTGGGCTAACCAAATAAACTTGTAAAAAAATAACAACCGACTGAAACAAGGCACAAACAACACAGAGTACTTGATATTGTACATAGTATAATTGAGAATTTGGGTTAGACATTTTATTCTTTTATTTTGGCTCAAAAAGATTTTATTGAAGTTTTTGAGTATTTATATCTTAATACTTTAGCTTATTGTAGCCATCTCATTTAAATAGAAACTAAAACTATATCATTGTTATAAATTTAACATTGTTTAAATCCTGACAAACTTTTACATTAATCAAAACATGGAATTCGTATTAATTTATGCATATAGACATGCATAAATGCATATACACACGCATTTGAATGCTTCTGTCAGTGACATGCCTCACGCAGTCACACTTAAGCCCAAGGCCACCTTTTATCCTCACTCACAAAAAAAGAAAAAAAACACAGGCAGCACCATAATGCAAGTATCACTATTTCATGCTTCCATCTAGAATTTCTCGAACCTCTAGTCATTTCATGATAATCCAAATCACTTTAAACTTTCATTGCCCACAAGTACAAAGTTTTGCAACATAAACCAATATAATCACATAAAATGTCCAGAATCTATAATAAATTGCTATATCCACAATAGAAGAAATTGCAAGCTATATTGAACTCAAGTATATCACACAACTGATTAAGAGACATGATCACATGAGTACGTCAAAAAGGCTTGCAGTAAAAAACCAATACCCATTGGCCATGAACCAAAAAAGTTGAAGCCTTGAAGGCGGTTCAGATAATTGATGACAATAAGGTCCATAAAAATAACTACATCAAAATCATAGCATGGTCAAAGAGTGATGAATATTTATCTATAGCCTTTCCCGTGATAAAAGAGAGCTACCCCTTTGTCTCATGGCAAACATATAACTAGAGTTGATTCTTTAAGCATTGGATAATCTTAAAACTACACTAACAAGACTATCGTCAAAAACATCATGTGTAATAAGTAAAGGGGAAATACACACCATTCATCCAAATAACTCACGAACATATAGGGTCCACTTCTAGAAGGAATGTTGTCATCATTAATAGCAAGAAAAGCATCACTAAAAGTCAAAGCCACTGGATCAGAAGACGGCTGCATGACAACAATTTTGTTTGAGCATCATTCATCACATGTAAATTAATGGATATGAACCCAAAAAAACATAAAAACTCTATTACAAACTATGTAACGAAAAAACAATCAGAACAATAATACAAATCCAATTTAATACAACATAGAAAATAATGTGTTTGCTTACTTCTGTGATTTTGCCATCTTTGACACTGATGAGCTGAACTAGATAATTCTCCTCCTTCCCGTTCGCACTCAGATGATAAATTCCTAAAATAATGCAATCTGAGCGTACCCACTTAACAGAATCAACTGTAAGAAAAGCACAAACTGTTTAGGTGCCATCTTGAGATGGAAACACACTCACAACCTAATATTCTTTAAATGAGAGGAAAAAGACAAATTACGATCATTTCATGTCACAATCATCAACATGACAAAATGCATGGGGGATCCGCATTTATTTACTTCGATAACCCAATAAGGAATGATTTTAATGTATATTGAAGTTGTCTACCCTTTACAACAACAATCACAAGTTAGTGGATTGTAATAAAGCTATGACTTGTGGGATAGCCCAAAAAGAACTAGACCAACTTTCTATATGTCACAATCACATGTGTAAGCTATAAATATTTCCCAGATTTCTGATAGTAATTCTAATAATTTGACGAAATATTCCAAATGGTAATCATCCAAGCTATCATGTTAGCGTATTAAATCTGATTGGTATAGCAATTGACATGAAAATGATCAAGCCAAGACTTGTGATTGTAGTTGGCCCAACTTTTCTGCATAAATATATCTTCGATGCATATGTACACCCTAACTAAAAAGCAATAAAAAAAGACCTGCTAGTTTCTTGGAGCAAGTCATTATCAAACTCAACCATCTATATGACTGTATGTTGTGAGTTCATCTTTTGCGTTTTCATTTTCGGGTTTGTGTTTTACTTCATATTGCCATTTTTATTCTACATATTCTCCCTTGACATAGTGAGAGAATCCACATGCAAGATAATGACCCAAACATTGATAGTATCTATTATAGTTACACATGGTGAAATGTAATCAAAAGCATTTAAGAGCTATTTAACTTGCAATTAGAAGCTCCAATGCTTAAACTAACAACTAAATGTCTGGCAATGACCAAACAGGGTTTGGTCTAATCTAAGATCAAAAAGCATTCTGACATTACAGCAATCGCATCCCTACAACCCTTAGTGCTTAGGTTGTGAGTTTGTATATCTTTAGAGAAATGTTTCAGTGATTCTTTTCTATAACATAAAAAGATAAATAAATACTCTTGAATATACATTAAAACTTTATTGTCATCTCAAAGAATTATAGAATCAATCCCATAACAAGAAATTTTAAGAAGTAATCAACCAGAACCCAAAGGAAAAATCATAATCTTTAAGTTTAGAAAATCAACATTCTAGATATTGTATACCTTTTACAACACAATCTGCATCGGAGTCATCAATCAATGAATCAAACAGTAACTTTATCCGCAACTTCTCTTCAAACTTTGATGATAAAATACTTAAATAATCCATTTTCGCCACAGCAAGAAATTTTCCATTCATGTTCCAGCTAACTAGACAACAAAACACAATGATAAGATTAATAAGACAAAATATGAGTGACAGTGCCAACCCTTTACTGTTTCCCCCTTGTCCTGCACCACATATTTCACTAAGAGCAACTCCAATAGCAATGCTTTAAATGAGTTTTTCTTACAAATAATAAAAATCTCTCTGGAAGTAGTAGAAGTGGAGAGAGAAGAAAAACATACACATTAAGGCAAAATTTGTTGTGAACCGGTTTGAATCCTTCAGGCTTTTATCTAAAAGCTTTTACCACATAAGCAAAATTACAAACCTATATGCATGAAAACTAAGCAAACCCATAGCAGGAAAAAAAACCTCATTGGAGTTGCCCTAAGGGCTAAGGGTGATCCAATTCACACCCCCTCCCTATGAATTGACATCCCACACCCCCTAGATTTGACATTTTTTAAATACTTTAATATTATTTAATAATAATGTATTCAAAAAGGCAATGAAGTGTAGGGCCTATGAGGGTGCATTTAGTAAGGGGGTGCAATAGCAAGTTAGCAACCCCCTTCCACTAAAATACAAAGCACTATTTCAGTTCCCTTAAATTATACTCAACTATTAAGCATTTTTACACACTAAACCAAGTACAAGTTAAAACCCACCCAAGACAATGTTTTAAAAATTACCAGCATCAACATTGTCCATAAGACTACAAAGATCGTCTTGGCCAGCCCCACCGTATAACTTCCCATCACTTGTAAGAACAACATACTGATTCTTCAAGTACGGACTCCAATGCATGTCCTTGATACAACTCGAGCCATCAAGTATTTTAGAGAAAGAGGGTTCAGGATCCTAAAAATGAAGGAAGCAATCAAATTATGCAGAGGTTTCTTTAACACTTACATAAACAATCACAGCGGAAACGATCACACCAACAAGAAAGACTACCCCACATTCACAGTGGAATTGCATGGATTCTGGAAGTAGATAACTCTTGATATACATCAAATGACCAAACTAAAATTTTTCAGCATAAGATCTAGAATACATTTTGATTTATAGGAAGAAAAAATATCATCTTCAAGAAATGAGCCAATTATGAAAACCAGTTTGTAAATGAATGCTTAGACAACTAATGCACTAACACATCACATTTGATGCTTATACTGCTAGTGAACGAAATAACAAATGCAACACGAACCTTATTAAGAAGAGCATCAAGAGAGAAAAAGTAAAGGTTGAAACCAACAGAGGCAGCAAGCATGGAAGAATCTGCAGACAACGCCAATATGGAAACCTTTCCGAGAGAAACATCGACAACACTCCGCTCCTGTATAGAAGAGACATTGCCTCCATTTTTTAACTCTTCTGCTATATCCATAACATCTTTGATCCTTGCAACATAAAACCCTAGCAGCAACCATTTAAAGTAATATTATGGAAATCCATCAACAAATTTTAATATACACTCATTGTCCCATTGAGAAAATGGAAGCTTCAAGTTCCAACCTGTAATTTTCTAACTGCAATATGCATATGAAAATTGGTACAGCTTTAACACCAGTATTATCAAAATGTAGGTCATGTTATGATATTCTTTGTTAGAAAAGTTTCAGAATCAAATAATTCTGTAGTAAATATTGGGCTCTCTTTACCTCACAAACCTGGATGTTTCATCTTTGGCCCTTTTGGAACTGAAAAGGTAACAACTACCATTATCCTACATGAGGAAGTTAGTGAAGACAAAGTTCGTGGTAATTTCAGTAACACTACAGTGCGACTGCACCTCATATCACAGTTCTAACAGCAACCAATCCAATTCATATTAAAGTAAAAACAGACACGGAGACAAATTATATTATCAAACTCAAACAATTCGGTAGAGCGAATCATGGCAACTACAAAAACATCAGTACTGTAAAGCTTCAATACAACAGTAAGAGTACTCAAACTCAAGATAAAAGCCCTAACAACCCTTCAAAATTTATATGATGAAACAATATACAAAAATTCATACGAGAAAGAGCTCTAACCGGATGAGTGAGCTACAAAAATTACTCCACAGCGCTCCGAGACTGCCAATGGGCGAGACGGAAGGTTGTCCATATCGAACTTAAAATCTGAATCAGATTTGATGGGAACAGGTTCGCCGATTTTGCTGAAACGGTAGTTTCTGCTGCCAATTTGGTCTCCCTCGACCTCTTCCGAAACTTTGATGACATTTTTAATACCATCCGGAGTATCGGTTTCAGCCATTAAAGCTATACCTGGTAGCTTGAAGAATCAAAGGTTCAAGACCCACGACGAGTTTGGGAACGAAAAGGGGTTTTTGAGCGGGAAGTTATATCGCCAAACCTAGACGTACGCGTGCGGACTGCGGAGCTCCGTCCCAGGTCCGAACGGCGTGTGCAGTGGTTTGTATATCAGCACAGCCTTGTTTAACCGGATCATAACTCAACGATAAAAAATTTTGTTATTTTAAAAAAATTTATATTGAAATATTGTTACCAATAATACGATCATAATAATATATTATACAATTTATAAAATTTGGTATCAAAAATCAAATGTTATAAAAAACAAAACAGTATAAAATAAAAAATATGTTAGATGTATACATGCGTGCCGAATAAAAATTGTTCTAACCGTAATAAACTTTGTATCGAAATTTAGATAAAAATAACATAATGAATTATATGAATTTTTATAAAATTCTAAATATATAATTTATAAAGACTATTAAATGAGTAATAATTTGGCATCTGTCGTGTTCTCCTTTAGTTGTCATTTGTCATTTTCTCAATTTTCATGTCATTTACTACAATCTCACTTATTTCAAATCAAATTCACTCTATTACATTGTAACTTAATTAATATACTAATTAACCAAAATTATATAAACTCTAATTTTTTATTATTATTATATTCTATATATTATAAATATTTATTTTTAAATATTATTACTAAGTCAACCTATTTAGTACATCCGGTATTAACCTAGTAATGTATATTATAGGGAAAAAAATGTTACATATATATTTATTCAATTAAAAGGCTAACTATGTGCCACTTGGCGATTAAATAGATTGTCATTTGAATTAATAAGTGTTGTGAATGATCAATTAAGTTTTGTGAATGATCATTTTATAAGTGTTGTGAATAATCATTTTATAAATATGTGAATGATCGTTGTTATTACAAAAATACACTTACAGCTCAAAAAAAAAATATTAAGAGGTGCGTCTGGTTTCTTCGACTTTTGATTACAACCCTTTTTTTTTAATCTTATGACTTTGAAAGGGTATCTGATACACTCAATTCTCATAGTCACCTTTTTGAACCTGCGTGTGTGTGTTTTAATTTTAAGTTTATATACATTTTATATAACCAATTATGTATTTAAAACTAAGGATTATGAAAAAACCAACATGTTTTTATGATTTTACGTTTTCGTTCGTCCATGTTATTTGTTTCCAAAAAAATTATCAAGTTTAGTTTAGTAAGATTTGGCTGTTAGAACTCAATTTTTCAGTTTTTAAAAAAGTCGTTTTACCAATTATAGCTATGCCCTAATAGTCAATTTTCACAAATCAAGAAAAAATATGAAATTGAAACTTTTATGGAAAAAAATAACATGGAATGACGAAAATGCAAAAACCATAAAATACATGTTGGTTTTCTTTCATAATAAACCCTTAAAATTATTCACGTATATGAGGGGTAAATAAACTAGTATATATATAAAATAAAAGTGAACATAAATTGTCACATGACATTACCACGTTTCACCTACATAAATACAATTTATTATTAATAAAATAAAATAAATGATAAAAAATAAATACAATTCATTATTTTATGTCTATAAACATTAATAAATGATTAAATTTATACATTATTTAACATTATCCAATAATGTTATTTGTCATTATTATCTATTTGACATTTACTAATTTTTAACCAATCTAAATCTAAACTTAAAAATCATATATCATAACAATTCTTTTTATTGTAATAAAATATATAAGCATTATGTATCAAATATGTTAATTAAAAATATAAATTATAAATTAGATGAATCTTTATATAGAAATAAACAATAATAAAAATTTCAAATTATGTCGATTCATATATATAAAAGTTCAATAATAAAGTTGAAAGATTGTTAAAAAAAATTACTATTCACGTATATTTTAAGATAGACAAATAATATATATGAGAAATAACTGTATTTTCTTGTATTTTTTATAATAATTACTTTTATATTGTTTAATTAAGTTTACATACATTTTATGTAACCAATTATTTTTTCAAAATCTATCCACGTAATACATGAGTTCATAAACTAGAAAAACATAAACAAGTCACGGCAAATTAATTAATTGTTTTAAACTCAACATACATGACAAGACACCTAAAATGATATTTCTCAGCCTCAAGTAGGCAATCAAAACAGCTAAAACCTACTAAAAACACACATTCAGAACCTGAACAAATTTCTGTGAACCTTGGATACTACTCGACAAGTCAACGAAACCCTAGTTGCAGATCTATGAATGGCCTTTGAATCCTCATCACGTGCTTCAACGATACTTTCATGTTGTAAAACCTCGGTGGCATTCAATGCCTGGAAACCGAAATGTAAACAAACCATATAAGAATCGATAGAGAAACATAACTATATTCTTATTAATTTACCGATACCATTATTACTATTCAGTAAGGTTACCGTGCCATATTGCTGAATTTCACAATCTTTTATACCATGCAAGTAATCTGTTTACAGAAACAAGAAAAACAAGTAAAAAGGTGGCAAATTTGCAATGTTTCATTCACATCAAGCACAAAAACATGTGAAAATAGACTCACCTGAGTATGCCATGTCTTTAAATATCAATAAACTGCGAGGCATTAGCGCAATTGAAAAAGGGTGGTGGTTTTGTAAATGTTCATGATCAGGTCCTTCTGTGGAACCGCTATCGTCTACACTGCTTGAACTGCCTACTAAACTCAAATGGGGAGTGAAGTCCATAACAACAGGCGATCCTAACGAAAGAATAGCCACCACAGGGAAATAAGCAGGACCATCCTGGTGAGGCTACAATCAACAAAAGCAATTGTCGATAAAAGTGAGATGAAGCCACTTTGACTCAAAAAGCCGTGCTGTCAGGCTTCGTGTTATTAAATCATGCACTAGTACACATCACACATGATTCTTTTATTTGGCATAACAATAAACTTTCACACGCCACGTCTACAATAATTTGATTATAAAATAGTAACAATGGATATTGAAGAGGGAAAAAATGGAATGAATTTTATACAAACCATTATGCCTTGGTTTGGACGGTACTCATTGATGAGGACATGATTAATTGCAGAAGGAAACAGACACGAGTCCTCTTTAATCTTTCCCGTAACTTTTGTCAGCCACGGCGGTACTACACAGAGAGAGAGAGAGAGCTTCAGTCTAGGCTTTGACTATATGATACATGTGCATACGAATATATAATTTCCAAATCAAATTTACTATTCAAATATTACTGCAGCCGCAATTGTGAGAGGATTGACCGGAGTATAATAGATAATAAAAAGGTAATTCAGATGAAGTCTTACACACAGGCAGGCTATCCTTGTTTTGAGGCCAAACCACAGTTATCAGATACCCAGGAATTTTTGGCAGGGAAAAAAAATCAGCCAAATTGACAATTATTTACATGACCGTTTCTCTTTTTAAGCATACATTACCATTTCTAACCATGCCACATGTAAATTGCAACTGTGACCGTTGCAACCTTCATGGATACCAGAAAAAATGAACGCTTTACACTTTTATGAGAAGAGGACATTCGAATTTCCTACTAAGTTAGATTAGGTTAGCTACCATTGATTATGAACGGAATCCCAGATATCCACCAATTAGTAACCTAAAATTCAAGACTTTTTAACGATAGATAAATCCATCAGGGAACTTTATTAAAAAAGAAGAATAATAAATATGATATAAATAAATAGATATCCCTTGAAAAAGTTCAAAATTACCTAATACTACGTTAATACCAAACAAAGGTCTTCCTTTCGCATAAATTTCTACTTTTCTACAGTTCTTTATTCCCATTTTAGCTTGTTAAATTTAACAAGAGCTAGAAACCAACATTTGCATGGTTAAATTGAGACAGCAAAAAAGAACCACTTCATAACTATTACACAATTATATTAGTGAATAGCGATTAAGTGCATAAGCTTTGTTAATTTGCACCAAATTAGCGCATGACAGATTGACATATATCAATCAACTCAGTCTTTTTAAATAACAATTGACATAGATTCATACAGATTTAATGGGATGTAAAGGTTATAAGTATTCACAGTAGCAAAGTTCTTAGCCACGGTTATTTATTTGGCTGTGAATAATTAAAATAACTCAATTCAAGATTTTTCATTGAATACGAGAAGGCTTTTAGAACTTACAATCTTGAGGCAGTAGACCTTTTTCATGAACAACACCTCCTGTAAACAAAATCACACCAAAAGAATTAAAGAAAACCCTTAAAAAAACCCATCAAACCCAAACATAAGTGTTCACATAGAGATTAGCAATTTGATTGATTAACAACAATAACATACCCCAATTTTGAAGTCTCCTGTTTTTCAAAGACTTCCATTTGGAAACCGGAGCTGAATAAATCTACAAAAAAGAACCCTAGTTTCAATTAGAGAAAATTGATTAGCCAACTACACTGCTGGTCTCAAATCCGAAGTAAAAATGAAATCTTGATCACCCTGTTGAACAACAACAAAGAATAACATAAATTAGCAGTTCACATACATGGTTAAGGAGTAGTTTGTGGTCGGAATCGGAGATAAAGTCCGGGATATAAAACAACGTCCGAACGGAACCGACCTGGAATTTCTCCAAACTATCTGTCGCTTCCATTTCCCTCTGTTTCCCAAATCGATCGAAATCTCCAGGGAGGTTGTTTCACAATTTACAAAGGTGATTGGTTTAAAGGTCGTTTGGTTTTGCGTTACAAAGGTGATTATTAGCTTATTATGTTATAATAATACAAATAATCGGTTTAAAGTGTTTGGATTGCATACGTTAATAAGTGATTATTTGCGTTTAGCGTTTGTGTTACCACACTTTTTCATAAGTTAAAAATTGTAGCTTATTTGCTTAATAAGTGATTATTTGGTCATTTTACAAGTAAAAACGTAAATCCAAACACTTTAAAAACTGATTATTTGATAATTATGATATCAAACAGCAGAAGCTAAACCAAACACTACATTTTCTGCAGCACTTTTGGTTACAGTAATTATCTGATTATTAGTTTCCAAAACGCTACAGCACCTTTTCAAACGCAAATCCAAACATCCTCTTAGTTAACAAAACAAATCGTCTTTTAAATTTAGTTCTTAAGTTATAGATTTCAAAAAGAAAAAAAACAAGTTAGATGATGAATTTTTAGTTTTAAAAAATATAAAATGCGTGATTATAAAAAAATCTATTGATATATAAGTAACGGAATAATACCGAGTATATTTATCGTATTGAGCCGTTAAATTGTGTTTGTTTTCCGGGTATAAAAAATCCACTTTCTCGAAATAAAATGTTTTTAATCAACGGTTTCTTTTCAATTTCTTTCATGAAATATTAAAAAAACATTATACTAACATCATATGAGATCTTTTATATCCACATAGAGCTCATCTGTATCACTATTTGTAGCCATGAATATAATAAAGGGAAAAATATCAATGTATTTTTTATCATTAATCATATGATCAAGCATGTAAATTTAAACTTTGAAACTAATAAATCAAATAATTAATTGAAGATTTCAACTACATTCCTAAACAGAAGTACTAAAAATCATGATTTACGATTGAATGATTTTGCATCGTAGTATTAAAACTGACAAAATAAAATTGAACACATTAGAGATGAGATTTACTTTGCGTTGAGGAGCGTAATGGCTGGTAGAGGAAATCTAACTCGATAGGATGATAAAGGATATAGGAGTTTTTGACAGGTGTGTTTGATATAATGAAATCAACCACAAACCAATAGCATCAATAGTAGCATGTTACAATAGAACAAACCAATAGCAACAAAAGTAGCGTATTAGAATATAAAGATTTTACGCTTTATGGCTAAAAGCAATAACATAAATTGAAGAGGCGATGATATGATTTACCTTGTGTTGATAGATTTCAAAAAATGGAGAAGCAATCGCTCTTCAAGTGAATTGATTTCAGAAGCTAGATAAGCAATAGATCGATAGATTTCTTTCAATAAATTTTTCGAAGATGTCCTGGATCGATTTCTTCAAGACTTTACAAGATTAAGAAGTAAGAGATCGATCAATCAAAGGATAAGTAATAAATCGATTCTATGCAAGAGTGGTTTTAGATGAATAGATGGAATTTCAGAATGGTAGATGGATTTCTTCAACGATTGATATATAGATGGATTTAAGAAAATGGTTATTGTTATTGTGAGTAGGTATTTTATGAATAGTAAATAGTTACAAATTTTTCTTGGGAATTCTTATATATGATCTATAAATACTTTCAAATGAGTTACTAATTTGTCACGTGTTAATCCCTTATTTAATTCGACACGTGTCAAAACTTCAATTTTCAACATGTCATCATTAAAATTAAATTTTAATAAAAACCGAATTCAATTCAATCTATTATAATCTAATCTAACTTATCTAATGTATAATTAACTCAAATTTTTAATAATTATTTCGTGTGTTTTTATAAATATATACTCTTAATTTTATTAAAATTCAACCCATATAGTACATGAGTATACAATCTAGTTCAATACTTTAATATAAGATTATTGTTTTATGCCTATTTAATAGAATACTATTTTCATACATACTAATAATGCATATGGAATGGTATATGACTATATGCTTAGTTTGTTTTAGATGTTGATTGTGAATTACAACATATAAGTATTACAAGAAACACAATATAGAATGGTCTGACTTTTTCGATTGCAATGCTGGGGTGGGGGAAGCCAACATAACATTCGACCCTGAAAGGGCACATCACCCCTCCGGTTTCACCCCACACCGATTGTCAAAATTTTAGGATACCCTCATCGTGCAATGAGAGGAGAGATAAGAGAGAGACATTGATGAAAAATTGTAGAGATTTGAGGACTATATTTCCTTCATTTCAAGATATTTAGGATGAAGTAAAATGAGAAAGAAAAGTTGATGCAGTTAAGATGTTGATTGTTGATTTGCAACTTACAAGTAACAACATACATTTTACAGACATTTACAAAGGGAAATGACTTGTACACATTACACAACATCTTTTATCTCTACATAACAAATTCATATAAAGGAATATGATTTGTACGCTACACATTACACAACATCTGTTATTCATACATAATAATTTTATATAGATAGACTATTTTATCATTACTACTGTTATTATAAACTTTACACTTCACCTCTCAATTAAATGGTAAAATAATCTATTTATGAGGAATTTTTGTGTGTGAAAACAAAGTGTTGTGTAAAGGGTTGATTTCAGCAGGAGGCAAAGATAAAAGGGTTCAGATGTTTATAATTCAGCAATAAAGGGCAGTTTGTATATATCTTAGAAGACGAGGGGCTCAAGTCTAATAAATTTTTATATAAAAGGCTAGGGATTTTGTGCACGGCAAGTTTTCCGAGTTTGACGCGCCGATCCTTCTCCAGTTCTCGTGTCTTCACAAGACAAAACCCTAGACCTTTCCTCCTACCAAATTTATTGTCCGACGTCAAATTCTGCATATCGTTGATCGGACTTCTCGATTTATACATATGGTAAGTTTTATTTTTTGGATTTTCGTATGTTAATTTACTTGCTATTTTATTCCTACTTTCATTGATTTATTATTGTATTCTAAACGATCATGGCAGAATCGAGGGAAGGGTTTTATTGTTTATACTATTAGTTTCCGTATACATGAAAGGGCAAGTTGGTCGAAGTTTATGTACAGAAATTATGATACGATCGTCAATTGAGCTGTTTTAACTTTCGGTTTTTATTAGAATGGATACATAAATATGAATCAAACTTTTTTATTTAAAGAATAAAGGCTGCTGAGATTAGCTGCGAATTCCTTGATATTCTTCTGTTAAATGCACGTATAAAAGAAATGTTTGTGATGTGATACGGGGCTTGTGACAGGTTTATCAATCGTCACTGACTCCTTGTTGTCTTGATAAATAGAAAAACAATGCTCACTCATGATTAGATGGGTTGTTCTTTACACTTAGCATCTTAAGTTGGATTATTTTAGATTATTTAGGAGAGATTTTACTTATAAAAAAGTCAGGCAGTTAGATTTTAGATTATTCAGATGCTGAAGTGAGATTGACTTACTAGAGTTTGTGCTCCCGGCATGCTAAACATTTCTGGTTGAAAATGATGTTACTAGATTCATTGTAGGTTGTGGTTCACAATGCAAGGATGGACATTGGTTGAACTAAATTCTAATCTTAGTTGATACATCATTTGAGTATGTATCGTATATTGCTAATAGACATGCAATATTTTCCTATGATATTGACTATAACAATGTTAATGTATTAAACTAATATAATATACGCACATGCATATTTTATTGTGTGTGTGTATATATTTCATTGGCTATAGTGTGGAACATGGTGTTTTCATGAAATTGTTGATATAATGTGAACTCAATCTCGTACCATGGGAGGTTTTGATTTGAATATTCACATTAGATTGAAATAGCTTTAGATAATAAACAAGATACACTTGCTGCATGTGAAAACTCAGCCAAGATTCGATCAAAGAAACCAAAATTTTCTCCATCGAGTTTTTTCTTCTTCCTGAAGTTAAAAGCAGGGGAGCAACTGAATTTGATTGTGGATCTAAGTGGCCAGTGCCTGCCATTCTTTTATATAGTTGACAGCCTTGGCTATCTGAAATTGTAGGTGCCAAACTTTGTTATTTTCTTTTTTGGCAATTTCTCTCCCCTCTCTAATTTGTCATTTCTTGGTATTATTGTTATGATTGTTAGAAGTAGTTTGTAGATACTTGAAGCCATGTCTTTGGTGAATTTTGGCAAAATGCACATAATTACATATGGACTCCCATTTCCCACTTTTACCTAAAAACCAGGGAATTCATTTTAAATTACAATCACTCTGTTAAGTCATAACATTTCCCCATATATAAAATCATACAACGACATATAAAAGAAATACAAGTGCACAACATACACAACATCAAGACATGTTAAAAATACGGCCATGCAATCATTGTGTCTCATATTTTCTTCTTGAAGGAGCAGAACTAAGTTATAACAAATGAGGGAAGAACAAGAAAGGAAAGTTAGGAGCCGTTTGGATCGAAGGAATTTGATATGACAAGATTAGAAAATGACTGGATTTGAAAATGTTAGAAAGGATTATAAAAAGCTTAGTTTTAAGGATTATATAATAATTGGGGTAGAGGGAGGATGATGAAAAGAGGAGGATGGGAGAATACTAAATGCTAAATGAAATTAGATTCCTCTTTCTTTTTTCAACCTAACATGATATGTAAGTATTTTGAACTCCAAATCCTAAATGAGGTCTTCAAATTCTTTGTGATCATGTATTTTAGGAACACAAATGGCGATATACCATGGAGATTTTGACCCAATCACAATCATTCACTTGTACGATCATTAAAGTCTAAAAAAGTTGTGCATGGACACATTTCAAATACACTTTAATGGTCAAATGTATGTAGGAGTAAAATTATGAATTCGATTGGACGAGCATTTTGAGTGGTGGATTATGTCACTAAGTTACTTAGAAAGGCAAACGTGTATGTGGTTGAATCGAGACAAGAGTCGATAGATCCGATTCCCAAAAGTTGGACACCGTTAGTTGTTTCAACTCAAACAGGTTTGTGCAATCAAGACAAGAGTTGAGAGTTTTGATTTCCACAAGTTGGAGTTTGGGAGTCTTGACTTTGTTAATTTTTGTCATTTCACAATAGCAACAAAAATAACAAATAATCAAGACGCTCTTGTGAGTCACATTTAAATACTTTAAATAAAAATTAACAAAGTTATTTTGATATTAAAATATCCAAGCCATTTTGTGTTAGGTCTATATGCATATAGATGTGAGAATATATAGTAGTGGCCAAGCTCAATATAGCAGACCTTGCTAATTCAATCATGAGTCGGTAATACTGATGGTTCAAACCCATGACTTCAGTTTGTATCATGATTTGTTTCTTAAATCATCTTGATGTTAAAATGATACTTCTTTTTGAAAGGCATTTTTGAGGCTAAAATGAATCATAAAGAACTTATCAAGGCTGAATATGTCGTTGGAGAGTGTACAAGCCTTGATTGCATGGATGTTACTTTTGTGAAAATGATGTTATGTGTTTAATGCTTAAAAGGTCATACCTCAATCTTAAAATTTGATTTGTTTTTAGAAAGACGATTCGGATGGACTGTTGAACTCGGAATTTAACAAATTAAACTTCAAATTATATTTCTGCGATTAATATTTTCGTTTAGGCAATAGGCACTTGAGGAGACCCACCAGCTGATTATTAAATTTTGTGAGCACATGTTATCATGAGACCTTGCATTGCTGACATAAAACAGGATGAAGCAAAAAAAGAAAAAGAAAAATACGTCACTGTTCTTTGAAAGCTTATATCTAATATTTACAACGGTGCACTGGTAACGGTCGGTGTACAATGGTTGATTGTCACATGTTTTTTACAATACATTTGATGAGCAGATGTTTTGTTTTTGCAAGTACTTGTTAGCAAAAGTTGTGGCTTGCTATTGATGCTAGCCTGTTGAATATAATCATAGGATATGGAGTTCAGAAATTCTAACTGCATAATGAACTTGTTTACACAGGCTGCCAAGATTCTTGCAAATTTGATTGTTCTGGGTTCTGGAATCCTGGCTAGGGCTTTTGTTCAAGCATATCGTCAGGCCCTACAAAGTAAGTTTCTGGCACATGAACTTGTGTTGATCTGCAGGGTTCACATCTCTATGTAATTAATCTAGTTTCAACTATAAGAAAGGTGGTAGAGTATTAAGAGCCAGTAGGCATAACATAATATGAGTCAACATGAGCTGAACCCATTAGAGTTGTATAACATCAGTAATAGGGAAATGTATGATTTACTGCTGGTTTTATGTATCATCTGATTTCTTATTTTTGGTTGGATCTTGCTTATGTGATGTTCCCCGTTTTCTCTTTTCTTTTATATTGCATGTTATGTTTTTTGTTGAGTACATAATATATTGCTTTTGGCTTACCTTCAATCATTCGTTTGAAGTCATTGATACTTTACATCATGGCTGTATACTATTCATGTTTAGGTAGATGTATATGACTGCATCTACCTTTTAGGAGTGGTGTTACTTTACACCTATTACTTTACCTTTATCTGTTCATGATGCAATCATGTGATTTGCATGCTCTAAATAAACAAAGCAACCATACACAAAGTAGAGTTCACTGATCTATATGCCTAGTGGAATTGTGGTAATGCTGCGTTGGATCTCCAATTATTGTGAATAATTTGCATCTATATATCTTTATGCACACACACATTCATGTGTTTACACACACACATAAAGAGAGAGAGAGAGAGAGAGAACTAGGATTGAGTAGGTACCAGCGCCTCGAGGTACCGGTCAAGATTAAATTTTTTTAGATAATATAGCAAACATTACAAAAGCGTATGAATCCAAGGCACCACCCTTTTTTATAAAAATAAAATATCATACTTTCACCTAAGTTTAATCCAAGACGCATTCACATATGTATAAAAAATTACACATATGTGAATGTATGACTTTTTTTAGTTTATAAAAAATGGTGCCTTGGGCTCACGTATTCTTGTATTGTTAATGTAAACTTTTCTACATAAAATATTTCATCTTGACCGGTACCTTGAGCAATCTTTAAATATTTGGTACCTGCACGATTCTTATTTGTTGATTGGTTGTGTTCAATTGCAGATGCATCAAAATCGGGTGTTGCTCAAGAAACGTTACAAAATGCTGTTCGTAAAGGAAGCAAGGCTATGACTGAACAAGAGGCCAGGCAAATTCTTGGTGTCAGTGAGCAGTCATCCTGGGAAGAAATTGCACAGGCAAGTATCTAACATCATAATTATATATCAGGAGTCGCCATGTTGGAATCTCCAGCCCATTTGTCTTGTATTATCTTGCTAATTTAGCGTGTTAAAAAATAGTCATCCGTGAAAAGAATGAGATCTTAATGCATGGATATGGATATTTAGAGGCTTTTGTTTCTTATGCCAATTCTATTCCATCTTCTGGGGGTTAACATTTAGCTAACACATTGTTTCTTACAGAAATATGATAATCTATTTGAACGAAATGCCAAGAATGGGAGCTTTTACCTGCAGTCAAAAGTTCACAGGGCCAAGGAATGTTTAGAAACAGTTTATCAAGTGAAAGATCAGCCAGGGGGTAATGCGGGTTGATTTGAAGTTACTCTTGCTTTGACCTAAACTCCCTGGTAATGCTTGTATAGTTTATCATCTGATTGATGAGAAAGATGGAATTTTGTATTCTTTAAGCATCTTGTCTTGAACATTGAGTATTCCCCCGACTAGTTTTACTAGCTTTGTATTTTGACTGACTGTATGCCGCGGTTAAGGTTATTAATAAGACTTGATCATCTTGGTTTCGACTCTTTTACAACTGTGTTTGTTTGCATGCATGCATAGGTACTAGTCGATGAAGTAGAAATCTGGCTTACTTACCAGTATTATTTGTATATCATTAAATAACAGCCTTATTATTTTTTTTTTTTGGTATCGTTTAGGTCATTATACTTCTTCTCGTACCATTTACGTTGTATTTTCAAAACCCGTTGTAACAGTAATATTCTATAATGAAGTTTTAGGGATACTTTTATGCCGATAAAAATATACTTTCGATGAATCTATATTGCTATGTATATATATATAGTTATGATAATTATTAAATTGAGACAGGTTTAAAAAGCATGATAACTTAAATTATGTTTGTTTATCTCTTAATGGAATCATTAAGAGATCATTTTACATGTGAATAAATTTTTAATGATTCTTATTAAGAACTAAACAAACAAAAGAATATTATAACAACTAAAACAAGATAAATTGAAAAAAAAAACGTTTATATATATATATATATATATATATATATATATATATATATATATATATATATATATATATATATATATATATATATATATATATATATATATATATATATATATAGAGGGAGGTTCCATTGAGAACTTTTGTGCATCGAGGCACAAAAGAACCTCCATTGGCCCTTGGATGAAAAGAATGTGTGGGTTAGATCAAATGGCAAAAGGGTAATTAAATAGAAAATTTTATGCATCAAGTGCACATAATGAAATTCACGGAGGGGTAAAACAGGAATTATGCAATCCTTATTTAATTATTACACTTCCAAAATTAACAAATATAATACAAGTTCAAAATATATCAAAATACATGCATATCGTTCATCTCTTCCAAAAATAAATCATGCATATCGTTCATCTCTTCCAAAATCAAAATACATCAAAATACAAACATGAATTGTTCATACAAACATAAATCATGCATATCGTTCATCTCTTCCAAAATCAAGAAGAGGCTAAGAGAGAGGAGGAAGAGAGAGAGAGAGAGAGAGAGAGGGGGAGTGGTTTTAGGAAAGAAGTTAATGTTGATTTTCATACCAAATTTAGCTATTAATTATCTTAAAAACATTTAAATTCAAAAATAATTTTCATACATTTAATATCCCCTAAATGCCCTTTGTGCACCCTTGGTAGATTGTCCGATGCACAAAAGTTCTTAATGGTGCCTCGATGCACAAAAGTTCTCAATCGAACCCCAATCTATATATATATATATATATATATATATATATATATATATATATAGTTTGATCAACTAATTGTTTATGTTATGAAAACCTTTTTGTGGGTTATGGGTGAAATATTTGGATTTGATAAGGTGTAACTAAAAGAACCGTGATTTTAAAGTTAAGGGGTCGGTCAAGTCAAGGGTGTTATGTTAGTAACCGTTGGGTATTAGTACAAATATTGAGCTTTCACTTTTTAAAGAAGTTTGTTTTGTGTGGAAGCTTTTTTAAATTGTTGAATATTCAATGATTAACAGTGTCCTTCATATGGTCTACAACAATAATTGTTCATGCTTCTCTTTTTGTTAAATTTATACTCTCAGAACAAGCCAAGTTGATTGTGTAGCCCAAGTTGGTTGTGATGTGTTTGGGCCAAATGGGTTGTTGATGGGCTGCTTTTATGTTGGGCTTTGTGTTGTTTAGTGAAGCAGCCAATTAATCCAAGTGATCGGTTCCTTTGCTCTATATATGTTTGTTGCCACTTTGTGTGCAGGAGGTAATCAAGGGTTTTTCTTCTCTTCATCTTGACGTTTCTTCTTTGAATATCTCAGATAGTTGTAAGGGTTTGGTTTTGTATTCTTTGTATTGTACTTGTTTATATGTTGATTAACAAGCCTTCGTTTTCAGAGTGTTGAGCGTGAAAATCTTCGTCTATTGGTGAAGATTAGGGTTTTGTTGTTTTTTAGTTTGAGTTGTAATTTGTTAAATGTATTAGTAGGTTAGTTTTATTTGTATGTTTGAGGGTTATGAACTTCATCTGTTGATGAAGATTCATAGAGAGTTTTATTGTAGTGAGGTTACGTTGTTTTAGATTTGGTCTTTGACCGGTTGATTTAGGGTTTAATGAAAGTTGGTTTTTGTTATCTGAGTTCTTGATACCGTTTTTCTTCATGGTATCAGAGCCAGGTTGGGCTTCATTTTGTTTCTTTCTCTGAGTTAGGGTTTGTATTCATGAGGTAATCATTGATTGAATGCAAATCTAGGGGTTTCTTTTTTGTTCCTGGTCGTCTTCTGCGTTTTGGTTGGGATTTCATCTCAAAACCCTATCGTGGTTGTTCGAAGCCCGTTGCCTTGGTGATTCCGCTGCGATTGGTTGAGATCTCTAAGGTGGTATTAATCTTTTTTGGGGAACTCTCTGTAAGTTGCTCTTTCCTTCTTGTGTGTAGCAAGTACCTGCTGTGGGAGTTCCTGTGCTTACAGGAATCAACTGCCCCCATATGTCATACTTGGCCTATATGCAAGACTCGTTTACCTGTTGATTTGCTCTATTCTTGTATTGGATCCAGTGTTTTTGGCTTGACCGGTCTTCTTTGAAAGGCTTGGAATCCTGTCATATAGAGACTTTTTTTTTCTTTTTAGGTGTTTTTTGTCATAACTGGTTCTTGTTGGATCTGTGATTTCTTTTGTATGTAGTTACCTTCTTGGTGTTATTAGTCTGATTATTCCTTGTTGCTTTTGTGCCTTCGTGTTGTAATTAGTCTATTCTAATTGTTTGGTTTGGAGGGTCAAGAGGTCACCCTGATCAGTAGATTAGATTTTGGAGACTCATTATATCTTCATGCTAGTGATATTAACAATACTCCGTTAATAAAATTTAAGCTTTAGGGACTGAGAATTATAAATCATGGTCTCGTGCCATGGAATTGGTTTTTCAAACCAAAAATAAAACTGGATTTGTTGATGGAATCTTTGAGAAGTTGTTGACTAATGAAACTTTATCAAGACAATGGGATCGGTGTAATGCCTTCAATTTCGTTTTATCTTGGATTTTAAATTCGATCTCTAAAGAACTTTACAGTGGTCAAATTTATTCAAAATAGCCTCTGAAGTTTGGAACGAATTAAAATAATTTCTTATGTTCCTTTGCCAAATTTGTTTGCCATGTATGCAACTGCCAGTTCTTTTGATAGACAATGAATATGTGGAGTGAAAAGGTTGGTCCTCGGTCTCTGAAATATGTTTTTGCTAAATATTCCAAAAAAAGGAAGGATTATATATATATATATATATATATATATATATATATATATATATATATATATATATATATATATATATATATATATATATATGTCGTGATAAATTTTTTAATCTGTCTTCATTTAAGTCAAATGCAAATGATGTTCAAATATGTTCTCATAAGTTTTAATGGTGGTTCGAGTAATGTCATTTGTCACAAATATGCTTGTTGGTAAGGATGTTGAAAGTCTAATTTGATGACATTATTGTTGAGAGTAAAGTTAATTATAAATTGAAAATGTTAATAACAACTTCACGTTGAGGTTGTGTAAAAGTGTTTTGGTTGGTCTCAAGTTTTTTAAATCATCTGACTCTGCCACCTATTGAAAAGCTATTAAGAATCAACTTTGATTTCATGCCATGAATACTGAAATAATACCTGAGCTCTTGTGGATTTTCTCTGTAATAGAGATCTGATAGAACATAAGTGGGTTTACAAGATAAAGTAAAAAACTAGTGGAGAAGTTGACCAATAAAAGGCATGCTTAGTAATCAACATGGTTAACTTAAGGTATTTGTTTATGTTTGGGAAATAGTAATGCAAGATAATGGTTTTATGAGGAGTCAGAAGATGTTTAATGTGATTACCTTTGAATTGTTGGTAAAGATGAAATTATAAGTTGCCAACACGGTAACTGTTGTTCTAGTTCAAAATGGTTTGTTGCGAGTAGATGTGATTTTCTCTTGTTTGTTGAATATGTGAGTTCTTTGTTATTGCATTGTAAGTGCATGTTCAAGACATTGTTACGCTGGGAATGACGTTGAAATGTCTTTGAAAACTTTAAACTGTCTTTGAACTCTAGTTTTTCAAATAAAAGATTTAAGAAAGTTAAAGGGTTCTTTAGGTAGTGAAATTGTGACATTGTTGTTTGGTTTGCTTTCTGATTTTGGATTTTGGATTTTGGATTGTTGGCTTGAAAATCAGCTCTTGTCCCATAGATCAATGTGCTTGTATATGTTGTAAGAGTTATGAACATGCAAATGGTGTATGCTTGAAAAACATAACTTTGGTTTATGCTTGTATATGTTGTAAGGGTTATGAACATACAAATGATGTATGCTTGAAAAACATAACTTTTGTTTACTTAACTTTGATCTCACCTGACATCATGTCACTTATACTGTTGTGTCAGTGTGAACATAATTCTAGAAAATCTCATTTTAAAATGCATCTCAAGGGTGCTTAGATGTCTTAAAGAGAAACCAACTAAAGGATATAATTTTTTTTAAGCTACATTGATGCATGCTAGCTGCAGTTGTTGGTGTTAACTGGGATATGTCTGTTATGATGAAAAAGTTTGTTACCGGTTATTTTTTTAAAAAAAAAGGTTAAAGCGGAAGCAGAATTCGTGTTTTTTGCTTCTGCTGTGTCTAAGATGGTTTAGACTGATTAGTTTTTTGAGAGACATAAATGATTCTGTTGTATTATGTGAACAGTACTGCTGCAAATTAAATTGCGGTTAATCCTGTATCTGAAGTTGGTTTCTATGTTATTACAGAGATTTCTTTAGAAGGTGTTGTTGAAGTGAAATTTGGTATGTCTGCTAATAATATAGCAGAAAAAAAAAAAAAAAAGTTGTTGAAATATGTTAACTTGATGAGTGATAAAATTAAGTTTAATGGTAAAAGTTACTCCAGTCAAGTTAATTGTTAAAAAAGTGTTGTTGTTAAGTAAGTTGTTAAGAAAGTGTTTGTTGTGTATTATGCAGTTTAATTGTAAAGAAATTGGTTAATAAAGTACTTTAAAGAAATTGGTGAATAAAGTGCTTGTTGTTTGGTTATTTTTGAGCTGTTGTCTTGGCTTCTTAGTGGCGTAATGTGTGTGAGCCTGTATGGCTGGTGTTCTGCCAGTTGAGGGTAATTGTTTGTCATCATCCTCATGTCCGTATGCCTGTATGTAAATAGTTATGTGTCGGTGTCTTGAGAGATCTACATGAAAGTGGTGGCTGCCAAAACATTTGATTAGTGCTGATATTTTCAAGTAGTTAGGGTTGGTTTTTTGGTTTGCATCGTATTTCAACTGATGTCAAGTTGTCTTTTGACAAGCCGTTTGACAGTTAACTTGAGGGAGGGTGTTAAAAATATATATGTTATATTTTTCCAAGTTAATTGTCTATATGTGTTCCTTTATTGTTGATGTTCCTTTCCTTTATGGCTTTAGTTCCATTGGTTGTTTGGGTCAGTTATATCCAGTGGGCTCCCAGGTTGTGATTTATGTCATATTAGACTTAGTCACCCTGCTGCTCGTATGTTTATTTGTTGAATGATACATTGTATCTCAAAGATAATGGGTTAGAGGTTTTTTTGTGAAACTTTTCATCTAGAGGTAGTCTTTGAAAATATTAATGGTTCTTATGTTCTATTGAAATCTCTGGTTATTAATGTGGTTAAGGTGTTTAGAAGTGGTTATGGTACATAATTTGTAAATCATAAAATGATTATTTCTGACCAACGTTGAAAAGTATGTGTTAGTTGGTTTAAAAGTTGCACAGTCTTGAAAAGGGGTGTTTGTTATTTTTAGAGATATAAAATTTTATGAAAATATTTCATTTTATATCTTCTGGTTCTGGCATTAGTGTTAATTAAAATTTTTAAACAATCCTTGAATTCCCAGTTTCAGGTTAGTGTTTTTGGTATCTGAAGTGTTCTTTGTGTTGTTGCTCCCTGGTGTGTTTATGAGCTAAAGTTTGATATCCTGAAAAAAATTAGGCTACAATTATATATTGAATTATTTGGATCAACAAAGTGTTAAAAGAATTTAACTTTTAGTTACTGTTCTTCCAAAAGTTCATATGGGTTGCAAAGCTGCTAATATTGTTGTTGATTTTTTTTTTTCTAAAGATTTCTGTCCAACAATGTGATGATTAAAGTGGTCTGTGGACGTTGTGGCTACTTGTTTAATATTGAATAGTGGTGATCGGCTTCTTTAGTTGATGGCCTGATTCAACGTATTGGGGTGCTATATTGCCCATCTATGCTTTTTTATTCGATGCTTAACATCACGACTGTGACGAATAACTAGTGTGCTCCAGGACAGCATTTTGGTTTATTTTCAGGTATGTATACATTGTCTCATTGTTGTAGTGGCCCAGAAGAGCAGATATCTAAATATTTTAAAACTGTTTTACCCAATCAACTTGAGGGGGATGTTAAATTTATACTCTCAGAACAAGCCAAGTTGATTGTGTAGCCCAAGTTGGTTGTGATGTGTTTGGGCCAAATGGGTTGTTGATGGGCTGCTTTTATGTTGGGCTTTGTGTTGTTTAGTGAAGCAGCCAATTAATCCAAGTGATCGGTTCCTTTGCTCTATATATGTTTGTTGCCACTTTGTGTGCAGGAGGTAATCAAGGGTTTTTCTTCTCTTCATCTTGACGTTTCTTCTTTGAATATCTCAGATAGTTGTAAGGGTTTGGTTTTGTATTCTTTGTATTGTACTTGTTTATATGTTGATTAACAAGCCTTCGTTTTCAGAGTGTTGAGCGTGAAAATCTTCGTCTATTGGTGAAGATTAGGGTTTTGTTGTTTTTTAGTTTGAGTTGTAATTTGTTAAATGTATTAGTAGGTTAGTTTTATTTGTATGTTTGAGGGTTATGAACTTCATCTGTTGATGAAGATTCATAGAGAGTTTTATTGTAGTGAGGTTACGTTGTTTTAGATTTGGTCTTTGACCGGTTGATTTAGGGTTTAATGAAAGTTGGTTTTTGTTATCTGAGTTCTTGATACCGTTTTTCTTCACTTTTTAATGCAATGCAATGAATGAAGAATAGTAAAATCAATGTATACAATCATGTCACCTTGAATTTGGTTTGGAAGTTTTTGGTTACTAATCAACCTTATCTCAGATTAAAGTTATTTTATATTTTAACTTTACCCATTATAAACATAAACTTTAGCCAATACTAGAAATAATCGTTTGCTACGTATAATGGAATTTGAATCTAATTTTAGGTTGTTTAGACTTTTTGAAAACTAATGTAAATGGTTAAATTTATGCATTTTCCATCAAATTTACTTGGTTATTAGAATTTGACATTCATCCCAACTCATACATGAATTAAATTCCTACATATGAACGTATACATGAATTAGATTCCAACCTACATCTCTAATCAATACTAAAAAAATACATATTCAAACTCCTTTAAAAAATATTTCGTGAACCAAACGCCACATAAGGTTATGACTATCAGCCTATCACCGATCAATGTAAATCAGTTAATTTTTTTTCTGTTTCTATTATATTTACATGCACATGTAAAATTTCCTAAAAAAATGATGTTTCCATTCTATGCAATTTGTCATATTGATATGTGAATGTCATTAGATTCAAAATGATGATAAAATTTTGTTTTTGATATATACCAAAAATACAAAAAAAATTTCAAAACCCAAAGTTCATTGTTTCTAATTAGAGCACCGTATCATGTGGTTTGCGAAAATATTATCATTATTATATTCGATTGATTGTTTTTTTCTACTTTATGTGAAAATTAAATAAGCAATAACGCATTTTTACACCAAAACGTATTTAAAATTTCAGGTGGGTTACCACATGCAATGATTATCATGACTTTTTATTCAACAATGCACGAAGATTGAAAAGTAATATATTTAGATTACTTTTTAAAGTTTTGTATGAATTACGAAGCTACTTGTTTCAACTTTAAGTTCATTGAAATCTTTCAATTTTAAACATAATTCAAATGAGAATGTAAATATCATAAATCATAACAATACCTCAATTGTGAGTGTTTGAAATTTTGGATTTACAATTAAACAAAAAACACTAATCTATAGCTTTTAAAAATTGTGTTTTATCTCCGTCTCGTTTTTATTTTTTGTTGGCCAGATGATCCAAAATGATTATCTTTTTTTTTCTAAAACAAAATATTTCGAAAATTCTCGTATGTTTTCATATTAGTCAATCCGATCTAATTCATTTTTTTTATTGGTGTAAAATTTTTCAGTTCAGATTTATTCAGATTAAAAATTACACACACACACACACATACATACACACATGTCTGTAAATTTAGGGATCAAACATAAATATAAAAAAAATGTTGGTATCATCCGTTATGATTCTCATTGCATAAATTTTCAGGTCAGTTCAATTAGATATTTAGATCTAGTCCACGGTTGGACTAATGTACGTCTGAAAGGCCTGCTAAACACATTATTATGCCGCACAATTAACACGTCAAATGACACAATATATTATAATGACATTTCTAATTCCTATCAAGTTATACAACCACAACAATTTAAGATTTTGAATCAACCAGTCATGACTTTATTTGTAATCTCTGAAGTAGTTTTCAACACACACATTAGTAACTATATCTCAACCAGGTAGTAAAATATCCACAAAATGCTCTGGGTGATTATATATTACAAATAAAAGTACTGAAATTATTTTATGTGTGTGTGTATATTAACAAATTGATTCCAAACGATACCAAAGTATTACCAACAATATTACAACGAGTATATGGCCATTTCGCTACCAAAGCAAAAATAAACAATTTGATCTCTAAGTACATGTTTTCAAGGGTTAGACAAAATTGTACTTTTACATCCCTTGACAACTTCTTTAAAAATCCTTCAATCTCATATTTGAAACACAATCAACATCTAATTCACAACAACACATCGATTTCCATGATTACATGTCATTCGCTAGTTAATTATAATAATCATGATTGTATAAAACTCAAAACAGTTCACATACTTTGATGACCTAATTCAACTTAAGCCCTATTATTTCCAAACATGTTTATAACTGAACAAGGTTTTCGGTCCTTACTACCAGTTTTCCTCAATTCCCTTTTAAGAACACATCGTATTTACGTGGTTCGGTCAGTGTGCCATACGTCTACAAGTATGAGAAAATATTCTTTATTCATGGGTTAAAACTTAAAACAATGAGTACATCATCGAAATACTAGTAATGGGCCGAGCCAACTGCGTATACAGGTTCATACTGCTAGGTTGCATTCTTTTGTTTGTTATGTACGGTCTTTGGGTCTAACGACTCTCGACCTACTTTAAACACTTATTTCGTCGATTCTATAATTTGAGTTTTGGTTTCATTTCATCTATCAATTCGACACTATCAATTTTCATTTCTCAAGTACGTTTAACAAATGATACTTTGTATTTCAATTTTTTTTTGCTAACCTATAGTTTCAAACATTAAAATAAAATTTAAAGACTAAAGGGAGATGTTTTTTTTTTTTTTTTTTTTTTAAATTTGGGATGGGAAGAGACAGCGGACACCAACAAAGACTTGCTATGTGACACCTAGAAAAGTATTAGGAAACACGACTACTGCTCACCATTTTCCATTTTCCCTAAAGAATTTTTTTTTTTTTTTTTTTTTCCAATTTCTTGAAGAAATTACATTACATGTATCCCAGAAATCTCGCATAGTTTCCCATCTCTTTCGCTCTGTCCTCCCTAAATTGTTGCTTAGACAGACGCCAAATAAACACCACCGAATCCCCTATCTGTTCTTGTTTATTTTCCCTATTCAATTTCAACTCAAAAGGTGCCGACTTTCGATTCCAAGCTCACCCGCTTCCAGATACCACTTTTATCAGATCTGCCCTCTGCAGTTTGAATAGGTTTGACATATCTTACTTGTTTGGATCTGGCTTTGTTACATTTTTTCTTGATTTGATCCGCTACTTCTTCCAGATCTTGTGTTTTTCTTGAAATATTGAATAATTCTGATCATGTATATTCACTGTCTGTCTTTAGCTCATATATCAATGTATATGCTTGCAATTTCGATTTATTTGTTCATCAATTATTTGATCTGTAATTATGTGTCAATTTGTCTGAGTGGGGTTTTCGTTTTTGTCATTTCCCTTCTTCAATCATGTTATTATATTCAAGAAACTATTAGAGTACATGGCGATTTATTTGGTTTGTATTGTCTTTTTATAGGTTTTTCTTCAATTTCATCTGAAAATTGACTGTGGGTGTGGGAGAGTTTAATCAAACATTATGCTGTGTGTGTGTGTTTTTTTTTTAAATTACTTTATTTGTTTCATTTTTATGTTTCATGGTAGATTGCTTGTTGTATTTTGAAGCTACATAAAATTTGAGGGACCCTTCATTAATCTTAAATCCTACTTCAAAGTTTTAGGAAAATAATTAAGTTACCTTATCTAATTGTTATAATCATTAATTCATAGTGCTATTTGGTTTATATTTCAGAAACTGATTATTGTGACTCGTATATTCAAAGATAATTGGATAGTCAGTTGATTGGAGTTAGGGATAGGTAAATAAATTTACATTTACATCAATTACCTTACATGATTTCCAAAGCTTATTATTTTTATCTAAATAATGAGAATATTTAAACTACGATCAATCTGACCTCAACAGTCAAGACTCGAAGTCACAATTATTAGTTTGAGTGCATGTCCAAACACCTCCTTTATCTTCAACTTCCAATATATGTACACAATTTTGGACCCATTTAAGGTGTATAAAGTTTTAGGATTCAAAGGTTAAGGTTAGGATATGTTGTGCTTATTATTTCCATTGAACAAGTCTGGATTGTTGTTATACCAAAGGAAAAAACTAGTTCCTCCTGGTGTCCAATCCTCCATATCATGTTGCTAGTAGCACGTACCAGCGGGACATTTAACACAAGTGTTTTATAATTATTTTTTAATGGTCTTTAAAGAATCATTTTAATTTTGATGTATGGTTTTGATATGTAATTTCTATTAATTGTGTTCTTTTGCAGAATTATTTTGAGCTGAACATCATTGCTAGTCTCTTGATTACCCTTGAACCGATTTTTTTAGTGTGTTTCTATTGAAGAGTGTTTGCATCCTTCTTCGGGACAATGAAGAAGGCATTTGATCAAACTGTCAGGGACATGTACGTTCAATTTGTTTTCCAATAGGTTTTTAACTAAAGTTCTATACCATGATGCTTGATTTTTATAATTCATTTTTTGCAGTAAAAGAGGAGTCAACAAAAAGGTTCTTAAAGTTCCTTCAATAGAACAAAAGGTGACTTATTTTCTTTATCCCTTTCAATTTAATACGTGTATATCATTATCTTCATCCTATTATGATCATATGCAGTACAAACTCCCATATCGTATTTAAACTGTGCGCCTATGCTTTATCATGAAATAGCTTATTTGTAAGTTAAAATATTTATCGTATAGATATATACCCACTTTTTTGCTATATTTAATTTTTGATATTAAAATCTTATGGTTTTTTTTTGTATTTTATTGCCTTGGACTTTTCATGTAAAGATTTCATCCCTAGAAATTCTTATTTCTTGAGAAAATAATCCAGGGGATCAACTGATTTGCAGGTGATGAATTAACATGCCAACTTTATTTCATCCTTCTCATTCATATTTGCCGTATGTGTGCATGAACAGTTGGATGTGCGAAACTTGGTCCAGACTTACAAAAATGAAAAACAGAACTGGCATTGACTGGACTGGAACTGGCTATGTTTGGTTTGGTTTTTAGTTCTACATAATTCTAGATACCAGTTTTTGTTCCAGTCCACTGTTCGAGATTTCTTAACAATTGTCAGTTCAGTTCGGAACTGGAACTGCAACTGGATCCATTCTTTATTTTTTAAACATAAAAGCAACAGTATTCTAGGTTATACAAATTAAGATGGACCTGCATATGTATCCGACCCCGTTGCAGGGTTTGAGACTGGAGCTGTTCTTAAATTGAAACCAATTGGGTTTTGATCGGTCCAGTTTCCATTTCCATTATCTTTCATTTTTAGGTTTCGGTTTGGTTTGGTGTGATTTCGGCCTGATAACTAATTGTGGTTTCATCTAATGCATTGACATTGTGTGAATCATACACATGAGTATTAAATTTGAATTAACATGATACATATGTAATGTTGCATTGTTAAGTTGTTTTGGCTAATTGATGTGATATTTGGTTTGCCACGTTTTGCATTTGAAATTGTCAAGGTCAGGATGTGTAAATTACACCGAATTTGTCTTATTTCAGTTTTTTTTAATTAACATTTCAATCTAATGTTTGTCCAGATTCTTGATGCTACTAGTAATGAGTCTTGGGGTCCCCATGGATCGCTTCTTGCTGATATTGCAATGGCTTCAAGAAACTAGTAAGATATTTTCTTTTTTATGTTACCAATGAAGAACTAAATGATTCTTTTTTCCACACAAAATTCATCTTCCATTGTGCATATGCAGTCATGAATACCAGATGATCATGTCCGTGATTTGGAAGCGTATCAATGATACTGGAAAAAATTGGCGTCATGTGTACAAGGTTTGAACTGTTCATATGTGAAATGTTACCCCTAAATGTTTCTTTAAGATAATAGACAATTTTCTTCTGATATCCACAAATCCACTTTCTTGCTGTTGACCAGGGTTTGACCGTTCTTGAATACTTGGTAGCTAATGGGTCAGAACGCGTCATCGATGAAATTAGGGAACATGCTTACCAGATAACAGTATTGTTTTATTTCTTTGACACATTACATTATAGTGACATCATATCGTTAGATAATAAGTATGATTTATTTTTTTTTTCTTTTTTGGTAGTCATTGTCAGAATTTCAGTATATTGATCATACTGGGAGGGATCAGGGGAACAATGTAAGGAAGAAATCACAGAGTCTTGTGGCTCTGGTGAATGATAAAGAAAGAATACAGGAAGTTAGGCAGAAAGCTGCTGCCAATTGGGACAAGTGAGTTCATTAAATATCCCATTGGATACAGTCTTTTTCAGCCAAATTTTAATCTTTTCTGTTTCACCTCTAAGTTTGAAAATCTTTCAAATTGTAATAAATTCTTATTCCACCCTCATGAAATTTCAATCTTTTACCTGGCATATAATTGTAGAAAGTTTGACCATTTTTATCAGATGTCTAAAATACCCTTGAACATGACAAGATAAAGGGATCTTTATGGATGCATATCAATGATCCTCATTTCTTTTTGTGCAGTGAAGTTAGTATTATTATTATTATATGTTTTTGATGTGACATGCGACTATAACATATAAATATTCCAAGCAGGTTTCATAATACATCTGGAGGGCCAAGGCACAGACCTGGATCGTATCCAGGTGCTGGAGGTTATGATGATGATCGCTATGAAGGTCGTTATGGAAGTAGAGATGTAGACCGTAATGGGTATGGAAGAGAAAGAGAATGGGGTGACGACAAGTACGGTAGCCGTGATGGAGATCGTTATGGTGAAGACCGCTACGGTCAGGATCGTTATAGGGACGATGAATACCGAGGTAGGAGAAGTGTCGATGGTGATAATTATGACCAAAGAAGTAGAAGCTCAGATAGAGATAGAGAACGCGCTTACGAAGATGAAGGACAATATTCTTCGAGGTATGTGTATACTGCTCCTATTTTATCGTTGTGATTGCACTAAATCTGCAATTAACCTAGAATAAATGCAAGATTATATACTTCTTTTTTGTTTTCTCTGTTTTTATAAAAGGTAAAAAGTATCTTTTGCTAGTTGAGTTAGATACCGTTCCTATGCTCCACCTAGTAATGACAAATAATAAGTAGTTATGCAAGGCCATACTTCCACAATCTGATGACAGTTGTAAATTTAGATTGGGTACATAGTTATGGAAAATGCACAATATTTCATTAATGTCTAAAATACCTTTTACTATCGACAATGTAAAGGGAACATGGATCTAAATTAACATCTTTAGTGTTTTGTAATGATGACAATGGCAACTAGGTAATTATAATATGGAAATTATTAAAAATTTCTCGGGAGTGATGAAATGTTACTCAATAAGTCGCTCTATCCCCAATTTAAGTATAGATCGTTCATCCACGTTTGTATTATCTTTAATCAGGAGATATGTTTTTATGTTCATAGAAGTGTAGTATGATCTTCATTAGTTTATATTTCTTCTTACTGCAGAGGAAGCAACGTGAAAGCTGATGAACAATCTCACAATGGAAGGTAATCTAGTTATCTGTTATAAAACCTCATTCTATTCATCTGTTGTAATAAACCTTCAATCTAGGCCAAATGTGCGTGCTGCAGTCTAATTATTTATTCATGAATTTGAGAGTAGTATATTCACTGAAGAACAGAATGTTTGTAAGCAATCTTTATTCATCATGATTTTCATTTTTCTCGTTTGGGGCAGACACATCAAGCAGAAATCTTCTGAACACAATCCCGGGGCACCTCCTAGTTATGAGGATGTTGTAGGTGGCAATCGTAGCCCCAATTATAACGAGAGGTATAGATTGAATTGTAGACTACATATATGTGAAGATTCATGTTGCATGTAGTCTGACTTTTTTACTTTTTTGAAGGGATGGAGAGATGAAATCTGCATCCCCACCTGTAACCACCAGTCATGAAACTACAGTTTCCAGCAGCCCTGCAGTTGCTCCACCGCCAGTAGCCGCTACACCTTCTCCATCTCCACCTGCAGCTACCATACATCAGGAAAATAACGGGTTTGATGAATTTGATCCTCGTGCTTCATTTCCAGGTAAAAAAGAAAGTTTCACCTCCGTCAGGTTGCTATCATATCCATTTGCTTTTTGAGATGTTACGTGAATGCTGCAAAATCGATTATTTCACATGCTTTCAAGGTAGAACTGTCGGATTGAATGATTGAATTTTCAAACCATCATGTTTGGCTTTTAGTACAAATGAACTATCGTTCTTCAAATATATTTTTATATTAAAGGAAGACTACATTGTGCAAGAATAAGCGTTGTTTACAAGTGACAAGTATGATGTTTTTCTTCTTTTTCTGGCATTACATTTCAATGATTATTCTGAAGTTGATTACAAAGCGTTTAATTATTTTATTTTTCTAATTTAAGGGAAGATTGAACATGTTTTAATATTTTGGCATGAACAACAGCTGCCCCGCCAACATCAGGTGTTGCCGAAACAGACTTGTTTGGTTCTTCATCTGATCCTTTCTCTTTGAACGAATTGGCTCTCGTGCCTGTTACAACTGCAACTTCTGAAGCGGATACTTTCACAACATCGAATCCTCCTGCTCAGACCTTTGTGGCTGCATCTTCAGCATCCACTGGCTCTACTCAGGTGTGTTTAACAAACTTATAACACCTAAAATATTCTCTTATATTTGTAGTAACAAATGTTTGACTGCCAAATGCGGGCAAATGCCCAACATGCTCTTTTGGAATGCTTCTTCGTTGATAATCATGGGGACATATTAGGTCGTCTTAACACCCTTTTTTTGCAGAAAAAGGGTACAAAAGTTTATTCATTTTGATAGTACGAATGAGTTATTTTTTTTTTTTTTGAATTTCAAACTGCTATCATGGCAATTACATCGAGACCAAGTCAAATTCGTATTTGTTCTCTATGCAGCCATTTGACGATCCATTTGGCGATGGTCCTTTTAGAGCCGTCCCCTCTGCAGATGGATTTTCAGCCCCACCCCAGTCAACATCTGCCTTTGGTCAAAGTGTGGAACCACCCAAATCAGTCGCTCCGGTATCAGACTCTGGGAATAACTTTGGATTTGGTGGCAATTTTGACCAAACCACTGATATTCTAGCAGATCTCCTGCCACCATCTGGACCATCACATGCCGGTTTACAGACTCAATCAGGCCAACTTCCGTCACCGACTAGCTTTCCTTCGCAGACAGGTTTCCCGGCTCAACCTAACCAGAGCTCATTCCCATCGAGTTTCCCAGGTCAAACTGGTCAACCTTCCTTTCAAGGTGGCCAACCTACACCGCACCAAGACAATCAATTTATGTCGCAGCCTGGTTACCCACCCCATGGTGGGCAAGCCACACCTCTTGGTGGTTTTTCGTCTCAGATGGGCTCTGTCGCCCAGCCAGGTTTTCCCAGTTCCAATGGGCAATCTGCTAATATGAGCAACTTTTACGGGGGTTTTGAGCCTCAAGGTCCTGCAGCTCCTGTTCCACCTTTGGCTCCAGTTCCTCATGTGCCTCAAGTTACTGCCACACCAGCTGCACAATCGAACACTCAGAGTTTATATCAACCACCACAGTTGCAGTCAGGTTCTACCCTCACCGCTTCAACAGGAGCTCTTGCCATAGTTCCTCAACAACCATCCAAATTTGAGACCAAATCAACTGTTTGGGCTGATACATTGAACCGAGGGCTTGTTAATCTGAATATAGCGGGATGTAAGTTGCTTCATGTCAATATTTGTGTTTCTACTTTCTAGTGTTGAATATAACCAGATAACGAGCGTTTATGTTTGTGCAGCTAAAACAAACCCATTGTCTGATATCGGAGTTGACTTTGAAGCGTTGAATCGGAAGGAAAAGAGAATGGAGAAAACTAGTGTCAACCCGGTGACTTCAAATGTTGCCATGGGTAAGGCCATGGGTTCTGGTTCTGGAATTGGTCGTGCTGGTGCAGGCACACTCAGAGCCCAACCAAACCCCATGATGGGTTCAAACATGGTCGGACCTGGTGCAGCCCCTGTCTATGGAGTGGGTTACGGAGGCGTAAACCAGAGCATGGGCCAATACCAGATGCAACCTCCCTTAGCCGGATATCCACCGGGCTCAGGCATGCCTGGAAGTTACAATCCGATGATGGGTCGTGGTGGTAATTATGGTCAACAGCCGTATGGTGGTGGTGGTTACAGATAAATTTGCAGCCACTCTGAGGTAAGAAGTAAAACCAAAGGCAAGGGAAAAACTAATCTACGACGAAACACATGAAAATGAAGGATTTTTCGTCGTGCGGAAGAGTCATCTCGTCTGGGTCGGAGAGATTGATTGTGATGAAAAGATGAAATCTTTTGTGAAAAACTTCACTGGTAATGAATGTATTGATTGTATGATGTAATATTGTTGGGGTTTGATCAGATGTTGTAGGTGTTGAAGTTTGTATACACCATTGACTTGAGGACATATAACCATTCTCAGGTTGCCTCATGAACGAATTTTGTGTCTTATTGATTGTTTTTAAGCATCTATTGCCAATAAATATATATCGGGGGAGGACTCACTTTTGTTCTATTTGGGTAACATACTAATTCTTTTTCCTATTAAAGGTAACATACACTCAAATTCAAGGTAGGTAAAAATTATTAACCTAACATTTAATTAATTTTTTATTGAAATGACAATATAGTTATTTAATGTATACTATTTTGTGCGAACTAAAAAGGCTTTATTACTTTGTGCAATTTAAAATTAACTATACAGTTTTAGAAATTTAATGTATACATTACATAACAATCAAACTATCATTTTTGCTAAAAAAAATTGATGACTAGACAAAAAACTGGCACGTAAAATAAGATTGCATTGATTGATTTGATTTGAGAAACCTTAGATAGTTTGATAAAGGAAATGAGCATATTACCTAGATTTAATAAAAGATTTAGATTGCATTTGTTTGGTGAGTTTTTAATGTATAAAATGAGTTTGACTTTCATGGATGTAGTTTGTTTAAGAAATGATTATCAAATATATGAAAACTAGTTTATGAACCCACATATTACGTGAATAATTTTTAATAAATAATTGGTTAGATAAAATGCATGTAAGATTAAAATTAAACAATATAATGTTGATTTAAAAAAAGTACAATTATTTTTCATATATATTATTTATCTATCTTTTTAATATATTGATGAACAATAGTTTTTTTAAACATTCTTTTAAATTTTTTATTCCCTTTTTTTTATTTCTAAATCCATATATATTTAATCGATATAATTTAAAATTTTATGTAAAACATAATGTTTATATATACTTTGTAATAAACAAAATGTTATGAATTATGATTTTATTAGTACTATATTTTGTTTACTTTTTAAATATTTAATATTGTTTATATGATTTTTTTAAATATATTTTTAATTAGATATACAGATAATTATACATAGACATAATTAATAAAATCTTTATCCTAAACGATAATCATAATATCTCAATACCCGAACGTGGTAGTTACTATCGGATAAATATGTCAATTTCAACCAAAGACGAAGGACATTGTACATCCTGCACCAGTAGTTGTACATTTACACAAATTGGGGTTTTTCTTTTTCCCAGATGGCCCATTAAAGTCTGCGCAGTTTTGTTGATCGCTGACAAAGACGTTTTACACTCCGCAGTCTCCGTACCAAACAAAAACAACCCCCAAACCTCTCCTCTCTCTCTTCGCAAAATCTACTGAAAGTCAGCACCTATTTGCAGCTTTTGATCATGAATTTTGCTGCCACTTTCAACTTGTAGCCATACCCATTTCTTTGAGTTTCTACCATATGGGCATTGCAGCACCTCAGTTTATTTCCATCGGTAACTCCAAAAATTCTATTCCCTTTTTCAATTTATTGTTTTACATGCAGATTTTAATCAAAGTGTTCGCCTTTGTCTTCGTATGCTTGACTTAGATAAATTTTGAGGCCGATTTTTATTCGGTAGCTGGTTTTATGTGATACCCAATTGATCAATTCGATCATACAAGGAATTTGTAGGAAACCCCAAAATTTTGTTTAGCAGTACGGAGGAAATTGAAATTTATATGATGATTCTATGAAATCAAATCTGTTTGAATTGGGATACTCCCTCGTTCATAGTAGAACCCTATTTCGGAACTTTGTCAAGATCAAGATAATATGATAATGTGAATTTGTGATTGTGAGTGATGATTTGAGGAGATTGGTGAATTAGCAAAAATCAGCGCAAAAATGTTAGCCTCCTATAAAGCTAAAAACTGGTTCTTTGGGCACCGGTTTTTACCGGGATTCACTTGGATTTGCATTTAAAATCCAGTGTTCGGTTGATTTTAGTAATCATTTAAAATCCCGGATTTCTTAAATCTCATCCTTCTTTGTTTTCCAAGAACGCCAGCCTCCATTTTAGGATTTTAAATCCCACTTACCTTGCATTTTCAGATTAATATTTTTTTTTAAAAATAATTCAAATTCTTTGACAAAATATTGAGAAATGAAAATGATGGATAATGTAAATTCTTTGACAGAATGCCATTCCAATGAAGAAAAATTTGTGAACCGAACGCCCCTTAGTGATTTTAACAAGGGTGTTTGGATGTTTGCATTTTTGGATTGATTATGTGATATTGTATAATTGAAATATGATAATCAACCATAAATATAACCGAAAAGGACATTCTTGTAAGAAAGGAGTGAAGTTTTGTGAACTAAGAGTAAACGTATCTCTCAAATTAGGTTACACGAAAGGGTAAGTAGGTAAGGCGTTGATAATGAGTTTTGATACTGTTGGTGTAGTACTTGTTATTTGACCCCAAAAGAAATCTAATCATCAGAATCACAATCTATTTAGGAGGTGTTTAGGATTGTGTTTGGAAATAGATTATGTGTTTTGGAATAACTAGGTAATCAACTACAACTAAAAGACTAAAAGTGTTGTCCACACCAAATATGCACTATATGGTGAACTAGAATTGGATTTTATATTATGTGTGATCTATTAATTTGGTTGATTTTAGGTCCATGGTGTGGCTTTTGTCATTCTGAAGGCGTTGGTTGCTCTACGTCGTATGGAGTCACCGGCAACTGGATGAAATCTCCTCCTGATGTTCCAAGGACTTTCGATATTTTAGAATCAAGGTGTATAGATTAAACAAGCGTAATTCAACAAAAAAATGAAGATGTAGTTAATATGAACAGAATCTAAATCGTTTAAGTCCATATTTCCACAGATACAAGAATCGGTTTCTTGGAGAAGCCAATTTCAAATGGTGGTCAATTGGTCGTAAGAACTGCATGTCCAAAGTTTCAGTTGCTGCAGACTACCCTGATTCAGTCCCAGAATCATCTAGTTATGTTGCAAAAGATGGATACCATCCACTTGAAGAACTCAAAAATAGCAAAAGAGTTCGTGAAACTAAGCTGACCAGTGCAGAGATAGCAAAAACGACCATCCAGGTTCATATCTTTCAATCTTTCCCCGACAGTTATGATGATGTACTTGATGTATTAAACACAAATACTGATGCATAGAACTGTCAATTCTTTTAGTGTATGGTCCATTTATAATTTATGGTTTAATTTTGTTATTTTTAGGCTTATAACAGTGCATTGTTGATATTCCCTGGAACGATACACTCTGAACCGCATGAGCACATCTCATGGGTGGAATATCCATACGTACTAGACGATATGGGAGGTTTGGCTCTTACTGGACAGTGGTAACGAATTTTTCCCCCCAAAAATTCTATAATAATGTTTTCTTGTTGTTTGTTTCTCTATTTCCTTAAGATATATTCTTCAAGGTCCCAGATGACGCAAACATCATGCAAGATCCTGAAGCAACTAATCCAGTGGTAAGAACTAGGTACCAGTTTCACCTTGTGATTGTAGCATAAATATGTTAGATTTTTTGGTATATATCTTTATCAATACAATTGCGTATCTTCAGAATGTTTTGATTGGAATGGATCTTCCACCTTTTGTTGAGAATCAATGGTTATCTCTTTCTGAGAGTCATGATCTCGATAGCTCCATTGATGACATTCCTTTCTTTGAAGATTATGAGGTAATAAATCTACAACACTACACTACGCCACTTTACCTTTTCAAGTTTTTAGGGGTCGTTTGGTTCGCTGGAATCTGACGGAATGAATGGAATCTGTCAAAGGAATGGAATTTTGGAAGGAATGGAATCTGTCTGAATCCAAATACTATAGTTTGTTGAGAATGAGAAGACCTGTTGTTAAGAGGATTGCTTTGAAGGAATGGAATTTAAATTCTTTACATTTTGCTATCGAATGGTCATTCCTTCAAAAGGGAAGATTTTTTTTAAAAATGTGGAATGGTCATTCCATTCATTTAGACTACCAAACAACCCATCAGAATGGAAAATCCATTCCTTTTCTGCCAGATTCCATCAGATTCCAAACGCGCCGTTAGTTTGTTATCTTCTTTCGGATATAACATCTTTGTTTGAATTAGGATGAGGGCCTTGATATGTTGGGTGGCTTTACAGAATGGGGTATACCGATCAATTCTGCTGGGGTTCACCCCGTTTATTTTGCCAAGTGTTTGACAAAGGTGACGAATACACTCTTTACTAGCTATTATGTATCAGTGATCTGCAGATTGCGTCAAATGAAAGTAATTTAAGAGAGTTTTTAAAATCTCTCTGTAGGCTGCTAATATGGAGTATTCTAGAAGGATGGATCATCCCTCAAACGGGGTTTCCGTTCTGGGGTGCCTCTTTCCTGCATATGTTGATGAAGAAATATATTTACGAAGGCTTTTCAGTATTGAATACGGTGATGGCTATAACCAAAATTGGAAAGATTTTCTGTTGATTATTGTGGTTAAGATTATTGCGTTTTTATGTATTTGTATGTACTAATTGTGTTTTTTCTTGTGCAGATGAAGAAGACGTTAGCCGCAGTGACTCACTTTTCTACAAATTGGAGATTATGAGAATCGAGTTGTTCTCCGTGTACGGTGTTCAGGCATGTATATAGATCAAAATAATTACGATAATTTTTCCATTTAGGATCCCCTAAAAGTAACGCTGCATTTGTTACATTTCTCTTTCTTGTACATTTTTAATTTTGGGAAACATTGATAGCGTGGATTTTGGTCTGCAAGATTTCATTGTTTTAGTTGTTATTGAGAGGTATTTTGATTTTAAATATTCGATACACTTTCTTGGTCTATTGATCCAAGTGTTTGGCGGTTTGACATGCTGACTGTTTTATATATTTGTACAGTCGACAATAGATTTGCAAGATTTCAGAGATGCCGAGGCTGACATTCTCGTACACTCGATTCCTGAAATTGTTGCTCATTTCAGTGACAACACAAGGACATGTAATCTTGCGCTTAGAGCTCTATGTAAAAAGAACGGATTTCATGCTGAGGTAATGTTTTTCGTTCGTCCAAGCATAATCTAATATGTCACCCTCGCGAAGTTTGTTTATTCACCAATTATGAAACTTAATATAAAATCAAACAAAGAATCCATCTTGTTCTCTTTTTGAATTTCCGAATTTTGTTTTACTTTACAGGAAGCAAATATAATAAGTGTCGATAGCCTTGGCATGGATGTTAGAGTTTTCACTGGGCATGAAGTCCGAACTCATCGTTTCCCTTTCAAGATCCGGGTAATTATGAAATATGGCTAATTTTGTTTTACCATTTTTCTTGAATTTACAGGACCGGAATGAAAAACCTCTCGCTTTTTAGAGAACTGAGAACCACACTCTAATCATTGAACAACTTGATGAAGCCATGCCGAAGATTTATTAGATTAAACGCTATTCTAACTTCATGGTTATCCTTTCGATGTATGAAATTGCAGGCGACATCTGAATCAGCTGCAGAAAAACAGATTCAACAGCTCTTGTTTCCGAGAGCAAGGCGAAAGAGGCTAACTAGGACTCGCACTGAAGCAACAGATCGAACGGAATAAAAGCCAAAAGGAATCATACTGCTGCAACCTAAGGTTCTTAAATCATACTAGATTATAGAAAATAAATAAATGCATAATGTGACATGTTTTTACACTTAATTTGAGACGTTAACATTACTTAAATAAGTCATAGGCTGAGTTTTAGTTTGCTGTTTTATGTTTTCTTGTTTCAAGAAAAAAAAAAAAAACAAAACCAGAGAGTCACAGTTTAGTTTGTGTTTTCAACCAGAGATATCAACTATGCTTCCTTAAATTCATTAATAAATAGTAAGCAAAAGAAAGAACTATTGTCTTCTTGTTGATCATCAAATATAGCTCTATAAAATTCAACTTCAAGATCAAATCTTCTTGATCTGTGTGTCTTTTGGTTTGTAACTGGTGCTTTCAGTTTTTCTTTCGCTGGTTGATGCAGTAGACTCGTGCTTGCTACTGCTACTAGGCGCAACGTATGACTTAGTTGAGCTCACCCCACCTGCTTCTTCATCTAAATATCTGCTTCGTTCTTCGTCTGCATGGTTTTCTTTATCGAACCTGCAAATGAAGACATCATAAGCATCGTTTAAACTCAGCAAACGCGTACCCGGAAAAGATTCCTGTGAAGCAAGTTTCATGAGATGAATTAAAAGTGTACCCGGAATAAACAACAAGACCTACAGTAACAGCAGCAAAGGCTACAAAGTACATCCAATCGACCTGATGAATAAAAGTCAAAGTCAATCAAGCAAACGATGATATCTTCAAACCCCTCAATATTATTACAAACCTTTTCATGGTATGCAAAGATACGGATCAAGACCGACCACATGTCAGACGTCAGCAAAGACAGGTTCAGCATCGTAGATCCGCTCATCTGCAAATAAATGAACACGAACACACACAACATAAATGTATATTAAATGAATAATACACTTCAATAGCGAAAAGCAAAAGAAAACTTTCTTTGCAGACTCGAAACATACCATCAATTCTTTGTACCGGCAATAACGGATAAAATAGTAACCGTTGAAAACACAAAAATGTAATAGTTTTCGGTGTTATTTGTTTTCTAAGAGTTCAATGTCTGAAGTCTGAAACCATGTCTGAAATTAAGAGGAGGCTTTAAAATCTGAAATTAAGAGGCTCTGAATTTTAATTCAGACTACTCTCTTTCTCTTAAAATTCAGAGAGAAATTCTGAGGTTGGAACCTCTTAAGTCTGAATTTAAACAAACAATACAAATTAGGTCAAGATCTGAAATTCAGACTTCAGACCAAATTCAGACCCTCTTAGTTGCAAACAAACACACCCTTCATGTCATTGATGCATTATAAAAATGGTTGTAGCCAATACCTTCAACAAAACAGGAACACCCGAGTAAAATAGAAACATCGCTGCTGCAAACCCCGTGTAAGGAAGCAACTAAATTCAAAACAAAGAGAACGGCGTATAAGATTATAAGCCGATATGAAAAAATGATGAAGCTTAGTATATGTATGGATGTATGTATTAGAGGGAGAGAAAGAGATTACAGCTCCTGAGGACCAGTGGATGGATTTGAGTTCCTCGCGCTCAAGTATGCTTCTATTCACATTGTTAAAGACGACAAATAGGGTTGAGCGGTTGGGTTAGCCTCACATGTGGTCTGGCTGAACCACGCCTCGTTTTGCAGTTAACCTTAGTAAAAAATCAACTCCCTTGTCCAAAACAGTTTGCTGACGTAACGAATAACATCAAATTATCTTAAATTGAATTCCAAGTATATCAGTGCAAGCAAGGATACATTTGAATGCTACTAACTATAGCACCGAAGAGCCCCAACATTGCCATGAGTTCAATCCTGTCTGCGGTTTTCACAAAGAATTCCTGCACAAGGCCATAAACCAAGATTAACCTTCAGAAACTTAGTACTTTTTTCGGGAACTAGATTATGTATTCCTTTGCTCACCTCGCTAACATTGCTGACAGCATAAAGTGTAGCTCCGGCAACCACCAAGAAGTCTCCTTTAATAGGACTGCTTGCTGTTTCTGTAAATGCAGTACATATTTATTAATCAAAATAATCAATTAAACAAATATATTCACATTTATAATGACCACAAAGACACAAAAAAAGTAAAAGATTGAACTTGCAGCATTGCCATAATGTTCAGTAAACACAGAAGAGTTGTAATTCATAAAACGTAAAACAAAACATATGTCAGACAATATACTTACGTGAGCGGTCTGCTGCATGAACATCTGAGAAAATAACGAGCACAAGACCAGCAACACAGATGGCAACACCGACGATTTTCTGGTATCTGTATTTTGTCTTTAGGAAGAGCCAAGTGAGCAGTATGACTGAGGGGATTGTCCAACAATCCAGCAACATAATACTTGTTATTGATGTATACTGATACGCCTTCACCACTGTTGGTCATTTTAGGACAAAAAAGTCAACACCTTTTTGCACGAATACATTTACTTTCCTTTGACCATCTACGTATTAGATTTAATCCAAAACTATATGTTACAATCTGCTGACTGAATATAGTTTAAAGATGTTTTGAATCTTTTGCACCCAAAGATCAATGCTTTAGGTTTTTTCGTACAGATTATTAAAGGGCAAGGATGTGATATGTTTATTGATACCTTCCTTTAGGACAGAGCAAGATTCATGTAAAAAAACAAAGATTTATGGATAATCTTTAGTAATTAAAATGCGTTTCAGGAGAGCACTTTACCAAGATAATTGGCCTCCACATCTACAAGTCCAAGAAGTAAATAATAATACCATTTGGCCTGCAAAAGCATACACGAAATGGAATGGAAATCTGTCAAAGATAACTACTTGGAAACAGATTGTTAAATTGTATAAAAGTATAAGATCAAAGATGACTACTAACCTTAAGGCCACTTCTCCTGTAAATTAATATACCCCCGTAAACTATCATCAACATCACATAGTTTGCTAATGACTGTGAAGTAGGTGCATTGATTCCTAAGTTACAAAAATACGAAGTAAATTAGAACACATACCATTATACCATCATCGGTTAATTTGCAGTGAGAAGCAAAAATATCGTAGTTCAAAAGGTTAATCACTGAAAACTAATAAAAAAGCAAAGTATAAAGCAAAGTAAATTACCACTTACTGCATCAAAGACCTTGACTTTTCACATGATAAAATACACATTCTTGTACTCTTTTTAAAACCAATAAAATGCCACTTTTCACATGATAAAACACACATTCTTGTACTTTTTTGGGAATTTCATGATACACACAAAAGAAGTAAGCTTCAAGAACCTCAATTTTGGTTCTATTATCGGAAAATCAACCCCCCACCCACAAAAAAATAAAAATAAAATATAAATGGAGCTATTATTAAAAAACAATACAAACCTTTTTTAGCAAGCTCAGATGATGAGAAACCAGTAGAGGTGATAAGAAGAGACAGAATTTGCCCCAAAACAAGACCTACCACTATCTTGTTTGCCAAAACCTCCTTCATACTAACCATGGCTAGACTACAGTAAAAAAAAAAACTCTTTGCTTTTCCAGAACTTACGCACAGATTTATTATCCAACGAAATCAAGAAACCCTAGAAAACCAAAGTTAAGAATGCACCAGAAAATCCAAATCATGAGAACTTCATTGTTACCCAGAAATCTTTTATATGGTGTAAGTGGGAAGAATGAGCAATCTTTTTTTAAAAAATGACTCACAGTCGGGCCAGAACCATGAATCACGCACTTCAAGATTTGAAGTGGGTAGGTTTGGAAAATGAAGAAATCTTGAAAGATATCAAAGAAATTGGGTTGCTTTAATCGATGGAAAAGAGTCAACCTCAATGATTTGATGATACAACAAAAGAGTAGAATAGAGAAAAAGACCTTCTAAAATAAAAAAGAACCAACGGCTGTAAAGAAGCCCAAAAGGAGCAAAAGTGTTGTTTAGTCCTTTTGTAACTTCTCTTTTTATATTTCCCTTTTATTTATACCATTCTTTTTCTCTTTTTCTGTGTTTTCTTTTCATTTCTTGAAAACAAGTATCCAAATGTCTCTGGATTTTATTAAAATCGTGACACTTTAATCCCAAATTATAACGAATTGTTATATGCATCCTTTTATAGAGATATAGATATAATAAAAGTTATAGATAGTGCATAATTGAATCAATAGAAAAGACGGGATGCAAATAAAACTCCTCATATTGATTTGATATTGAAAATATAGCTTTAATATTAACTTACCCACAGAATGTTGTGGCGTGTAATCGAGTCGAATAGAGTCAACTGTCAAGTTCGACATTAAAACTTGCAGCTTGAAACTAGACTCAACCTCGATCGAACATAAATTTTCAAACTTGAGTTCGAACTCAATAAATGTATTGATACTCTTGAGCTTGACTCAACTTGAGAGTTCATCAAAACTATTTATAAATGTATACATCGATGTTTTAATGACTTGTTTTAGTAAGGCTTGAACTTGATTCGATAAGCTATTTGACTCATATATAATCGTAAAATTATGACTATGTGGATGCTAGATTAGTCTCATGAGTGTCACGAGTCGGGTAGTTAAATACTCAAGCTAACTCAACTCGACAAACTAGTCCAGTATTTCGAATTTAAGTTTGACTCAACTTACAGCGAGCCTATTTCTTATAGATTTTGAGTAACTCACGAGTTGAGTTGAGTTGACTCAGTTACACCTCACATACAATGTTGCAAACTCTTTTACTTCTTTTATTTTTATTTTTAAAAAAAAACTTACTTTTTATTTATATATTTTTAGAAAAGCGAAGTTTATTAACAAAATTTATCTCGTAGTAGAATGCTTTTAACTTTACTACTATGATGATGATAAATTAATTTACTATACACATATGATCAATTTATGAATTTCTTTTATTAAAGGTTAATTTAAAGGGATTTTTGTATAAAAAACGAAGTTTTTTTTTTGATGTGTCCTTTAATCCCTTTTTTGTGCTTTCAACCAATTAAAATTTATTAAAGTGGTATGTTTTAAATTTCATTTGACTTTAATTGGTTGTAATCGGATAAATGTTATACGTGACGTATATGTTAATCAAAACAACCGGTTAGAACTCTTATGTAACATCTATATTAAACAAAATAACCTAGTTAGAAATCCTACGTGAAAACTTGTTTACTTAACAACAATTTCATAAATTTTCATTTCAATTTTTAAAATTTTCATATTCACTCTATTGCTTTCAAACCCATCCTATATTTCTTTATAATACTCTCTTTCTTTCTCTTACTTTTTATCACCTATCCTATTTTTTTTATTTTATAATCATTCATCTTATTTGTCTTAAAACTAAAACTTCATTATCTAAACAAGTTTTCACTTTTTATAGAAACCCTTGTTTTTTTTTTCCGAAAACTATACATTGAAAACTAAAATTGAAAATGGATTAGTTTTCGTTAACTAAACGCAAGGCATTTGGTTCGTAGATTTTTTCCTCTGAAATTTGCATTTTGCAGCATTTGCATTTGTCAGAATTTTATCAAAGAATCTGCATTATCTTATAGAAAAAATTTTCTAATCTGAAGAATGCAAGGTAACTGGGATTTAAAATCCTAGGGGGAGACTGTGTTTTTAAATTACAAAGATAGAAGGGATTTATGAAATCCTATGATTTTAAATCCTTACTGAAATCTGCGAACCAAACACAGGATTTTAAATGCAAATCCCAGGAAATCTGCGAACCAAACGTCCCCATACTTGATTCCTCGCTTTCTTTGATATCAAACAAAATAACATCTCATGGAATTTAGATGATGATAATGTCGTGCCTAAGTTTAACATAGATATATGTTACTTAGTACTTGTAATCTATTAATTTGTTTTATATAAAGGTCATGTTGGACTTTTATCCGATGGTTAACAACCATTTTTTTTTAAATTTGATGATTTTTAATTGGTTGGAGGATTTATGATAGAACTTTTTTTTTAATAGATGACGGACATAATCGAAATAGTAATTTGGGATTTTTTAGGTAAAAATCTTAATTCAATATGGGTATTTTTTTCTTTTTCTTTTTTCTATTCTCAGAATATGATCTGTTGTAAGCTAATAGAAATAACATCTCATCAATGAAAGTTGAAAGTTGAAACACAAAGAAGGGACGTGAAAGAGATGCAAAAGTAGGAGGCAAAAAGGACATAAAAAGCATCTCCATTTATAATAAAAGTTAAATTACAAATTCATCCATATAATTTGCTATAAATCATGGATTAGGTCTATAACTTTAAATAATGACAATTTTTATTGTTGACCTTTTTTTATGAATTTCTTCCTTTGGCCATTTAAATGACAATTTTATCCTTAGTTGTTTAATTGTTATTAGGGTAAATTACAATTTTCGACCATGTGGTTATATGAAAATTATAAATGCAATCCTTTTCAATTACAATTACAATACTTATGATTGACTATTTGTCATTCTTTTGGTTCTTTGACCAATCATTTTTTTAAAAATGATCAGTTTGCCCTTAAGAATATAATAATTTTACTTTTCATAAAATTTAAAAATAACAAATATAAAAAATACATAAGTGTTTACCATTTAACTTACTATTTAAAGAATTTAAATAAACTATTATTACTAAAAAAATAATATAAATCATAAATATTTGAAGTTCTACACTCTGGTCAACCACTCAAACCTACCGTCTTGCTTCGTCAAATACAGTCACCGGCGCCAACACCGCTCATCGGCCTTCTCAATGCTTTCATCGCCCACTTAGAGTGTGGGGAGTACCCACCTCTCCCAAATCCATCTTTCTGTACACGTCAGCGCCACATCAGCTTTTCTCTCTCCACCTTTCCCCACCTTTCTAACTAGGAAATACCCACCTTTCTTAACCTTTCCATCTTTCTTAATTTTTTTAACATTTTAATTAAGAAAACAATTATTAAATATAAAATAATTAATTTCATAAATATTTAAAAAACATACCCCGCCAACGTATGGTGCCGAGTTATCCGTAAAATTTTGCGGTGGGCGGAAAGAAGAGTTTGATTGAGAAGCCGGTTGTTTGCCGCGTTTTCGACTTGCGGCGGGTTGTTTGCCGGTGTTTCGATCCATGACTTTAAAAAATATAGAAATTGAGAGAAATGAGAAAGATTGTGGAAGAGATGATGAAAATGGTGAAGGTGGTGAAAACGGTGAAGGTGGTGAAGATATATTTATAGGGAAAATATTTAATAAAAATTTTTTTTTTTTTTTTATTTGAAACGGTCACATGACCGTTGAGTTATAAAAGACAAGAGATGGAGCGGGGTGCAGCGGGGAACTGGAGCCGTTTCGGGTTCGATTTCAGCGGGGCCGCGGGGGTGGGGGTGGTGTAGCCGCCGGCTTCGGCTGATGTGGCGAAGCCGCCCCGCTCCCGGCTTGGGTACTCCCACCTCTCTTATCATGTAGTTCCCATCGATGGTTTCTTGATCAACTCCTTCCACACACAACACCGCTCATCGTCCACCACTTATCCCTCCCTCTCCATCCCTCCAAACATCTAAGGTCGCCTCCCTCGACCTCACTCCCACCAAGAATGGATTTTTAGGTTTCAATTCTTTCCATTTTTCTGGGTTTCTTTTCCATTTGGGGTTTTCAGATATGATTTATAATGAAAACAAAAATGAGATAAAGATATGATATTAAAGGGTAATATGAAACAAAACCAAAACTCGAATTGAACATTCGTTGGTGAGAGATGCGAAGGCAGCGGGGGATGTGCATGTAGTGAGAGTGGTGGTATTATCCTTGTATATTTTATTACAATAATATTTATAGATTAAAAAATAATTGAATATATTTATCTTTTTTAAAGATTAAAAACTAATAGGGCGTATTTATCTTTTTAAAAAAATAATAATTGATTATCTTTTATTTTTCCTAATAATAATAATAACTTTTAAAATAATATAAGAATACTGCTATTATGTTCATAATTATTATTTTTAAAAATAATATAAGAATACTGCTGTTATGTTCATAATTATTATTTTTCTAACTTTATAAATTGATATAAATAGTATTTGTTTTTATGATTTTTTTTTTTAAAATTTTAAAATTTTTTATTTAGCATATTTTAATTGATACAAATTTAGTTTATATATAATATAATACTTATATATTTTATTACAGATTAATATTTATAGATTAAAAAAAATAATAGAATGTATTTATCTTTTAGAAATTATAATTGTATTAAGTATCTACAAATAAAAAAAATAATAGAGTGCATTCATCTTTTTTAGAAAAATTATAAATTGATTTATCTTTTATTTTTTTATAATAACAAGTTGTATTTATTTCTTCCTATGAAACGAGAAGCTGACACGTGAAATTTGGTGTTCTCCTTTTTTATATATATAGATATATATTTTAGTTATATGATGTTTTTACTACTAATTCAGATATAGATAATTAGATATATGAAAATTTATTAATTCTAATAATTTTTTTTCATGTTTTCATGTTTAGGTTTAATTAATATTTTTTACTTGGATTTTTTTAGGTTGATTTTATTAAAAAGTAAATTAGTGGAATGGATATATAATACTTTGTTACTAATCCCTATATGGATACTTTAAAAATTATTAATTTTGATCATTCTTTTGTTAGTAGATTTTTATATTTTAGTTTAATAAATAAACAAATAAATAGATTACATATATTAATTTGGATTGTTTTTTGTTCGATTGTATTCTGAGTATATATTAATATTTTAATGTTACAAAAATACAAAAGTTTCTATGTAATATAGACACACACTCACAATCATGTTTATAATAAATAAATTTTATAAAAACTGATGTAAAATGTAAATTTGTGTGTTAAATTATAATATATTAAATATTAACTTTCTCTTGTGACATACACCAAGATAATTTAAAATATACCGTAAACATAAATATTTTTTTTATTAATTACAATAAAATAAATTTAATGTTACAACAATTTAACACATGTAATATTCTCATATGTAAGAAAAATATTATTGATGATGTATGAATCACATGCTATATTACGTGTAGAAAAAATTTATTCTAAAACATTAATGATAAAATTAATTATTTAATACTTCGTAGAATATTTAACTAATAAAACAAATTATTTATACATGATAATAGAAAATAGTTAATGATGCATGTTAGAAAATCTTCATCAAATTATATTAAATGGTGCATTAAAATAAACCTACCTGTAAATAGTAATTTCATTATTGAATTCTAAACAACCCCAATCAATTACATTCAAACTAGCACAAAATGTACAAACCAAAGTTTCCAAAATTTATTTCATAATAAACGTTTAATTCAATCCCTAATTGCCTCAATAAAAAACTCTTGCATGCCAATTGATGAACTTGCATGTGGCCTTAATTTGACTGCTTCTTCAACCCTAAAATCTTGTTTAGGGCACCAACATAGGCTCTAACACTGGAGATGACAATATCCATGGATGCTCCTGTTCCACTGCCAACAAAACCATGCATGAATATATATACTTTCGGTTGGATGACAAACATAGATCGAGTTCGTTTTGTCGGAAAATGACAGTTTATACAGTTAGGATGACGGTTATTTCTATCTCGTAAGCGGTGTATGAAATGAATGATGAATCTGATCACCTATAAGTTCGCACAATTTTATTTCCGGTTGAAGCATGATCAGTTGGTGTGTGGTTGTTTTCTCCTTGAATTTGGACACGGGTGCTGGCTAGAGCATCGATGCCTGCTGTAACTGCAGACATCGAGTACTCGAGGAGCTTTACAGGCACCTGAAAATGAGATATCTTCAAAATTTTATATCGGATGCCACTACATGGATGGATGCATAAATTCATGATTCGAACCTTCACGATGAGATCAACCGCCTTATAAGCTGCATCAACGGGTCCTGTTCCAATGGCGCATGCGATGTGTTCCTTCCCATCGATATCTATTAACTTAACCGTCGCTGTAGAAAGACCAAGAGTCCCACATGTAACCTGTGTGTTAAGATTGGTTTCAGTCAATGGAGACGATAATGAAAGACGATACGTGTGCAAACGGGGTTTTATCCGTAGTTCTATACCTGTACATCTCCAAACTTCCAAACAACTTGCGGCTGAAATACCTCGTCTGATACCAATGCTACCAGATCATCATCCGTGATAACCTGGGCCATAAATGCTCGAATTAAAAGATGGCCAAAATTATTGATTTGCAGGGTCGTTACTATCGTTTTGGGGCCCGGGACAAAAACTTGCAAAGGGCCCTCTAAACATGTATGTATACATAACAGTTAAAGATTAAAGGAAACAATCATGAAAATATGTACATAAAATATCACAATCAAACAACTAACAAAACAAGTAAACTACTAGTATTAGACTAGGTATCAGAGGAAAAAAAAAACTTTTGGGCACCGTTGGCTGTTGGGTGCCCAGGTTGCACATCCCAATGGGCCGGCCTTGTTGACTTGCCTTACAAAGCTAGTATATATAGAGGTGTCCAATCAATGATCTTAAGGGGATTTAAAAAAGAAAAAGCTTCATTTTCAAGATGGATAATATACCAAAAAAAAGGAGTTTGCAATACCTTTTTCATTTCGGCTACGGATTTGAAGCGCCAAAATAGATCATTAAGTTCCTTTCCATCAATGTCGTAACCAAGCTGAAGAGAAAATAGAACAGATCGATGCTTAATACATAAACAACAAAGGTGTCAATTTCGAATTAATTGGAGCGGTGATTGTCAACATTAAACTCTACCTCAAGAAGTTTAGATTTCAAAGCATGGCGTCCACTGCACAACGACATCTAAAAATCATTAGATTACACATTCAGAAGCTTCTGTACGTAAATTAAGAAGCAGAAAGGGAGAACTCAAAGCAAATATTCACAAAACCAGGCAATATATTAATAACCAGATGAAATCAGTGTACCTAAGTTTTCCAAGTGTAAGTCCAGATTCATTAGATCGATGAAGTCCAATATCTTCAGGAGACATGATTTCATACGTGCTTTTGTTCTTTAGCATTCCATCCTGCACAAGTAATAATAATGATAATAAGGGTTTATTATTTAAAAAAAAAAAAACCAACATGTTTTCATGTTTTCGTCGCTCCATTTTATTTTTTCCCAGAAAAGTCCTCAAGTTATAAAAAATTTTGGATTAGTGAAATTTGGCTATTAGAACCCGGGTTTTCAGTTTATAAAAAACTCGGTTTATCGATTATAAACCGGGCTCTAATAGTCAAATTTCACAAAACAAAAAAAAAATAAGTTAACTTGAAGACTTATCTAAAAGAAAACAACTTTGAGGGACGAAAATGTAAATACCGTAAAAACATGTTGGTTTTATCTATAATAAACCCTAATAACAACAACAACAACAAAGCAGATTTATCTTGCAACTAGAGCAAACTACATGACAACTTAAGCTTAATCCAAAAGTAATGATAAGTGAATAAGTAGGCATATATAGTTGAGTTGAACAAAGCTTTATTCTGCTCAAGAGCTCCTTGAACGTAAGGTTCAAAAAGCAAATTTTCAAGAATATTGTTTTGTCTTGAGTTTGTTATATCTGAAACTAAAGACAAACCTGATGGATTCCACTTTCATGAGCAAAAGCATTAGCACCCACGATAGCCTTGTGCGGCTGCAACTGCAATCCACTGTACTCTTCCACCTTAACAACACAGGTCGGTGTAAATTAAGTGAACCCAGATCAGATCGAGTTTAAGGGTTGAAATTGGTTGGTTATTAGAATAGAAAGTAAGGTTTTTTTGTATATACCATCTTGCTAGACATGACAATGTGTCTTGTATCGATGCCAGTGTAAAGACCACCCAATAAATCCCCTTTGCATTTTAAGGTCATTACCACCTATGTTCAATAAATAGTCTGTCACACATCCATTAGTCAAATATCTTTGAAGCTGTTAAAAAACACAAGTATCCTGTTGGATAATCAGGGTCCGTCCAATCATTTTCGAGGCCCCTGGGCAAAAACTTGTATAATAAGTTTTTTGAGAATGGGCCCTGGGCGATTGCCCGTGTTGACCTTACTCAGGGTCGGCCTGTGGTTATTGATATGGATATCCAATGTGTCAAACCATACAATCAAGAACATGCAAAAACACAAATAGACACTTCTTTATTGTACATTACATTCACCTCTTCCAAAGAAGCATTACCAGCTCTTTCTCCAATTCCGTTTATTGTTACTTCTAATTGTCTTGCACCTGAATAAGCCCCCTGAGATCGATAGACATATATACAATTAGGAAACAAGTGAAACACAACTAGCCTAAATAAATCGTATAAATTAAATAAATCTACCTCTAAAGTATTGGCAGTAGAAAGTCCTAAATCGTTCTGGCAGTGGCTTGAAATGATGACATTCTCAATTCCAGGGGTGTTGGCTTTTATCTCTGCAATGAGCTGCCCATACTCGCGAGGCCAATTATAGCCGACCGTATCAGGTATGTTGAGGGTTGTTGCACCTGCTTTTATAACTTCATCTAATACCTCATAAAGAAATTCTCTATCTGATCTGTTAAACAACATACACAGATTTCCGGCGATCACACAAATAAGTAAACAAGTTATTAACTTTTTTCGCTCCAAAATACACAGGGTTTATTATGAAAAAACTAACATGTTTTTAAGTTTTTTGCGTTTTTGTCACTCCATGTTATTTTTTTTCTATAGATTTTTATTCTTTTTGGTTCAATGAAATTTTGACATCAGACTCCAGTGAATCGGTTTTTTAAAAACCGGTTATAAATTAAATAAGAGCATGTCATGTAGCATGTAAGTTATTCTTTTAACAGTATAGACAGATAGATTTCTATATTAAAATATATTTTCCATTAATTAAATTAATTTAGAAAAAAATTCCATGTTATCTTGAATTTCTATTTTAAATTTGAGTCTATAATACATGTTTTTTCTTGGCTTCCTATCCAAATTTATTTTGCTTCTATAAATTTTTTTTTTTTTTTGTTATTATTTATATTTTAGTTATGTATTTTATATTCACTAATTTCTTTAGCTATACAATATTGTTATTTTATCTGTAGATTCTATAATAAATTTTTAAATTTATATAAACTTTTAAAAAATAAGTTATTTTAACTATTCCGCTCAGCAGACGGTACCTTCCAGCGTCTTCAGGACTGAACTCAACGTCATTACACCCCAAACTTCTGGCATACGCAACCATAGTCCTCGCCTTTTCAACCACTTGTTGTTTCGTCATCTTCAGCTTATACTGCATATGAATCTCACTCGTCGCGATAAAAGTATGAATCCTGGGAAATTTGGCATCCTTCACGGCTTCCCATGACTTGTCGATATCATTCTTATTGCATCTCGCCAGGCCACAGATCACAGGCACATGACCACCGCCCGCATTTCCGACCTCCTGAGCGATCAACTTAACAGCTTCAAAATCAACTTCGGAGGAGGCAGGAAACCCTGCTTCAATGATGTCGACACCGAGTTTGGCAAGTTGACGGGCGATGTCGAGCTTTTCCTTGGTGGTCATGGTGGCGCCGGGGGACTGCTCGCCGTCTCGGAGAGTGGTATCGAATATGCGAACATAGTTAGGGTGGGGAATGTGATTGGGGATGTAGTCAGGGCGGCGGGAGCAGAGGAGTACTGTGGATGTTGTATGGGTTAAGGAGGGTTTGAAATAGAATAGAGTGCGAATTGGATTGGTGGCGGAGGAGGTGGTGGTCGGAGAAAAGAAACTAGGGATGTGGGAGAGAGACGCCGCCATGGCTAATTGGCTATGGTGGAGAGTACAGAGAGCTCTGTGAGAGAGATGACGTTTTATTTTTATTGATGAGAAATAGAGCCTATATATTATATATATATATATATATATATATATATATATATATATATATATATATATATATATATATATATATATATATATATATATATTGCCGACGGAGCAGAGAGAAAAAATGCTCACGTAACGCAATATTAGTGGTTAAAATTCTATAAAAATAAAGGCTTATTAGACACAATATGATTGGTTAAAATTCAGAAAATTAAGGATGGTGATTTGGCGCAATATAATTTGTTAAAATTCAGAAAATAATGGGATAACATTAACAATCCTATCGATACTAACAAACTTGCATAAAATAATGAGATATTTATCTACATATACAAACTAGCTGAATACCCGTGCGTTGCTCGGGTGATGTGTGATGAAATTAATATTTATAATTAATTTTTTTGTACGGCAAATTAATCTACTTCTATTCCTAAACTACCCTTTTGTCCCAAATGGGTACTTCAGAAGTTACTTTCACTGCCTAATTTCCAACTTGTCTCCGACGGGAGTCGAAACCATGATCTGACACTTACACGTAACCTCTCATACCAAATGAGCTAAACCCCATTGGTATTAATAATTATTTGATTACACAACAAAAGTTTATTTTTTATAAAAAATATACATTGTTTACGAAAAAATGTTCCTTATATTAATCATATATATTATTTATTACACATAATTATATTGGGAAAACTGCTTAAAATAGCAACCAACCAGATACAAATGTTTTATTATAGCATTATACTTGATTTTTTTCCCAAAATAGCATTCCACTACAAAAACTTTTCTTAATACAACATCCAACACAAATTAATTGATCAATTATAGCATCGTGTGCTGACTGGATGCTTACCGGATGTCCACATAGGCAACCACATCAGCACCAAATGCTTACTGGACCTTTATAAAATAGCAACTTACTCATATTAACAATGTACTTTGCATATATCAATTTTTTTAATTTACATTTTATTTTCATTTTCATTATTATTATTATTATTATTATTATTATTATTATTATTATTATTATTATTATTATTATTATTATTATTATTATTAATACAAACTAAAAGACTCAAAGTGTTCAAATCTTAAATTTAGTGTTTGTTAAATAAATGCTTTCTTTGACTTCAACCATTCTTCAAAACTGAAAAGCAAAATTCACAGCAACTTATTTCATGACTTTTGTTACCGTCATTTCCACCACCGCCATGACCGCCATGGGAGTCGCAGCTCACCACCATGACAAGATTTGGCTCCATCAATCATCCTTCATGGTCTTCACCTCCTAATCTTCTGCCTTCGCCTCCTCACCACCACAACGACATCACTCGCCACATTGTCACCTCTACCTCCACCCCCCGTTCGCCTGTGTTCCACCACACAACTCCCGGCCACCATTCCTACTGCCTTATCACATCTTCATATTGTTTGTGATTAAAGGTTTCGCAGGAAAAAGCTCATCGATCAAAGGTTTCAAGTTCCGTTTTGGGTTGGAAATTTAACTTCGATTTAGGGTTTTGCTTTGAAAGTCCAACCCATCATACACCGCCTCCTGATGCCACCACCACCACCGTCGACATCCTGCACCAGTGCTCCACCGTAGCCACCGCAACTTCGTCATCTTTTTCAACGTCGTCACTGCAGTTTGCCGCTTCTTCATCCATCCCACTCAACCATCACAACGTTGCTATTGTCGCTGATCTAGGTTTTTTCAGATCTGATTTTCATTTGTTGTGTTTTTTATGTTTTAGGGTCTCTTGGAATCAGTAAGGATCTTCAGATCTGGATCTATATATGGTTTCGAATGGGTTTGGATTGGATATTCAGCCTCCTTCTGATATAGATTTCTTCAAGGTTTCTAGATTTTAATTTGTTGTTTAGATCTTCAAATCTATCTGATGTAGGTTTTCAGATTGTTGATTATAATTTTGAATCTGATACATTGTTCTTGAATTTAAGGTTCTTGTTCTTGGATTATTATAATAGGTTCAAGGAAGTTTAATATTTTTAATAATAATAATAATAATAATAATAATAATAATAATAATAATGGAAATGAAAATAAAATGTAAGATCAAAAAATTGATATATGCAAGAGTAAGCTCCTATTTTATAAAGGTCCAGTAAGCATCTGGTGCTGATGTGGTTGCCTACGTGGACATCCGGTAAGCATCTAGTCAGCACACAATGCTATAATTGATCAATTAATTTGGGTTGGATGTTGTATTAAGAAAAGTTTTTGTAGTGGAATGCTATTTTGGAAAAAAAATCAAGTATAATGCTATAATAAAACATTTATATCTGGTTGGTTGCTATTTTAAGTAGTTTTCCCTAATTATATTTGAAGTCTATACATATCTAGTTTAATACATGTGAGTTGATCAAAAGATTGATTTTAGTTTAAAAAATCATGTATGAGAATGAAGTATATAGAAAAAAATAATAATAATTTACAATAAAATGAAAACCCATCATTTTTCCATCAACTAATATACAAACACGTATTTGCAAAGTATTACTTAAGTACAATATCGTCTAACATAATATTATAGTAATAATTTTTTCAAACCAATTAATAAAATGTTATCAAACAAAAGCAGTTATTATAAAAATTTTTAATAAATCTTAATAAAATCACATTGAACAATTTAAATGGCAAATGACACATCCCATGAGTTAAAGATTTATTTAAAACATTATCGCCTCATTATTAACGAAGATCTTCATTGTTCTTCATGGTATACTGAAAAAATATTAAAACATGTGTTAATTTTGAAGCATTAATACATAAACAACACAAAATAATAAGAAACTTTAAATGTAAAAAAAGTGTATCAATGAGACGTTTTTATAGAGGTTTGAATTAGAAATGACACAATTTTGACCCAACAGACGGGACAATAAAAATGGCTCGTAGTAAAAAAAGCAAGCTAGCACATAATTTTTTCTAAATAATAAATATCATATGTTTACCTATTTTATAATATATGCTGATTAAAAAACTACTATTATATGTTTATATGCCGTATTTTATATGTTTATTAAACTGAATCATCAATAAAATTTAAATCTAATTGTAAATGTTATCTCATCAATACTTATCTATATATTTAATAAAAAATTTCCATTTGCTTATAAATTTATTAAAAATAAATAAACATTATATAAAATTATTAAATTTTAAAAAAGTAAACAAACGATATATAAAAATAGATTTCATATATTTTGTTTATTACTTTATTATAATAAAATATAAAATATTGTTTTATCTATAAACTAAATTTTAATCTATATATATATATATATATATATATATATATATATATATATATATATATATATATATATATATATAAATAATATTTATAGATAAAAAATTTAGAATAATCAACTATTCATATCTATTTTATAAAATATAAAAATAATAACTTTGAATAATTAATGTTTAATTGTAATTTGTATATGTAAATAAATATCCCATTATTTTATGCAAGTTTGTTAGGTTGATAGGATTGCTGATGTTATCCTATTATTTTTTATATTTTAACAAACTTATATTGCGCCAAATCAGCAACCTTAATTTTCTCAATTTTAACCAATCGTATTGTGACAAATCAGCCTTAAAAATAGGAATTTCTACCAATAATATTGTGCCACGTAAGCATTTTTCTCACTGCTCCGTCGGCAATATATATATATAATTACAACTAAACATTAATCATTCAAAATTATTATTATCATAGTTTTATAAAACAGATATAAATAGTTGATTATTCTAAAATTTTCATTTATAAATAGATATATTTTAATTAAAATTTTAGTTTATAGATAAAACAATATTTTATATTTTATTATAATAAACAAAATATTATGAAATATTTTTTTATATACCGTTTGTTTACTTTTTTTAAAATTTAATAATTTTATATAATGTTTATTTAATAAATTTATAAGCAAATGGAAAAAAATTTATTAAATATATATAACATTTACATTTAGATTTAAATTTTATTGATGATTCGGTTTAATAAACATATAAAATACGGCAGATAAAACATATAAAAGTAGTTTTTTAATCAGCATATATTATAAAATATGTAAACATATGACATTTATTATTTAGAAAAAATTATGTGCTAGCTTACTTTCTTTACTACGAGCCATTTTTATCATCCCGTGCGTTGGGTCAAAATTGTGTCATCCCTAATTCAAACATCAGAAAAAACATCGCGTTGATATACTTTTTTTTACATTTAAAGCTTCTCATAATGTTGTGTTGTTTATGTATTAATGTTTCAAAATTACACATATTTTAATATTTTTTAAGTATACCATGAAGAATAATGAAGATCTCTGTTAATAATGAAGCGATAATGTTTTAAATAAATTTTTTAGCCAATGAGATATGTCATTTGCCTTTTAAATTGTTCAACGTGATTTTATTTAGATTTAGTAAATTTTTTTATGATAACTGTTTTTGTTTGATAATATTTTATTAATTGGTTTAAATAAATTGTTATTATAAAATTATGTTAGACGATATTGTAAGTAGTACTTTGCAAATACGTGTTTGTATATTAGTTGATGGAAAAATGATGGGTTTTTATTTTATTGTAAATTATTATTATTTTTTTTTCCTATGTACTTCATTCTTATAAACGATTTTTTAACTAAAATCAGTATTTTGATCAACTCACATGTATTAAACTAGATATTTATAAACTTCAAATATAATTATGTGTAATAATTAATATTCATGATTAATATAACCAACATTTTCTACGCAAACAATGTATAGTTTTCTTAAAAAAAATAATTTTTTTTGTGTCATCAATTAATTACAAAAACCAATGGGGTTTAGTCCATTTGATATGAGATGTGACGTGTAAGTGTTGGGTCACGGGTTCAACTATCGTCGGAGACAAGTTGAAATTTAGGCAGTGGAAGTAATTTCTGAAGTCCCATTTGGGGCAAAATGGTAGTTTAGGAATAGTAGTAGGTTAATTTGCCGTTCAAAAAAAATTAATTATAAATATTAATTTCATACACATCACCCGAGCAACGCACGGGTATTCAGCTAGTTGGCTTTACCTAAAAGGAAAAACATTAAATAAACCCAACAATTCTGACTACTTCCAGTGGCGCCATTTGGAAAACGTATTAAATTTCTTCTTTTTTTTCTTCCTAAGGCATGAGAGAATTAATTTCAAAACACACATCCTTTTCTACCCTCTGTTCGTATGTATATGTCACTCATTATTGACTAAAAATCACTCGTGTATTGACAACTTCTCATACCCTTATAAATATATATAAAATATTTAGTATTTATTATGAAATAAAATCAATATTTTTTTTATTTTTTTTGTGTTAGTTGATTTTATTTTTTTAGTTTTATGAAATTTGGCTATTTAAACTCAGTTTTTAGGTCTCTAAAAAACTCCTTTGTCAATCAATTATAACCGGATTCTAATAGCTAACTTTCATAAATTTACAAAATTTTCTGAAAAAGAAAAGAAACATGTAGGGACAAAAACCGTGAAAACTTGTTGATTTTTTCTTAATAAACTCAAAAATTAATATAAAAAGATCAACTTTATTACATTTGTGTTAATTATTTATCGGCTTAATTACGTAAAAGAGTAATATATTGTTATATAATATGATATTATTAATATTGTATTATGTTTTTATAAATATATATTTTAAAGTTATTTTAATAAATCATATATATTCCACTAGGCCCGGCCCTAAGGGTGGGCTAGCTGGGCTACTGCCCAGGGCCCAAATCCCTTTAGGTATCTTGCCCATGTTTATTAAGTATAGTTTGATTTAATTATCTCATCTTCTAGAATGAAGTTTTTGGGCAAAAACATATTTTGGGTGCAGGAAGTGGTTGACGGCTAGTGATATATATATATATATATATATATATATATATATATATATATATATATATATATATATATATATATATATATATATATATATATATATATATATATATATATATATATATATATATATATATATAGGTGAGTTCAATAGAGAACCTATTTGCATCGAATAACTTTGAATAACCTCAATGCACCACCACAAATGCATCACAATTCCCGCGTGATGAATCAAATTCCTGCGTGATGCATCGACTTCCACGTGATGCATTACGATTTTCTAGCGATGCATTGTGGTTCTCCAAGGTTCTTCGATGCATAGAGGTTCTCCATTGAACCCACCCCTATATATATATATATATATATATATATATATATATATATATATATATATATATATATATATATATATATATATGGTTCGAGAGAGTACCACCATTATGCAGCGCACCAGAAGGTACCACCTTTAAAAAAACTTTTTAAATTTTTTTTCATAAACATGTTTTAATTAATATTATGAAGATCATATGTAAATTTCACATACATTCACATCTCATAGCTCCTAAAAAACGATGTGAACACACACATACATAATTTTGAAGACATGTGAACGTGCATTTACATGATGCGTGTTTTCATGCACTTAGAGTGTTCGGATTTGCGTGAAATTTACATATGATCTGTGTAATATTAATTAGAACATGTTCATGAAAAAAAATTTAAAAAAATTAATTTTAAGGGTGGTACCTTCTGGTGCGCTGCTTAACAAGTGGTACTCACTTGAACCTAAATCATATATATATATATATATATATATATATATATATATATATATATATATATATGATGCTCTAACTTAACGCATATAGTTTTAGATTCTTATAATAACTTAACGCATATACATACATACATATAATGCTCTGCTAAATTTTTGTCCCGGGACCCCAAATAAATTGGGACGGCCCTGCCCCTATGTGTGATTATAAAAATATTAGCACAAAAACCTCTAAAAATAAAAGGAATGTAAGAAAAATGCCTTAGTTGTGAAATAAGATTTACCACAATAAAACGTGTGGACTAATTTTAGATTCATAAAAGTCTAAAACGATATCTGCGAATGAAATCAAGAAAATCTGAGAAATATTTCATTCCTAAATTTTATTTCAAATATAAACGTCAAAATATGCCTATTTTACATGATATATATTAGTAAAATACAAAATTTACACAAGCAACATGGACGTATCTATCTACAAAGTGTTAATTACTAAAACAAAGTACCATAGCATTACATTTTTTCTTATTAATATTTTTTTAAGGGCGAATGACCAAAAATAGTAACAAGTTTTGACGTTTTTATCATTAATAGTAACATTATTTATCTTTTATCATTAATAGTAACAACTTTTTATTTTTCTATCAATAATAGTAATGGGTGACCTGTAAACCTGTTTAGCAGGTCACCAACTTTTCAATTATCAAAAATAGTAACATCTTTTCAGATTTTTATCAATAATAGTAACATATCAAATTAAAAACATAATTATTTTTATTTTATTAAGTTTTCTAATATTACATAAACACCAAAATAAACCAAATTTTTTATTCCGAATATTTACGGATAGATAATATTCAATTATTTATTCACAATTATATATAATATGAATGAAAAAAATACTATGGATTATTTCAATTTTCACTTCCAACAAAAAAACTACGAACCATCATTTTTACAATTTTTCCGAATAAAATAATACAAATCGTTCCATTTTTTTGTTTTTTCCAATCTAAACGGGTCATAGTTTTTTTATTTAAAAAATCAAAATGAGTCTCGATACTTTTCATTTATAAAACTATAAACCACAATGAGTCATGGTTTTTCCATTCATAGAATAGCTAAAAAATGAATGGGTTGCAATACTTTTTCATTCGTACTACTATTCATTTGGAATAAAAAAGTACAAACTGATCAGCTTTTTAGTAAATTCCGAACGAAATTGATTACAAATCATACAACTTTTAGCTTTATGAAAAACTACGACCCAATCATATATTATATTTTTTTTACAAAAAACTATAAATCATTTTGTTTTTTCGTACAAAATAATTGCAACTCATTTATTTTTGTGTTTTTAACAACGAAAAAACTTTGAATTATTCCAGTTTATAGTTTTGCCGAATGAAAAATATTGTAATCCATAAAAACGATACATAACCACTTGTACGAAACTATAAACTAGAATAATTCATAGTTTTTCGTTGTTAAAAACACAAAAATTAATGAGTAGCAATTATTTTGTACGAAAAATCAAATAATTCATGGTTTTTTGTTTAAAAAAATCTAAAACATGATCGGGTCGTAGTTTTTCATTCGGGAAAGCTAAAAGTTGTATGGTTTGTAATTAATTTCCTCTGAAATTTACTAAAAAGCTGATCAATTTGTAATTTTTTTATTCCAAATGAAAAGTACTACGAATGAAAAAGTATTGCGACCATTCATTTTTTAGTTTTTCTATGAATGGAAAAACCATGACTCATTGTGTTTTATAGTTTTATGAATGAAAAAAATATTGAAACTCATTTTGATTTTTATTTTTTAAATAAAAAACTATGATCCATTTAGATTGGAGAAAACTAAAAAATGAAACGATTTGTATTATTTTATTTGAAAAAACTAAGAAAATGATGGTTCGTAATTTTTTTGTTGGAAAAAGTGAAAAATGAAATGATTCACAGTATTTTTTCATTCATATTATATATAATTGTGAATAAATAATCGAATATTATCTATCCGTAAATATTCGGAATAAAAATTTGGTTTATTTTGGTGTTTATGGAATATTAGAAAACTTAATAAAATAAAAAATTATGTTTTTAGTTTAATATGTTACTATTATTGATAAAAATCTGAAAATATGTTACTATTTTTGATAAATGAAAAGTTGGTGACCTGCTAAACAGGTTTACAGGTCACCCATTACTATTATTGATAGAAAAATAAAAAGTTGTTACTATTAATGATAAAAAATAAATAATGTTACTATTAATGATAAAAATGTCAAAACTTGTTACTATTTTTTGTCATTTACCCTTTTTTTTAATTAGAAGATTATACTATTGAAAACACACCAATCAAGGTAACACGTCGCTAATCGATTAGTTAACCAATCATCTTTATAAAGTGTAATGGTAACGATAGATTTCCTAGTCATATGACTCATCGGAAAGTTTTGTTGACTGAATGAAAAACTTGTTATTTCAGTATAATTTACATTTTATTCCGGTAATATTAAATAGATTGATGTGTTTTCATTAGTATATTACCCAAATTAAAAAAAAGTAATATGTTATCTAAAATAGAAAAAAAGTTGATAATACGTTTTTTTTTTTTTGGTAATCAACCCATCTACAAATACTAGTAATAAATTGAGTTATTTACCAAAACATAGTGATTTGAAATTTTATTTCCCAAATGATAGTACTTTAAATTTTAATTACCAAAAGATGGTTGTTTTGGTTTTAATTATTAGAACATGATGTTTTTATCATTCTACTTAACTTTTTAACCAAAACTTATCTTTTCTTTTTCTACTTTTGTAAAAAAAAATTAATATTTATCAAATTTTAGAAAATGAAACTTTATAGATTATCGATTTTATAAAAATGAAAATTTATAAAATACCGGTTTTAAGCTTTTACGAAAATTTATAACACAAACTTATATATCAAATGATAACCTTAAAATAATCATTAATCAATACGATAAGTTCAAAACGTAAAAAGTTACCTTTAAATTTCTAACATTAGTCATTGACATTCAAAATGAATAATATCCACATAAGAATTAAATAAAATCTAATAATTGACAAGTATAAAAAAAAACTTAAAAAATCATAAATGATCAATCAACATAAACGAAAAAAACTAGAATATTAAATAAATCACACGTATTTGGGATTTGTTGCTCATTTAATAATTTACATGTTGGACAAGTTAATTATTTAGGTGTATATACTTATAGTATTTGAATTTCTTTTTGTTTAAGTTGATTGATCGAATATGATATTTTTTAAGTTTTTTGTATTTGTGAATTGTTCATTGGTATTTTGTTTAAGGCTTGTTAATTTTAAATGTACATGACTAATGTTGTAAATTTAGAAATGAAGTTTTACGTTCTGAACTTATTGTATTGGTTCTTTTATAATTTTTAAAGTTAATGTATAATGTTGAGTTTGTGTTATAAAGTTTCACAACAATTTATAAAAATGATATTTTATAAAGTTTCATTTTATAATTTTTGTAAAGTGTCATTTATAAAATTGGTATTTTCATAAAATTTCATAAATATTAGTTTTTTATTAAAAGTTGAGAAAGAAGAAAATAAGAAAATGACAATTTTTGGATGGAAAATTAAGTTAAAATTAAAACTACTATTTTTTGGCAATTAAATTTGAAAGTACTGTCATTTGGGAAATAAATTTGATAATCACTATGGTATAGGAAATAACTCGTAATAAATTGGCTACAGATCATCACGGTTCCAATTACCGTATGTCTTTACCCTCATTCTTGTTGTAGCCATGTACGATTTTCTCTCTTGATAGTCTCCGCTTATCCCACCTAACTAGCAATCTTCTCGATGGTCGTTGGTTGTTCCATCAAACAATATATCCTCTAATATACTTAGCTTGAAGACATGAATTAGTTAATCATAATGCAATTTTGAACATATGTATATTATAATGTTACATGAAAATTAACATTTTATCATAATGAACATGTATATTTGATATGGTTTTACAGTACTCCAGTCTAATATAATTTTCCATGGATCTCGACTATATATATATATATATATATATATATATATATATATATATATATATATATATATATATATATATATATATATATATATATATATATATATATATATGAGATCGTATAGACATTAAATCAAAAAACATATACACCGAATCAATATTTTTATTTTGTAATTCAACAATAACTGTAAATCAAAAACAGAATAATAATTTTACCATTGATTCAACATTTTTTGTTTACTCATGAAATTAAAAGTTGATTCAACACATATATTATTTGTTTCTTCTCTACTAGTTTATTACCCGCGCATTAAACGGATATTTTTAATATATATAAAATATAAAAAATTAGAAGGTAAATATATAAATATTATTTTATCAAACAAAAGTATATAAGAATGATATTATTATTTATTATGACCTGTTAATTTTATATATTTCTAAATATATATGAATAGTAAAAAAATGTTTATATTTTTTTTAAATGTTTATTATATTATACTATATTATAATTAATAAGTTAATAGAGTATTAGATTTTGTTTGATTTGGTTTGATTTGAATTTAAAAGTACATTATATTAGATTTTGATGGATATAATTTAAATTTCTTTATTATTTTTAAAACTTATAAATGACACATGTTGATTTATGGTGATGACACGTGGCTTCACAAAAAATGAATATAGTTACTCTTTTGTTAGTATTTATAGATATAGAGTTTATATTTGTGACAAATATTTATTTTCATATTTGATCCTGATTATATATATATATATATATATATATATATATATATATATATATATATATATATATATATATATATATATATATATATATAGAGAGAGAGAGAGAGAGAGAGAGAGAGAGTGTGTGTGTGTGTGTGTGTGAGAGAGTGAGTGAGTGTGTGTGTGAGAGTGTGAGTGAGTGAGTGTGTGATCATTTAAAAGCTAAAAAATTTGGAGAATGAACAAGTAATATGAGTCATATATTTCAATTGATTAAAGGTCAACATATAAGATGACATACTTTTAATATTTAGTTGTTACAAAAGAAAGAAATATTCATATATGCAGTGGCGGACCTAGCCACCGAAGGGACCGGTTGCACAAAATTTCATTGCGTTCACGATTCGAAAATTAAAATGATTATTTTAGTTGGGTCGGGTCGGGTCAACACACAGATATTTATAATTCAAAAATAAACATATATTCTTAAAATAATAGATAATGCATTAAAATACAACTATTAAGAAATATAAGTTTTTAAGTTATGAAGTTACCTCTTAGAAAGTCACAATTGCTCTCTTCGACTTTTCATCTTTTGGAATCGATCAATAACAGTTTCATTTGTCACCATGGAAAATACTTCATGTCCGTAAATCTGACTTTACCAACTTCATCTTATTCTAGGTAGATCAGCAATACCTTTCAAATTTGAAAATCTTTCATCTCGACGCATTACTTCAATGTAGATGTCAAGTTCACGCTCAAGATAAAATGCATCCATATCCTTAAAATCATAAGGATACATCTTGCTCAAATTCAGCAACTTATTTGTGTCAAAAGTAGAAAACGAATCACGTGGACTCAAAGCGGTCATATTAGTAAGCAATTCAGCAGTCACCTCACTAAAACGGTCGCCAAATTCTTGAATTTGCATATCCAAAATCGTATTAAATATGTCCACCTCAAAAAGATGTTGATTAAGAATGTTAGTTTTTCGGTTTCTAGAAGTGACATAATTCTCCGTCATATCCAAGCAAAGCAGAAGGTTTGGTTTTGAGAATTTGAGTTGGGCCTTTATTTATTCATATTGGGTTTAAAATTGGGCTAAAATTAAAATTGGGTTTAAAAATGATATTGGGTTGGTTAATGGCTTTAAAAATTAGTATTTGATTTATTGGGTTTTAATTTTAAAAATATGATTGGATTTTGTTGATTTATTGATTTAATGTATTATTATTTATTTACTAATTTAGGCAATCAATTTTTTTAGGCATCAAAATACTGTTAATAAAGTTGTACACACACACACACATATATATTTTTTTGAATATCATAGGTTGCACACATAAATTTCGCCGGTTGCACATATAAAGTTTTAAAAAAAATTTCACTACGAAACGAGGTTATTTGGGAGGGACCCGTTGCACGGGCTACCCCCTTAATACATAAGTCCGCCCCTACATATATGAATATTTCATGGCTTTAGAAGAAATAAAGTTATTTAGAACATAATATTCGGAAAATGATAAGACTATAGGTTTTTATTTATAAACAAATATGTTATAAAACAATGGATATAATTAAGGACATGACTAATTTTATTAATTTAAAAAGGATGTATGATTTTAAGAATTCTAAATATAAATACAGATATTTTAATTAATTAATTAACCCTTTTAATTAATTTTTTGGTAATTAAATGATTGGCTCGTATTGTTTTTTCATATCATTTAGCTTTTTCAAATGATAATATATATATATATATATATATATATATATATATATATATATATATATATATATATATATATGTGTGTGTGTGTGTGTGTGTGTGTGTGTGTCTGTGTGTGTGTGTGATTTTTTATGAACATTTTATTCGTTGTGAACAACCAAAATATGATATCTATTAACGTATGAATCTTGTTTGATCCTATGAATTTTGTTGAATCGTATGAATTTGTCGAATTTTATCAACCTTGTCGAATCCTATGAATTTTGTAAAAACATTGCTACGAACCTTTTGAATGTTATGAATCTTATTGTAGACACTTCTATGAATCACATGAATGTTGTTACAAACATTTGTTGGTATATATAAATGATTATACATATTTTTTTTTATTTGTTCATAATGTTCGTAACGAATAAAGTGTTCACAATGGATCTCATCCCTATCTATCTATATCTATATCTATTAAAAAAGCAAAATAATATTGCCACATGTCACTCTTTCGTGACATCTTAATTTCATTTTCCCACATATTTTATTACCATAATTTCTATTCTAATGTTAAGGAAAGTAAATTAATAACTCTAATTATCTTTTATAAACTATTTATGATATTTTATTTTCATATTAATTAAAATATTTAATAAACTTACATATATAGTTAAAAATCTATGGATCAACATTCTAATATAGTCAGTAAAACTTTTATTTATTCGTATATTAAGTATTTTAAATTTATAGTTATATCGTTTAGATAAATTATTTTGAGCTTTAATATTTGCATTTAATTATTTAAAATTTATAATTGTCATATACTAATTTAATTTTATATGTATTTTTTAAAAAAATAGTATTTTATTAATATATCTCATATAATACATGGGCAAATAACTAGTATATATATAATCTGTAATAAAGACTATTAAATAAGTAAATAGTTTGCCACGTGTTGATCCTTTATTTAATTCGCCACGTGTAAAAACTTCAATCTGCCACATGTCGTTACTAAAATTAAATTTGAATTAAATTCAAATCCAATTCAAATTATAACTAAATCTAACAAATTACATATATATTTAACTAAAATTTAATAGACTCAATTTTTTTATAATTATTTCTTTTTTTTTTTTATAAATATTTATTGTTAATTTTTTTTTTTAAATTCAACCCACGTAGTATATAGGTATATAACCTAGTATATTTATATTGAGGTTCATAAAGTACCTCTAAAAAATTAAAAACATATGTTTAAAAGAATCAGTTTATTCACCAACCGCACTACACCTTGATATCTTAAGGTTCAAAAAATCATTGAATGTGCGAAAAATTATACGCTTTATTTAGGTTTTTAGGTTGTGTTTCACTTGTTTGCTAATGTATATATGTTTATCTCAAGGGGCTTTTATATATATATATATATATATATATATATATATATATATATATATATATATATATATATATATATATATATATATATATATATATATATATAATGATGATTTATGTTAATGTGCTTTGTCCTACTATGAAGAATAGGATTCTTGGCAAACATGACAGTTGATAAATTATCACAGAAGATACTTGTAGTTTCAACTTGAATCTGTCCCAAATCTGCAAGAATTCTTTGAAACCAAATTGCTTCACAAACAGGCTCATTAGCAGCCACATGCTCGGCCTCTATTGAGGACATGGCCACTGTTTTTTGTTTTTTCGAACTCCAACATACTATCGATCCACCAAGAGTAAAGCAATAACCTGATGTGCTTCGTCTATCTTCCACTGAGTCTGCCCAATCACATGTCACAATACACTTTGAGGATAAAATTCTCACTTCTGCGATACCAGATTCCATAATTTTTGGTACCGGCCAAAGGAGAACCCGTTTTGCAGCTCCTAAATGAGTTTTGGACGGCTTATGCATATACTGAGACAACATGTCTAAAATAACTAGATTGAGATGTTTTCATTAGTATATTACCCAAATTAAGAAATAGTAATATGTTATCTAAAATAGAAAAAAGTTGGTAATATTACAAATCATTCAAAAGATTCCAATTCATAATTTGAATTTAAACCAATTGACCTATTATTGGTCAATATATTGTTGCTGTAATTTGCCTAGTTTAGTTCTATAATATTCTACTTTCCATTTGATGTATAGCCATTTGTTGTGCACATTCAATTTATTAATACATTAGCAATTTCATACCCCTTTATGGTTTCAGAGCCTAAATTGCTCAAACGAGTCTTGATCCTCAATTCCATTGTCTTTCTCTTCACACATGGCTAACATTGATTCCACCGTTATTCAACTCACCGCCCCTACTCATTTTCCTATTAAACTCAAAGCCTCAAACTTCACTGTAGGGAGGAAGGAGGTTCAATCAACCTTGATTGGACTTGACCTTTACAAATATCTTGATGGTACCTTTCAACCACCATCAAAAGTCATAACCGACAATGAGAAAACTAGCCCCAATCCTGACTATATTCTATGGTTTCGACAAGACCATATCATAATCAGTGCCCTGTTAGGGAGCTGTTCAGACTCCATCCAACCAATTATTTATATATATATATATATATATATATATATATATATATATATATATATATATATATATATATATATATATATCTGTGTGGACTAACAGAGAAGAAAAGAAAGAAAAAGAATGAGATAAATGAATACTACTATTATGTTCGTAATTATTATTTTTCTAACTTTATAAATTGATATAAATAGTAGATGTTTTTATGGATTTTTTTAAATTTTTTATTTTTAATTTAGCATATTTTAGTTGGTACAAATTTAATTTATATATAGTATAATACTTATGTATTTTATTACAGATTAATATTTATAGCTTAAAAAATTGATTGAATGTATTTATCTTTTTAACCTTTAGAGATTAAAAATTATAGAGTTTGTTTATCTTTTTTAGAAAAATAATAAATTGATTTATCTTTTATTTTTTATAATAACAAGTTGTATTTAGTTTTTCCTATGAAACAAGAAGCTGACACGTGAAATTTGGTGTTCTCCTTTATATATATATATATATATATATATATATATATATATATATATATATATATATATATATATATATATATATATATATATATATATATATATATAGAGAGAGAGAGAGAGAGAGAGAGAGTCAGGTTCAAATAAGTACCCTCGAAATCAAGTGCATCCGAAGGTACCAACCTTAAAAAACTTTTTAAAATTTATTTTTCCACATAATCATGTTCAATTTAATGTTATACGCATGATATAAGAATTTCACATAGATTCACACTTTCTGTGTTCTTAAAAATTATGTGAATGCTCAATGCATATTTATGTGAATGGTCATCCATGTGAATGGTGTGAATGACCATTCACATGATATTTTTTTTATCATTCACAAGATTTATAATGTTGCTCCTTTTGTAAAAAAAGTCTTATAATGTTGTCTTATAGATGTCTATTAAAAAAATATATGTGAAACCATTCACAATAGGATACGCTGGAATCTCATAGGTACGCTGATGAACCTGATTATATATATATATATATATATATATATATATATATATATATATATATATATATATATATATATGTATATATATGTTACTTATATGATGTTTTTATTACTAATTCATATATAGATAATTACATATAAAAATTTATTAATTCTAATAATTCTTTTTTTCAAGTTTAGGTTTAGTTAATATTTATTACTTGGTTTTTTTAGTTTGATTTATTAAAAAAAATAAGTCAATGGAATGGATATATAATACTCTGTTATTGAAATTATTAATTTTGATCATTCTTTTGTTAGTAGATTTTTATATTTTAGTTTAATAAATAAAAAAATAAATAGATTACATATATTAATTTGGATTGTTTTTTGTTTGATTGCATTCTGAGTATATTAATATTTTAAGTTAAAAAAATACAAAAGTTTCTATGTAATATAGACACACACTCACAATCATATTTATAATAAATAAATTTTATAAAAACTCATGTAAAATGTAAATTTGTGTGTTAAATTATATTAAATATTAACTTTCTTTTGTGACATACAACAAGATAATTTAAAAAATACCGTAAACATAAATACTTTTATTATTGCAATAAAATAAATTTAATGTTACTACAATTTAATACATGTAATATCTTCATATGTAAAAAAAATAGGGAGAATTTCATATATACCCCTCCAAAACTTCATAATATCATATATACCCAACTTCAAATTTTAATATCATATAAATCCCTCCTAAACATCATAATATCATATATATACCCAATTTTAATTATTAATATCACATATATCCCTCTTAAACTTCAATAATATCATATATACACAAATTCATTAATTTAATTATTTTTAAAACATTTAAAACTCATATTTAATATTGATTATTAACTAATGACCATAATACCCTTACTTATTTTTTCTTTCAACCAAACCTTCAAATGATAAATATCATATTTATCCAACTTAAATTAAAATATCATATCCCTTCAAATAATTTTATATAATTTATTTTTGTAAACTTTACTATGTAAATACTTCATAGTAAAACAAACTAACATTAACAATAAAAAGTTGTATTATAATTTTGCTCATTTGTAATCAAATCGTATCTTCTTATTTGTTTTTTTCATATAGTTTTCTATATACAATTAACTGATTATATATATCTTTCGTTTTCTATATACATTAGTTTCTATTTTTTTCAAGCTTGATTTCGTTTTATAATTATTGTTTTTACTAGTTTGTTTTTTTTTTTAATTTTTATATTTAATCTAGTATTTAAATTAGAACTTGTTATCCAATATTATTAGTTGTGTATCTTTTGTGTTAACAATAAGATCATACATATTTTATCTTGTATATTTAGAGTCCAGATTTATAATATTGTTTAATAATTAGTAACGAGAAAATATTTTAATATTAAAATTACCGGATGAAATTTGTATGTTATTAGTATATTAATTTTTTATTATAATTATAGGGTTATTTTCATTAGTAAAGAAGTCAGTATTTTAAACAAACCAAAGTTTCGCAACAATTATATTGTTAATATTAATTTGTTTTAAGAACAAAAATTTATATGGTAAAGGTTTTACAAAATAATTTATATATAATTACTATGTGGGATATAATATTAAGCATTAATTTAATTGGTAAATAAATTATATATAATTACTATGTGGGATATAATATAGACTCTAAATATATAAGATAAAATATATATAATCTCATTGTTAACACAAAATATACGCAACTAATAACATTGGATAACAAGTTATAATTCAAATACTAGATTAAATATAAAAATTAAAAAAAAAGTAAAACTAAAAAAAACAATAATTATAAAACGAAAGCAAGCTTGAAAAAAAAAAAGAAACTATTGTATATAGAAAACAAAATATATATACTAAATTAAAAAAATGCAATACAACTATAATTTCAAAAAGAAAAAGATAAGAAAAAACATAATATATAATTAGTTAATTGTATATTAGAACTCCAGGAAAAAAAACAAATAAGAAAATATAATAAGACGACACGATTTGATTACGAACGAGCAAAATTATTTTATTGTTAATGTTAATTTGTTTTACTATGAAGTATTTACATAGTAAAGTTTACAAAAATAAATTATATAAAATTATTTAAACGGATATGATATTTTAATTTAAGTTGGATAAATATGATATTTTGAAGGTTTGGTTGAAAGAAGAAATAAGTAAGGGTATTGTGGTCATAATAAATAATCAATATTAAATATGAGTTTTAAATGTTATAAAAATAATTAAATTAATGAATTTGGGTATATATGATATTATTGAAGTTTAAGAGGGATATATGTGATATTAATAATTAAAATTGGGTATATATATGATATTATGATATTTAGGAGGAATATATATGATATTAAAATTTTAAGTTGGGTATATATGATATTATAGAGTTTTGGAGGGGTATATATGAAATTCTCCCAAAAAAAATATTATTGATAATATATGAATCACATCTATCTATCTATTCTATTAAAAGAGTAACTAGATGCCACATGACACCTAGATAGAGCGCCACTTGGCTTCACCTAAGATTGCCACGTGTACATTACAATTTTGGCATGTAATTTGTTTTAAAATTTATTTTTTCCAATCTATACATAAATACATAATAATAACAAAGTATCTATATTCATTCTCGTGAAGCCACGTGTTATCACCATGGATCGACACGTGACATTTATAGGTTTTAAAAATTATAAAAAAAATTTAAATTATATCTATCCAAATCTAATATAATCTACTTTTAAATTCAAATCAAATCAAACAAAATCGAATTATACTCTACTAACTTATTAATTATCATATAATATAATAAAGGTTTAAAAATATATAAACAAAATAATTACTCTTCTTATATATATTTAGACTTATATAAAATTAATAGATCATAATAGATAATAATATCATTTTTATATACTTTTGTTTAAAAAAATAATATTTATACATTTAACTTTTAATTTATTGTGTTTTATATATATTAAAAATATCCGCGTAATACGCGGGTAATAAACTAGTGTTATATTATATGTAGAAAAAATATTATTGATAATATATGAATCACATGTTATAATATATGAATCACATGTTATATTATATGAAATTCTCCCAAAAAGAGTTAATTACAAAGATGGTCACTGTGTTTTGTTATAAAAGTTGGATTTCGTCCCTGAACTTTTAATTTTGCACAAATGATCTTTATTATCACTGTTTGATTGCAATTTTGGTCCCTCAATCTATCAACTTTTCTAATATGACCAATTTACCCTTATTTTGATGGAAACCACAAGGATCATTTCTGTAATTAATTTTTTTTAATACTATTTTTACTCTTAATTAAATAATTTATTCTATAGTGTTAATTAACTTTAATGAATTATAAAAAAGAAAAGAATTGTTTTATTTATGTTGGTTCGTAAATGATTTAAATATTTTTAGTCTTAATTAAATTTAATTATAGTGTAAATTTCTCAAAAATTATAATAAAAAAAATCAAATATGTTTAGAAATTGTTTTTTAAAGGTATCATAGATAAGAAAATTTTCCTCTATAATTTATTATAATGGTTCATACATTTATAATAAGAAAATATTTATGTTGATCAAACCACAAATATGTAATTGACTCTACTTTATTTTTAGTGTTAGTTAACTTTAACAAAATTATAAAAAAAATTATTTATGAAGCAACAATTTAATTAAAATCAAAATTATTAAAGAACTTAAATAAATAAAAATTTAACGTTTAATTTGACTGAGTTAAAAAAAACTTCCAAATGGTCTAAGACAACTCAATTTTTTTAATTTAACGTATCAAAGATTTTATTGTTTTAATTTTTAATTACACCAAAAATGAAATAAAAATTTAGGTCCATATAACATCTTTGAGATTCATGATTAACAACTTTAATCATCAAACTTTGGTTTGTCAGACCTTCACATAAAAATCAAGAAATATAAATAGGTTATTAATCTTTTTCGTCTTTCAATTTGACTTTTCATTTTTAATCCGATTAAATCGACACCTTAAAAATTTAAACCATTTAGATTTATCATTCTACCATTATTACTTTGCTTTGATACAAATGTGAACGGATTATAAAATAGAATTTTTGGCCGATTTTATTTAAGGAGAAAGTAAAAATATATTTGACCAACAAACATATTTTTATTATAAATTTATGAACCAACATAAATAATTATAAAGTCAAAATATTTTTATAATATTTTATATATGAAACCTCTAGAAAATAGTTTCTAAAAATAAATGATTTTTTCAAATATAAATTTTGATTGGTTTACACTTTGATTATAGTAAATTAAAATTAATTAAGACTAAAAATATCTAAATCATTTATGAACCAACATAAATGATTAAATAATTCTTTTTTTTTTTAAAGTTTATTAAAGTTAAGTAACACAAAAAATAATTTATTTAGTTAAGAATAAAAAAGAGTTAAAATATTAATTGTAGAAATGGTCCCTATTGTTTGCATCAAAATAAGGGTAATTTGGTCGTATTAGAAATGTTAATAGGTTGAGGGACCAAAATTGTAAACAAACTATGAAAATAAAGACCGTTTCTGCAAAATTGAAAGTTCAGGGACCAAGTTCAAATTTTAGGACAAACCATAGGGACCATTTTTGTAATTAACTCAAATATTAGTGATTAAATTAATTATTTAATACTACGTAGAAAATTTAACTAATAAAACAAATTATTTATACATGATAATAGAAAATAGTTATTGATATATGTTAGAAAATCTTCATCAAATTAAATGGTGCATTACAAAAAAACCTACTTATAAATGATAATTCATTAGTGAATAAATGGTAATTTCATTAGTGAATAATGTATACATGTAGTTTACTGAAATTTGACTATTAGAACCGGGTTTTCAGTTTATAAAAAACCCGGTTTATCTATTATAACCATGATCTAATAGTCAAATTTCAAAAAGCAAAAAAAATAATTTAACTTGAAGACTTATCTAAAAGAAAACAACTTTGAGGGACGAAAATGTAAATACCGTAAATACATGTTGGTTTTGATCCATAATAAACCCTAATAACAACAACAAAGTAGATTTATCTTGCAACTAGAGCAAGCTACATGACAACTTAAGCTTAATCCAAAAGTAAAGATAAGTGAATAAGTAGGTATATATAGTTGAGTTGAACAATTAAAGCTTTCTTGTGCTCAAGATGGAGCTCCTTGAACATAAGGTTCAAAAAGCAAATTTTCAAGAATATTGTTTTGTCTTGTCTTGAGTTTGTTATATCTGAAACTAAAGACCAACCTGATGGATTCCACTTTCATGAGCAAAAGCATTAGCACCCACGATAGCCTTGTGTGGCTGCAACTGCAATCCACTGTACTCTTCCACCTTAACAACACAGGTCGATGTAAATTAAGTGAACCTAGATCAGATCGAGTTTAAGGGTTGAAATTGGTTGGTTATTAGAATAGAAAGTAAGGTTTTTTGTATATACCATCTTGCTAGCCATGACAATGTGTCTTGTATTGATGCCAGTGTAAAGCCCACCCAATAAATCTCCTTTGCATTTTAGGGTCATTACCACCTATGTTCAATAAATAGTCTCTCACACATCCATTAGTCAAATATCTTTCGAGGCCCCTGGGCAAAAACTTAAAATGGGCCCTATAAATATGTATGTATATTTATGATAAGTAAAAATTCAAGTAAAAATTATAAATTAACAACAAAAAACTTATAATTATATAATGTTAAATTTAAAAATTTTGAAAGTCAATAACCTTATTTAATCGTTAATAGACCTAAGTATATAATATGTTTTTTGAAAATGACCCCTATGATTAATGGGCTCTGGGCAATTGCCCGTGTTAACCTTGCTCAGTGTCGGCCCTATGGATAATATGGACTACAAACATATTGTTACGGGTATTGATATGGATATTCAATGTCTATCTACATGATTACAAACACCAAGATATTATTCAAACCATACGATCAATAACATGCAAAAACGCAAATAGACACTTCATTGTACATTACATTCACCTCTTCCAAATAAGCATTACCAGCTCTTTCTCCAATTCCGTTTATTGTTACTTCTAATTGTCTTGCACCTCAATAAGCCCCCTGAAATAGACATATATTCATTAGCAAACAAGTGAAACACAGCCTAAAAACCTAAATAAATCGTATTAATTAAACCTACCTCTAGAGTATTGGCAGTAGAAAGTCCTAAATCGTTCAGGCAGTGGGTTGAAATGATGACATTCTCAATTCCAGGGGTGTTGGCTTTTATGTCCGCAATGAGCTGCCCAAACTCGCGAGGCCAATTAAAGACGACGGTATCAGGTATGTCGAGGGTTGTTGCATTGCTTTAATAACTTCACTCAATATCTCGTATAGAAATTCTCTCTCTGATCTGTTAGAGAACATACACAAATTTCCGACGATCACACAAATAAGTAAGCAAGTTATTAACTTTTTCGTCCAAAATACACGGGGGGCTTATCATGAAAAGAAACCAACATGTTTTTAAATTATTTTCATTTTTGTCCCTCCATTTAATTTTTTTTCCATAGAAAACCTCAAGTTATTATTTTCTTTTCGGTTTAGTGAAATTTTGACATTAGACATCGGTTATAAATTATGAACTGATTTTTAAAAGCTGAAAAACCGGGTTCTAATATCCAAATTTCACTAAACAAAAAGGAAAAAATTAACTTAAGTACTTTTAAGGAAAAAAATAATATGGAGGGACGAAAACGTAAATAATTTAAAAACATGTTAGTTTCTTTTCATAATAAGCCTCCCGTGTATTTTGGACGAAAAAGTTAAGAACTTGTTTACTTATTTGTGTGATCGTCAGAAATTTGTGTATGTTCTCTAACAGATCAGAGAGAGAATTTCTATACGAGATATTAGGTGAAGTTATTAAAGCAGGTGCAACAACCCTTGACATTCCTGATACCGTCGGCTATAATTGGCCTCGCGAGTAGGGCAGCTCATTGCGGACATAAAAGCCAACACCCCTAATACCGTCGGCTATACCTTCCAGCATCTTCAGGACTGAACTCAACGTCGTTACACCCCAAACTTCTTGCATACGCGACCATACTCCTCGCCTTTTCAACCACTTGTTGTTTAATATCATTCTTATTGCATCTCGCCAGGCCACAGATCACAGGCACATGACCACCGCCCGCATTTCCGACCTCCTGAGCGATCAACTTAACAGCCTCAAAATCAACTTCGGAGGAGGCCGGAAACCCTGCTTTTCCTTGGTGGTCATGGTGGCGCCGGGGGACTGTTCGCCGTCTCGGAGAGTGGTATCGAATATGCGAACATAGTTAGGGTGGGGAATGTGATTGGGGATGTAGTCAGGGCGGCGGGAGCAGAGGAGTACTGTGGATGTTGTATGGGTTAAGGAGGGTTTGAAATAGAATAGAGTGCGAATTGGATTGGTGGCGGAGGAGGTGGTGGTCGGAGAAAAGAAACTAGGGATGTGGGAGAGAGACGCCGCCATGGCTAATTGGCTATGGTGGAGAGTACAGAGAGCTCTGTGAGAGAGATGACGTTTTATTTTTATTGAAGAGAAATAGAGCCTATATATTAGCTTTACATAAAAGGAAAAACATTAAATAAACACAACAACTTTGACTACTTTCGGTGGCGCCGTATGGAAAACTTATTAAATTTCATTATTTTTTTTTCCCAAGACATGTGAGAATTAATTTCAAGACAAACATCCTTTTCAACATATTTTTTTTATTTTTTCTTTTTGTGTTAGTTGATTTTATCTTTTTTAGTTTTATGAAATTTAGCTATTAAAACTTAGTTTTTAGGATTTTAAAAAACTCAATTTATCAATTATAACCGGGTTTTAATAGCTAAATTTCATAAAACCATAAAAAATTCTGAAAAAGGAAAGGAACATCTAGGAACAAAAACCGAGAAAACTTATTGATTTTTCTGAATAAACTCACAAGTTAATATAAAAAAGATCAACTTTATTACATTTGTGTTAATTATTTATCGGCTTAATTACGTAAAAGAGTAATATATTGTTATGAAATATGATTTTATTTATATTGTATTATGATTTTTTTAAATATATATTTTATTTTGTATTTATTTTAAGTTATTTTAATAAATCCTATATATTCTATGTGTGATTAGGGCTTTGCAAAAAAAGCAAAAATCTAAACCGAAACTGAAAAAAACCAGAACAAAAAGACCAAACCATTTGAACTTTGGATTGGTTTGGACTTTGAATTTTCAGACACCAAAAATTTCGATTTGGATGTAAAAAACCCAAACCGAACCGAGGTTTTATAATTTTTAAAATTTGTAAATACTCTTCATTCGTTACACTTCTTCATTTAAGTTTTTCTTGAAAATTTTTAATTTTTCAATGTCTAAATTTCATATAAGGCTAAACTCACTTTGAATAGTATCATGGTAATTATTATTGTTGTTATTATTAATATTGTTTTTGTATGTTGTCATGGTTTTGAATGATACAACGATTTAATTTATAAATCTTGTTTGTGAAATAATACATAAAGTATTATATATTTTGATTTTATGTATCCATATATATGTTTATTCATATATATATATATATATATATATATATATATATATATATATATATATATATATATATATATACACACATATATATATAGGGTTGGAATCATTGCAGAACCTAAATTTAGTGTAGAACTGTAGAACCAATCTAAACCATTGGATTATAATATAACACTAGGGATAAGATGATAATTATACAATTAACATTGAATTAATAGTAGTCTACCAAGTTTGACTGCACACTTTGACCATTTTTTATTCTTTTAATATCGAATGTAAATGCAGTGTTGCATATATGATATATTATATTACGACGTTGAATATGCGATATAAGCTGTAAATCGATATTGAATGATCACGCAGAAAGTCGATGCATCACGCGGGAATTTTATTCATCACGCAAGGAATTTGATGCATCACGCGGAAATTGTGATGCATTTGTGGTGGTACATGGAAGTTTTCCGATGCATGTTGGTTTCCATTGAACCCCCTATAAATACATACATACATACATATATATATATATATATATATATATATATATATATATATATATATATATATATATATATATATATATATATATATATATATATATAGAGGGAGGTTCAATTGAGAACTTTTATGCATCGAGGTACAAAGGAACCCATATCAACCATTAGATCAAAAAATTGTATGGATTAGATTAATGGCAAAAGGGTAAATAGTTGGACAATTTTATGCAACTTGTGCATTATAGGAACAAACAAGGAAGGGCATTTTGGGGAATGTGCATACCTCATTAAATTTAATATTTCAACAAATAATCAAATAATAAATGCCAAATAAATTCAATTGATACATTTCCAAATTTAACAAAAAGTACACAAATTCAAAAAAAGATGATGGATATAGATGCATTTCATCGTTAATCTTGTTTATCTATGCATCATGCTAAAAAAAGACGCATTTAACAAAAAAAATATAAAAATTCATTTATGCATCATGTTCAACTTGTTCATCATTCTTTTATGCATCGTGTTTGTCGTTAATATTCTTCATTGAGCTATGCATCATGTTCAACTTGTTCATCATTCATCTATGCATCGTCATTGTTCATTGTCCATTTATGCATCATCATTTTTCGTTGTTCATCGTTCATCATCCATCTATGCATTGTCATTGTTCATCATCCATCTATGCATTATCATTATTCATCGTTCATCATCCATCTATGCATCATGTTCTTCATAATTATCATCGGTTACCTCTCTTGTTCATGTTAATCATCATCGTTGTTTATCGTTATTCTTCGTTTTCGAATCATCATCACTAAAAAAATCATGAAGAACACGATTAGAGAGAGAGAGAGAGATGAGGAGGAAAATGAGGAATGTAGTTAATATGAGATTTTAATTCAAAATGTAACTCCTAATTATCATTTAATGATTTTTAGAAATAAATTAATTATCATGTCTTTAGGTTTCCCTAAATGCCCTTTGTGCACCCTTGGTGGATTATCCGATGCACAAAAGTGCTTCGAGGTGCCCCGATGCATAAAAGTTTTCAATTGAACCTCAATCTATATATATATATATATATATATATATATATATATATATATATATATATATATATATATATATATATATATATATATATATATATATATATATATCCTAGCTAAATTAAATGCCTTCATCGATATCCATGTTGTATATTAGTACTTTATTTATATATAAACGTGAATCATGCTTAATTTTCTATTGAAGCATTTCAATTCACAAGTTGTTTTTGGTCAACGAACGAACTTGACATGCCAACAATTCATCATATTGTTTGTAGTATATTGGGGATGACAATTTTGACCCAACAGGCCAAATGAGTCGACTAATCTAGAACATAATATTTTTTTAAAAAATGATTTATAAATGGTGTATTAAACAAATTGTACTTTGGAAAAAATTTCAAAATTATGTAAATTTTATGATTTTAAGTTATCAACCATTTTGCTTGAATGGACCGAAATTGCCACAAACTACAACTATAGGTCCTATAAGAGCATTGTTAACAACTTAACGGGAGTACCATATGCTTTGATCTTAACTTATTTGAAATCGATAGTTACATATCATAATCAAGTTTAATTAAAACTTGTTTTGATTTATCTTATTTGAATGTCGATTGGATGTTTGATGTATATTATTTGAAACAGAACACACAAGCTGATTCTTTTGTATGTATAAGTTTCTGCAGGGCCGTCTCATGGATTTCGGAGGTCCTGTGTTTGTGATTACAACATAGTCTCTTAAATATATTAAATAGTAAATTGGTTATTTTGATACTCAATTTTAATAGGTAAAGTGGAGGTCATGAATAACAAATGAACAAATTAATGAGAAATTAAAATAAATAATACGAATCAAATTGAATTTGACATGAGTTCCATTTTAACGCATCAATTTACAATGTATACATGTTAGTTACATAAAAATTTTATTGATCTAAATTTAGATCCTTTTTATTACTGTGAGACCTAAGAAATTGGGGGCCCTTTGCAGTCGAGCCTCTCGCACACCCTAAAAGACGCCACTTATTTTATGATTTGTATTTGTTTATAGTATTCAGAGCAAGTCATTTACGTAGAAATTAAATTATTTAATTGTGATGTTATGTTAATATGATTTCTTTTGTTATTGCTATGTCTATAATGTGAGTTGACACAATATACATACACACACACACACATATATAGAGATGAGTTCAATGGAAAACCACTATGCACCTGAAAACTATGGAAACCTACGCATACCGCCCGATTTGGTGCATTTCATTAAAAACGCGGTGGCATGATCGTAAATAAGATGATGCATCACGCGGGAAATTTGATGCATCACGCTGTGAATTTGATGCATTTGTGGTGGTGCAGTGCGATTTTCACAAGTTTTCAGGTGCATAGTGGTTTTCCATTGAACCCCTTATATTTATATATATATATATATATATATATATATACACACACACACACACACACATACATACATACATATGTATGTATGAATGTATGTATGTATGTATGTAGAATATGGATTGATAGAGTACCGCTCACTAGAGGTGAGCTCGGTACCAGGACCGGACCGGTACCGAAACCGAAATAAGAGATTTGGAAGAACCGGATACTGAACCAATTAATTCTATATGGTACCGGTTCGGTATAAATATGGTACCGAAAACTGATTTTTTAAGTAATTCAAAACCCGAATATCGGACCGAATATATTAATTCGGTATCGGTCGGTACCGGACCGGGTTCGGGAAATCGGCCCAGTCGCTCACCCCTACCACTCATCATTATGTAGTGCAACAGAAAGTACCACATTTAAAAAAAATTCTGAATTTTTTTCATAAAAATGTTTTAATTAAAATTATAAAGATTATATGTAAATTTCACATACATTCAGATCTTTTAACTCCTTAAAAATGATGTGAATGTACACTTACATAAATTTGCATATATGTGAACGTACATTTATGCGATACATGATTTCGTGTACTTAGAATGTGTGAATATGCGTGAGTTCTATACACCATCTTTGTAATGTTAATTAAAACATGTTTATGAAAAAAAAATTCAAACAAATTACTTTTAAGAGTGGTACCTTTTAGTGCGCTGCATTATGAGTGGTACTCACTAGAACCTAAATGTCTCTCTCTCATATTATATATATATATATATATATATATATATATATATATATATATATATATATATATATATATATATATATATAGACACACACACATACGGAAATGAGATTGTATTATAAATCAAATATCTATAGGAAATGTGGTAAATGTTGAATCAAAAAAATATACGTTGAATCAACGTGTCATTCTGTGATTCAACAAATGATGTTGAATCAAACAGAAAATGATCATTTTTCCTTTGATTCAACACTATCTATTGAATCACGGAATAACATAATGATTCAACATTTCTCACCAATATTTAATTTATTCCAGGATCCATACACACACATACTCACGCACACACACATATGAGTCCTATGAAAAATTAAATATTCGTAATAAATACTAAATCAAAAAATATCTATTCTATACTATTAAAAGGATAACTAAATGCCACATGGCATGCTCTCATTTAATTTGTCAAATGCCGCTCTCTCCTTTTGCCACGTCAGTTACTAATTTTATTTATAAATTTTAAAGCAAATCAAATCTATGTAAATCTAATATAGATTAATTTAATAACTAACTAACTAAAATTAAACAACTTTATTATCCATATAATTATTATACAACTAAAATTAAACAAACTTCATTACTAATATAATTTATCTATACAATTAAAAGAGTAACTATACTCATTTCTGGTGAAGTCACGTGTCGTCACCATGAATCGACACGTGGCATTTATAGATTTTAAAAAATAATAAATAAATTTAAATTAAATCTATCCAAATCTAATATAATCCACTTTAAAATTCAAATCAAATCAAACAAAATCTAATAATTTACTAACTTATTAATTATAAGATAATATAATAAAATTTTAAAAAATTATATAAGAAAATAATTACTATTCGTATATATTTAGAAATATACAAAATTAATAGTTCATAATAAATAATAATATCATCTTATATACTTTTTTTTAAAAAATAATATTTATATCTTTATCTAATATATTATATATATTAAAAATATCCGCGTAAGACGCGGATAATAAACTAGTATATACAGAATCAACATTTTAGTTTTGTGATTCAACAGTAAATATGAATCAAAAACAAAATAATAATTTTGTCATGTACATCATTGACTTATAACTACTACCTCTCTGTAACGAAAATTCCATTATTTGTCGGATCGATTTATTGTTTGAATGGAAATATCAAAATTAATTGAAAGATATGTTTATTTTATATCGTAGTTTTCAACGTACAATAGTTTATATATAAAATCAATTCACTTATGTTTTGCATGTGGCGTTGTTGTGTATATTTATAAACTATAAGTGCTTAATTGCTTGTAATTAGTATACACTTTTTTATGATTAGTATACGTATGTAAGCGTGTAGAGTTGAACAATTTATTCATGCATGTAGTACATGTACGTACACATCTAATTAAAAACTTAATTTTTGTCACACTTATTTTCTATACGTAATTAATAACATGGATTCTGCCATTTTAAGCGTTTTAAAACGTGTATATATATAGTCAAAAAAATGCATTGAATTATACTTCTTTTTTTTTTTTTTTTTTTTTTTTTTTTTTTTTTTTGTTTTATGTGTTTGATAATCAAGGTCTAATAACACTCTAATTAATTATTAATGGCTAGCCAGTCTCAAGTTATCACAACTCTAGTTATATTTAGTCGAATTTTTGTAAAGTTCAATCTCAAACCATGTGATAAGTCAAAGAAACCTTTAAAATGAGTGCACGTAATTATAAAAATATATATTTTTTTTATAGATCGATATGTTGAAGCTAATTTAAGTTATTCTCAAGTCAAAACTTATAGATATATCTTGAAAGCTTGTAGGGTTATCGAGTTGAACGCAAGTCTAGCCTTTCAAGTTTGATCGAGCATAATATATTTCATTTGATCTGTACGTTTAGAGTCTTGCAATTAAGGGGTATTTTTTTTTTGAACGGCTAGTATGGTGGTTATCGTCTAGGCCCAAGCGCCGACAGATCCCGGTTCGATTCCCACCACAATCTCCAATTTAGATTAAAATTTCATAGTTAGATTGGTCCATCTGAAGGGAAAAACCCCAAAATCCGCCTCAAGTGAGGATTGAACCTGGGTAACAACCCTCTCCAAGTCCCTTATGGAAACTTGGTGGCAACCAGGGCTTGCCCTGATGGTTAATTAATTGAAGGGTATATGTATGTATATTGTTTATTAATTAATTAATGTTTAATTAAATAGGATATGATACGTATGTTTCACCTTGATGTATGTTGGACCCATTCAAAGGTTGGACCTTTAATTAATTGCTTATAAAACAAAGCATACAGATCGAGTAGAAACGACTTTTAATGGCCTCGGTTTACTTTATTATGTATTTACAAAGAAGTTTACAAAAAATATTTTAATTATTTATTAATTACCTCTTTTATATATTATCCATGCATAAAAGTCGTATCTATATATCTATATCTATTAATAAAAGAAAATGTTCAACAACACATGTCATTTTCTCACTTAATCAAAATTACGTTTTCCTGCCCAATTTCCATATATAATTCTCCTTAATTAGATTTCTATTTATATTAAAAGATTTCCATATGTAAAATCTACTTAAGTAGTTATCTATTTGTATTAAAAGATTAATAGAAAATATAATTAAGATTACCTAATTTAGCTCTTATAAATAAAAAGAATAGTCATTTTAAATGATTTTAATTACTTTCATATTTAACTCTTAAATTTAGCTAACTAGGTTTATTTATACATTTAAAATTAAAAATAATGCAATATTTGTAATAAAATGTTTTATAAATTATCTAAATTGTGTTTTATGTCCAAATAAAATCTAAAACTTTTTTATATAGAAATATAAAAGTAAAAAAAATTTAAAAGATGAGACACAGTAATATTCATAGAAAATATTTTAATTATTGTTAGTAATAAAAATAATAATATTTTTGTAGTTTTTGTAGCAAAATAAACATTTTTGTATGTAATTTATGTTTGTATAGATTTTTAACAAACATTTTTTTATAAAATATTCACGTTATACGTGGGTTAATAACTAGTATATACCAAATTAAAAAAACATCAAGCTTGATCATGACACTTTTGTTAATATTAAAATAATATTAATAATGAGAATCCCGTTATTTTAGGGATCGATCGAGTCCACGCATCTACAAAACCACGACCAACTTGGGAGCAAGAAAAATAATGTAAATCGCAAATGACAATAAAGATGCAATTTAATAGAAAATTAAAAGCCATTATAATAATAGAAATCCATTATTGATCTGTTAATTTATTATTGGTCTAAAACCATTAAATTTTGATAAATAAATTCTCGTACGTTAGGTGCCGTTTGGTTTGGAGGATTCAATAATTCATTTAGGATTTAGATTTAGAAATCCTTCCGTATCATGTTTGGATAAAAACTAAAACGAAATGATTTTGTTTTATTTATCATTTCATATTCCTCACTTCTTCTCTTTTCATAATCCACTCATCCCCTAATTATTTTAAAATCCTATCATTTTAAAATTTATCTTTTTAAATTCATGCAATCTAAACGGCACATTAGAGATTTTTGTTTACATGTCGCACTCAAAAATCTAATTAATATACAAAAGTCGTGACGCAAATTGATAAAAAAAAAAAATACAGTTAGCTCACATCCGGATTGTAAACATTCTTTCCTCAGAGTATTATCGTGTTGGCTTTGATATTTATAAAGAATAAGATGAGAAATCGTATAACATTTTTCCTTGATATAATAATGTTTTACAAAATATATAATATTTAGCATAAATTAAGGGAAAATAGTTTTAATGGAACCTAAATATCAAAAATTCGATAAAACATTGCCTAATTAATTCAAATTTTAATAAATATATAATAACTATGCCTAACCTATAGTTACAATCAAAGAGTTTTGGTCTAGCGGTATCATGAATTTATCCAACCAAAATGTTAAGGTTTGAAATTTCGATCGAAACATTGGTAGTAACATATGTTTGACCTTAAAAAACATGACTGTTAATAAATATATATTAGAATATGTACTTATATCCATGGTTATCGAAATCGCGATTTAAATCGTAGGATCGTACCATCCTACAAGTGGATTTCGATCAGGATCGCTAGTAGGATCGATTTTGGGTAGAATCGTAAGCAAGATCGTAGGATCGTTAGTAAGATTGTACGACGATCTGATCCTACATACGATTTGTTTTCGTAAGCAAGATCGTAGGATCGTTAGTAAGATCGTAAGACGTGTATTTCAAACTTTTTATGACTTGTGAATGGATGTATGAAAATAACTTTCTTTAGTATTGTCTTTAGAGTTTGAATCCTCTATGAAAATGACTAGCTTTCTTTTGAATGAGAATTACTTTCTCTATGAACATGACTTTTTTTGGATGGAAATGACTCTCTTTTGTTTATGATACAATACTGTGATATATAATATTTAATTTCGGTAGGATATTACGATCCGGTCTTGCAATGACAAAAACGATCTTAGGTAAGATCTCGATCTTGACAACCTTGCTTATATTTTCTAACAGTTTATGGCAATATTGTACGTTTTTCGAACATCGCTTGCAAGATTTTAGTAAAAAGGAAATTATTTTCTAATATCTCTCTCTCACACACACATATAATTTATCATTTGATAGAGAATTTGAGAGATGTTTTTTAGTCTTTACTAATTTATTGTGATATCAAAAACAGAATTTCGAACAAAAAAAAACACAAAACTCGATCCATTCGATCATTTATTTTCATTTTTTTTTTCTTTCTCTTTCTTCATACCAAACATCCCATATATCTAATCTTCAAGATCATAGACGCAATTTGAAGAAATTAAATTTGGGTGTCATGATCGATCAATTTCATTATTTTAAATTTTCACATTCTGATTCTGCTGTTTGCTATCATAATTATCAAATAATTAGTTTTTAAAGTGTTTGGATTTAAATTTTAACTTGTAAAATGACCAATTAATCATTTAATAAGCAAATAAATTACATTTTTTAATTAATAAAAAGTGTGGTGAGATTAATTTTAAACACAAATAATCACTTATTAATGAATGCAATCCAAACACTTTAAACTAATTATTGATCTTTTTATAACATAATAATTCAATAATCTTCATCATAATGCAAAACTAACACCCTCGTAATCCGAGTACAACGAACTTTTACAGCAAGATAGAGTTGCTATGACATGATCATTGGTTTGTGTCGGTGTGTGTGTATGTGTGTGTGTATATATATAGTGGTGGGTTCAATGGAAAACATATATGCATCAGAAAACCTGGGAACCACTTCATAGTCATTGGATCAGGTGATGCATCACGCGGGAATTGTGATGCATTTGTGGCGGTGCATGGAGGTTTTCCAAGTTTTTCCAATGCATGTTGGTTTTCCATTGGTGTGTATATATATATATATATATGTATGTATGTATGTATGTATGTATGTATGTATGTATGTATGTATGTATGTATGTATGTATGTATGTATGTATGGTGACGAAGAAATAAAGAAAATAAATGATCGAAATGATACATATATTATTGAAATAAATTTTACAAAGGTAGCATCAAAGTCAAACAAACCATTCCAATTTACTTCAAAACATATATAGGTTCCGCCGTTCCGGTCCCTCTGCTAGCTGCTAGCTGCATGGGACAATATATGATATATATGTAATTATTCAAGGTTAATTACGTCACATCCGTTAACGGTACGTAAATTTAAAACCAACCATAATAATTAGTTTATATATGGTTGGGTTCCGATAAGAACCCTTATTACCGTGAGAACGTGAGAACCACTCCAAAATGTACAAATTTGTACATCAAATGCACAAATTTTAAAATTAAAAGTTTTACTTAAAATCATTATTAGTCTTAAATATTAATAAATATCACAATTTAACACTAAAATTACATTCAAAACTTACATTCATTAAATTATAAACTAAATGCACAAATTTGAACATCAAATGCACAAATTTTCTTAAATGCACAATTCGTACATAAAATGGATAAATTATAGCATGAGATGCATAATTTTTTTTACATGAAATGCATAAATTTATCGAAAACATTTAATTTTAGTATCAAATGCACAATTTATACAGTACATGCACAAATTTTAGAGTGGTTCTCACGTTCTTACGAAATATAGGGGTTCTCATGTGAACCCAATCCTATATATATATATAATGGTTGAGAAATTACCTAAGAAAAATGAACGTATGTACGCGCGTACTATTAATATATATATATATTCAAGTCTAGCGATCTCACATTGATACCAACCATTTTAGATCGTCGTCGGTGATTACCTGTACGTCACATACATGATTAAAACGATATATACAGGCGATTAGACGTAATTAATTAGCATATATGATGGATGCATGCCTAATATATATATATATATATACTAGTTTATTAACCCGTATATTATATGGATAACTTTAAAAAATATTTTTTCTCAAAAGTTATATAAATTAAAAACTAAAAGTTAACATTAAATTTTGATATATATATTGAAACTTTTTATACTTATGATACTTAACGTATTACATTATAATTAGTTTTAGGTATAAGTTAGTTAAACGAAAAAGATAGTCAATAATAACATTAAAGTTTATTGTCATTATTATAATTAGTAAATAATTTTTTAAATGTTGATTGGGTAATTTAAAATTTTTAATAAATCCTTAATTAGAATAGGAACATTTTTAGGGATTTAAAAAGAAATGAATATTTATATTTTAAAAAAAATAAAAAAATGACAAAAGTCAATTGGATATGAAGCCACATGACATTATTAAGATGATGACAAATGATAATAATTTTACTCTTTTAATAGTATAGATAGATAAATTAAGAATTCTTTAATTAAACGTACTTAATTAAATAATTAATTAAGATTATATGTATATGTATATGTATATGTATGTATGGAACATGAAAAAGAAGATGGAGTGGGATGATATATGTGTTAATTAATTATAAGTTACCTTTTTCATTTCAGCTACTGATTTAAAACGCCAAAAGAGATCATTAAGTTCATTTCCCTCAAATGCGTAACCAAGCTGCATGTACGTACACAATATTAATTAATTAATTCATTGGCTTTCATATACATACGTACGTACGTGTTAATTAATTAATTATCTGCAATATTTTTAAAATAATTATTGAGTAATTGTACATATATATTCGAATTGAATAGAATAGAATTACCTCAGAAAGTTTAGCTTTCAAGGCATGACGTCCACTGCACAACATTTTATGTACATTGGAACTCAATCAATATAGTACGTACCAACTCAATAATCAATAATCAATAGTACGAACGTACGTATACCTGAGTTTCCCAAGTGTAAGTCCGTCTGACTCGTTGGATCGTTCAAGTCCGATATCTTCAGGAGACATGATTTCATACGTGCTTTTGTTTTTTAAAAATCCGTCCTACAAATTTCAATTACAATATATCGGCTACTTAATTACTTATATATATATATATATATATATCTAATCAACAGTACGTAATTAAGTACGTTCCAATTAAGTTAATTAAACCATATATGCAAAAATTAATTAATTATGGATCAAGATCGAGTTTCAAGACTTACTTGATGTATTCCACTTTCATGAGCAAAGGCATTAGCACCCACTATAGGTTTGTGAGCTTGCAACTTCATTCCACTGTACTCTTCCACCTATTTATTTATTTATTATTTATTATTATTAATTAATTACTACCCTTAATTATTTAATTACCTACATTAATTAATTAGTTTAATTACACCCATGCATTAATATATATATATATACATACCATCTTGCTAGTCTTGACAATATGTTTTGTACTGATGTTGGTGTAAAGACCACCTAATAATTCTCCTTTGCTTTTTATACTCATCACCACCTACACAATTACACACACATATAATAATTTAATTATGTAAATACATACATATATATATATATATATATATATATATATATATATATATATATATATATATATATATATATATATATATATATATATATATATATATATATCTATAGATGGTATACTCAATTCATTCAATTATGATTAATCTGTAATCTCATATTTGTTTATCTATATTAATGGAATCAATCATTAACAAATTAATCATTTTGCCTTTGAATATATGACTTCTTAATGATTTCATTATTAAAAAAATAAACAAACAACCCTTAAGTGATTAGTTACGTACCTCTTCCAAAGAAGCATTGCCAGCTCTTTCTCCGATTCCGTTTATCGTTACTTCTAACTGTCTTGCACCTGAATATGCCCCCTACAATGATTATTTATATATATACGTTAATTAATTCAACATACTACGTACAAGGGTACATATATACGTGAATTAAAGCACAAACAATTGTTCGTCGATCTGATCTGATCTGATCTGATCTGATCGATATATATACCTCGAGAGTATTGGCAGTAGCAAGTCCTAAATCGTTATGGCAATGGGTAGAAATGATAACATTCTCAGCACCAAGAGTGTTGGCTTTTATGTCAGCAATCAGCTGCCCAAATTCCCGCGGCCAGTTATAGCCAACCGTATCAGGAATGCAAAGAGTCGTCGCACCTGCTTTTATCGCCTCCCCCAGTACCTCGTATAAAAATTCTCTTTCCGATCTGCATTTATATATGCGCATACACACACACATACACATATATATGTTGTTTAAGATTTAACAAACATATATATATCATATAAAGTTGTACATAATTAGTTAAGGGTACGTGATGCTAAAAGAACACCCCTAGGGTTTAGTAATCCTTAAAAATATGTTTTTTCTTGTCATTTGAAGCAAAGGTGTGCACATTCATGGATATTCATGTTAGGAAAAGTTAATCAAAAAAGAAATAAGCTGTTAATAGCTAGAGGGTGTCACTGTCTTTTTAGACACTTCCCGCAAGTTAATATACATACTATACCTTCCTGCATCTTCTGGGCTAAATTGAACGTCATTACAACCCAAACTTCGCGCATACGCCACCATATTCCTCGATTTTTCAATCACTTGTTCTTTCGTCATCTTCAGCTTATACTTCATATGAATCTCGCTCGTCGCTATAAATATGTGTACCCTTGGGAATTTGGCATACTTCACAGCCTCCCATGCTTTATCAATATCATTCTTATTGCATCTTGCCAGGCCACAAATGACCGGTATGCGATCATCATCGTTTGGGGATACGTTTCCAACCTCTTGTGCAATCAACTTTACAGTTTCAAAATCAGCTTTGTTGGAAGCAGGAAACCCTACTTCGATAATGTCTACACCTAGTTTTGCAAGTTGATGTGCTATATGGAGCTTCTGTTTCGGGGTCATGGAGGCGCCTGGAGCTTGTTCACCATCTCGTAGAGTGGTATCTAAAATACGAACACGGTTAGGATCATGAATATGGTTGGGGACATAGTCTAGACGGTGAGAGCTGCACAAGATCAAGAATGGTTTTTGGGTTCGGGTTTTTGAAGTGTTGTAATAAGATATTGAAGCGACAGAAGCGGTGGCGGCGGTGGTGGTTGTGGTGGTGGTGGTTACGGTGGCTGCAGTTGAAGAAAAGAAGCTAGAGAATAAAGACGTCGACATGGGCATATATATATATGTATGTAATATATATATATATACAAATTCGGAAATTCGAACAGAGAGAATTGAAGAAATTAAAGGTAGCTGTTTGAGTGAGTTACGTTGGCTGATTATGATCGATTAAAAGGCAATTAACGGGCAAGATGGTTTAAATAAATAGTAGAAAGCCAATTAAGTTTCAAATCGATCGATCGTGCCTTCACTAAATTGAAGTGCCACATATATATATAGTTCTTTTATAGTACTTGAGTCTCGATCGATCTATTTGTTTAATTATTGTAGCTACAGCATATATAAGGAATAAATAAATATATGAAAAGTCAACCATATATATATATATATATATATATATAGAATATGGTTCGTGTGAGTACCTAAAAAATGCAGAGTACCGTAAGTACCTGTGAACACATGGGTTTAAGATGTGAACATGCTCCGAAAAAAAGTTTTTTTTTTTAAAATTTTTTTTCATATTCATTTAGATACAAATAATATGAGCATATTTGTAAAAGAAATACACGCATTCACACTTCGTAGCCTCTTAAAAGTCATGTGAACGTGGAAAAAATTCATGTGAACATGCTTAGCTGTGAACATACGTTCACAACAGTGCAGTTCATGTGAACTTGCACGTTTCACATAGTTCTAGTGTGTGTTTATGTGTGATTTTTTGCAAGTAGTCTTATATTATTAATTTAAACATGATTATGAAAAAAAATTTCAAAAAAAATAATTTTAAGCGAGGTACCTCTGGTACTCCGCAAAACTAGTGGTACTCATTTGAACCCAAATCTATATATATATATATATATATATATATATATATATATATATATATATATATATATATATATATATATATATATATAGACACACACGGTCTAAAAGAGTTGGTCAAAGAAATAACAAATGGCACGGTGCCTTAATTTTCAACGAAACTGTATGCTCTAAATACAATATATACGTTGTATATACATGGTTAGGTTCCGAGAAAAACTCTTAATTCATAAATTAATTAATTTATAGACATGAAATTATTAAGCTTTTTTCATATTAAGTTTATATAGAATATGTACAAGCTTTGACCATTAAATTTATAAATTTTTGTTCATATCTGTGAATTCTTTTTAACATTACACACATATATGTAGAGGGGTTCAATAGAGAACCTTTATGTATCGAAAAATCTCCATACACAACCACAAATGCATTATAATTTTCACGTGATGCATCAAATTCCCGCGTGATGCATCGACTTCACGTGATGCATTAAGGTTTTCTAGCGATGCATTGTGATTCTTCAAGGTTTTCGATGCATAGAGGATCTCCATTGAACACACCCTATATATGTATGTATGTGTGTGTGTGCGCGCACACACATATATATAATTTCTCACATGATTTCATTCTTGTATATATATATAGGGTCGGGATCACTTAAGAAAACAGTTCTTAATTGATATAAGAACACCGAAATGCACATATTTATATAGAGATGCACATATTTATACAGATCATTGTTGTTCCATTCATCCCAAGTAAATATTCACGATAAAAAGTAACTTCTTTTTATTAAATTAGAGATAAATTTACACTTAAATTATGTAAAATGTCGACTGCCTTGAAAGAAATTTGGGTCACACAAGCAATGTATAAATGGAACATACATTTATTTTGAGATAAACTATAAGAGAAATATGAAAAACTGACTTGTTATAACTGTGAATTATAAAAGTTACAAGTTTCATCACAATCTAGGATTGAAATAATTTGTTATTCCTAGTTATTTGTAATATTTATATAGGTTAATAATGAAAAAAACTTAATCAACTTTTCTCATTTTCTTAATTAAGTTTTTAAACTTTTTTCAAATTGTTTAAGTTCCTAAATTATGTTTGTATTATTCAAAAATATATATTTTTGACCAGTTACCCGATTTATTGCTAATAATAAATGTTGATATTAAAAATAAAATAATAGACCTAAAATGTAATTAATTGGAAAAACTATAGACTGTAATTAATAAAAGAACAAAATTATCATTTTAAAAATGTTTAGAAAAGTTAAATCGTTAAAGGATCAAACCTGTAATAAAACTTCAATATGAAGACTACCAGTGTAATAAATAAAATCTAAGAACCAAATTCGTAAATTCTACCAAACGACGGCCACTGGAACGAAATTTGTAATTTACCTTATTTATGACCCATCCAATTATAGAGACTAAGAATAGAAATTCAAATTCGATTTGTTTTCAATTTCAATCTACGAATAAAGTGTGTATTTTTAGCTTTAAGATGAAGGGGAGTATTAATGAAGGCAAGTTAGTTTCAAATTATGTGGGCGTTATACATCTTGAAATCGCGACAAAAACCTATTTTTTTAAACTCACTTTGTTAACTTGGTTAAGTAAGACTAGTTTCTAAATCTACAACATTTAATGAATTAGTCGTGACACCAGATTTTGTCTTTTTATTTATTTATTTTTTATTTATTTCACTTTCTGATTTTGACTCTTTCAAAGTAACTTGTTACATTTTTTTTTTAATTTTTAAAAACGATGTGAACATCCCTTAAGTTTCAAACATCCAAAAAGATAAACAATCATTTCTAAATACGTTGACTTAGTTTTTTTTTTAAATATATCTAACTAATTTATTGACTCATGCTATACATGGGTATATTACATTAATAATTACTCTTAAATAAAGAGATTTTATTAGATTATTACTATTACAAAATATAATAAAAAAGTAAAGTACTCATGTTAAAATGATATGGAGAATAACTTAAAATCATATTAAATATTTTTTAAAACCCATGACATGAGAATATATATAATTAACCTTCAAAAAACTAATAAAATTATTCATTCTTGTCTACAGCTATATTTTATTTGTTGTTTTTTATCATCACCTATTTCAAACAATAAATTCAATATTTTATCTATGATAATCAATTTAGATTAGTAATTTTACATATTTTATAAACTTTTGATTACTATTATATAATTTGAATCGAATAAATTCTATTAGATAATCATAATTGAATCTATATATGTTTATTATTAAGAAAAATTAGATTTAAAATCACAATTATTTATTACATAGTTAGTTCAAACCAAATATAATACAATGTATAAGTTAATATTACCAAAGAAACAAATTGTTTTAAAACTAATTTTAAATCAATATGCAACCCTTAAATTTGAAGACAATATTATTTTATTTAATTGTAATATTAGAATATCAATTAGTAAAATTTCAATTCTGAAGACAACATTTTTATTTTTAATAATTATCAATTTGTAACAACCCAGCTTTTATCTAAGTCTTTTATGTCGTTTTGATCTTAATAATGTAAATTTAATTACATTATTAATTATGTGATTTAATTAAGTTGATGACTATTTAAAATTAAATTGTATATTTATGTTATAAATTATTAAAGATGATTAAATTAAAAGAGATGTAAAATACAAAAGTTTAGTGAGTTAAATAGCAAATATGACTAAATCAATATATAAAAACAAAATTTAATGATCAATTAAGATCATTAACACCAATTACTCTCTCTCTCTAACCTCTCTCTACCACCATACGGTTCTTCAACAAATTCAAACAAGAAATTCATTAAACTTGCAATTAATTGAAGAATTTAATCAAGAAGGAGTTACAAGAGAGATTCAATAACATCAAACAACAAGACTTTGAGGTAATATGTGATTTAAATTTCAAGAAATTATGAATTTGGTTCGGTTTTGGGTAAAACCGAAACCAAAGAATTAGAACATGAGAATTTTGTGTTGCATGTTTAAAGTTTTTGTAGATTATGATGAATTGAAGTTAATTGATGTTAAAGAAACAAAAATCAGAGGATGGATCATCCAAATATAGTACAGATCGGAAATTTTGTAAAAATGGTGTTCTTGACAAAAAAATTTTATATTTTGGATGATCTTGATCAAATTAGTGTGTTTATGATATGGAAATTAGTATAAAAATACTCAAATAATGTTGTTACAACAAAATATTTCATTGCATGTTGATAAAAATGAAAGTTTGATAATTATTGATAAAATCCGTAGAACAATATGAAGAACAACAAGAACATTTTCTGGGAAAATATAAGTAAGGATCCGAATTCGGTGGAACCGAATTCGGATGGTGCTATTTCGGATCATATGTTTTCAGACTCTACAATTCGGATATTAGCATTTCGGATCTTGAAGGATCCGAATTCGGTGCCCAATACGATTATGATCCTAAATTCGGACCTAGGTGTAATTCGGATGACTTAATTGGTTGGTCCTAATTCGGATCATCCTTTGGTCCGGATCCGGATCGGGTCCTCAATCCGGATGGATCCGAATCCGGGCTAATCCGAAATCTATATATTGATATTTTAATTAAATAAATGATTATATGTATAAATATATATTGCTATATAAATGGAAAACTTTTGGAGAATTTAAGAGAATAAAGAATATAAACAAACAAAGATTGATGAACTATAAGTTATCAGAATCAGATAGAATTAAAGATTTTAATGACCAAAAGATGATGAAATTCCATGATAATGATGATGATATTGACATGAGATTTATATAATATGACTCTGGACAGGTTCAGTTAATATCTGAACATTGATTTAAAGACTTAAAGACTTAAAGCGGGTCAAAGACTTGATTTACAGAGAACAGATTGACAAAGATAAAATCCTGAGATAACTCAGGTGGCAGATTTTTATATCTGTTTGATAAAGACCCAGACCTGTGAGTTATAGATATTCAGATTGAACATGTTTAATTCCGGTTGAGATATATTGTTGATGTTAGATTTATTGACATTCATTGTATCAGCTGGATTGAGACCTGTGCACACTATGGTTTGGTGTTGCCAGTGGATCATGATAGCTATTTGATTATCATTTCATATTGCATTTAAGACTTCTTCAGACATTGCTTTATAATTCATTGCTATCATGACTTCTATGACTTAAGCTTTCATTATTGATCAGACACTTGATAGATTTATTCAGCTTGACTAGCCTTGGTGGTCTATTGTTCTAAGACCCGGCTATTTCACCAGTTCTTATGAACTTGGTAATGACCTCCGATGTTCCGCCATATTGACTTACTGGTAGCTAGCCCAGTATGTGGCAGATCCCCACGATTTAAGCGTGAGTGTGGTCTGAACATCATTTAATTCTATGATTCTATATCTCAATCATGAGGGCTGTAGCGGCAGCCAAGACATATCACGCTAAGACTGATGATCCGCTTGACACGCATGTTAATATTGAAAATCTATAAACTCACTAAGCATTGCTTACAGTTGCTGCATTATAATTTTACAGGTAAAAGTAAAGGAAAGTCACCTGCTGGACCTAGCTCTTAGGTCAATTAATGATCAAGACAGAAGTATCATAGACCACTACACAACAAATCCTTTCGGTACTAATTGGAAGACATCAATTGTTGTGGATTTTGGGTAGATTTAATATGATTCCATGATGTAATGACTAGATTAGATGTTACCCTTTTATAACTTTAATTTGAAATATGTAATCTGTATCCTAATCTGTATGTACATGTAATTTTTAATTCCGCAATTAATTACCCTATCTTAGTATGATTGATATCGTATTGCATGATGTGGGACCTAGACTCGTGAGAATCGCCCCGTAAGGGGTGGTCTTCACACAATTCTACTGATATTTATTGATATTTGTAGGATATTTAATATAGTTTTTATAAATAGATTTTTTTATTTGAAAGAATAAATATTAGATGATTAATATATTAAATTGTAAGTTTTTATTTAAATTTCATGAATCGAAGGGAAAAGAAAAGCTAGATAATTAAAAAGGGTTGAAAACCAAAATATTGGTCTAATAAGATAAACATTCTATTTTAATATATGACTATGATATTATGTTTATTCAATACATGTTAAAAATATTTAAATTATTCATGATATCGTATTTTCTAAACATAATTATAGAAGTTTATTTGAAAAACCAATTATTTTTTTATATAAATGTAAATAAGTTTACAAACTTAATAGAGTTATTTAAAAAATAGGAGGGAAAAGAAAACTTTGGATCAAGGAGAGAGCGTCATGTGACGCTTAATATTCTTCTTTATTAGTAAGTATAGATTATGTTAGTTATTAACCCATGTATTATTATATGGGCATATATATATTTAATCTTAATATATAGTTTTTTTCTTTAAAATATTATACAGACTTAAGAATTATTATAATGATAATTATGTGTGTGCGTGTGCGTGTGTGTGTGAGGGAAGGGGGGTTAGGTTCATGTGACAAATATTAATTTTGTAAGAATACGAGAAATTATTTTTCTTAATATTTAACAATACATTTTCATATCCTTTAAATTTTAAACTCTTAAGAAAAAGTTTAAAACATATTTTATTACAATACAATGCTTCTTAAAATTATTATATAGACTTAAAACTTATTATCATAATAATTATTATATACATAAATACAAAAAAAGCACACACATGTGTGTGTAGGTTAGGTGGGGTGGGGTGGCGGGGGAAGTGGTTGGTTTCATGTGCAAATAATCACTTTTGTGAGATCGTGAGAAATAATTCAAACACAGTTTTGGTGTAACTTGAATAAACTTATGTAAGTTTTTGTGTATGGTTAGTGCAGTTTTTTTGTTTAGTTTTTATGCATATTTAGAGTAGTATTTTTATGTAGTAACGACGGAAAAGTAGTAGTGCATAATAAGCTTAGGCTTGTAAAAATATATATCTAATAAGATACATATACAAAATTCTTGTCTTGTGGGGGAATTTATGATCTAGGAAGTTACAAATAAATTAAATCAAGAAAATGATATTTTATATTTTTTTAAATGATTTAATAATTTTAAATAAAATATTTGGATATACATGAGAGTTTTTATTATTTAGAAAGATACATACATAATAAACTCTGTCATGTATATATGGTCTCGAACTCTGGACTGATTAGGGGCAGTCAGCATGCGAGATCAGCCATCGCGGATAGCTCTGGGGTGGACCCCATCTCATGCACATGTATCGCATTAATAGTAAGGAATAAATCATACCTGAGGTGCAACTTCTCTTACCCAGAAATAAACAAACAACAAGATAAAACTCGTAAAATGAGGCACACATTGAAATAAACTTGCGTACTCACCTTGATGATAGCAATGTATCCTAACCGATCTCTTACAATCATTGTCTCGGTTTAGCTCGATATTTACTAGTCCCTGTATGCGCAACATATCTTTATTTGCCAATCCAATCCAAACCCAACTAATACAAATAGCAAACTCACATATTGATAAATCACACTGCTAGTATTTAGACCAATTTTAAGCAACATATAATCCTTTAATTTCTTTTGTGATTCTGCTGGTTCTCCCTTGGATTTGGCTACTGGCCAGAGTTGAAATGAAACACTCACACACACTTTGCACATTAATTGGAGGTGAAGGAATGCAAAGAAAAGTTTTGAAATGGGATATATATATATATATATATATATATATATATATATATATATATATATATATATATATATATATATATATATATATATATATATATATATATATATATATATATATATATATATCCAATATCCGAATCTGTTATCTCATTTTATATATTAATATCAATTGACTCTGTTTAATCTCATGATCTTATAATTCTTAATAAGACACTAAAAATATAATTCGGTGTCATGTATTACTTGATCCCGATACGTATAATCCACTAATCGAGGTATTATTGGACCAACAAAATATTAATTAATTAAACAACCACTAAGATAAATACACATACCATGCATGTGTAACAGTGAGATGGCAAATTAAGAAACTAATTAAAACGATATAAAATAGATATATAAAGTCATGAATATGGATAAATAAAATTAATATTTAAAACATCAATAAGTTTAAAGCCACACAACTCACACAGCCCACTCGACCCTATATATATTTTGTATTAGTTATTGTGTTTCGATTAAGTTAGTTTTCAAATCAAGTTTGCAGATCTTGATTTCATATGGATGAATGGACAAAAGGTTTTTTCAATATTCAAATTGTGGATTGGTCAAGGAAAGGATCAAGGTGTTGTTTGTTTTTTAAGAAATTAAATGTCTGAATTTTATTCATGTCTGTTGTTAGAACAAAATATCATTCCACGTGAAGATAAAAGTGCTCTAAAAGAACTCACTGCAAAAAACAAACAAAATGAAATATATGGTTTCTAATATTTCTTTTTTCCCCATTTTCGAGTATCCTCTTTTCTTTATTTTAGTCTTTTTGTTCTGTATGCGCGGTTGATCATTTATTAGCTATATAATACACAAATGTATACTTCGAATTCAGAAGTTTAGACTACTCGAATATAACAATCATTGAGTTAATTATTATGTCATATAATATGCAGTGTGTTTAGTCACATATATACATTTTTTTATTCATGTAAGAGTAGTTGGGTTAAATTTTCTTGTCAACTTCAGTATTTTTTAATTTATCATCAATTTTTCCTACTTGTAATTGTTTATAAGATTTTATGGTTGATGATGCATCATCAACATGATCCTTAAAATTCTTTGTGGGTTTGTGGTGCGTCATGAAGATGATCGTCGAATTTTGACGAATCGGCAAAATATTGATGAAGATATTGTGAATTGTCGTTTTGGTAGAGTGCATCATCATAATGTGGATGGTTTCTTGTTGGTACAAAAGATGATTATTAAGATAAATTTATGTAAACTAGGATAAATTAGATCTGTTTAAATTTTTTTAAATAAATTTTGGAAGTATATTAAATAAATTTATTTAACATTTGATATGTGATTAATGGATAAAATATTCTATTGACATAGAATTATAATTTGACGCCCACCATATTATCCATGTATACAATAGATCGTTGAGATTATAGACATTAGTTGAAATACATATATTAGAAGTAAATAAATAAGTTAATATCGTTTAAACTAACTTTAACCTCGTCATACAATCCATCGATGATAACAGAGGAATCTTATTTGCAATCTAATAAAAAAAGAAGTAAAGAACTAAGAACTAATAACTAGATGAGTGTTTGGTACGGTTGAATAGAAATATAGAATGGAATAACACGAGATTTACAAATTACAGGTTTTTTTTTTGTTATGTGACAAGAGCATTGATTCCCGGGAATGAAGTTTAATATAAAATTCATTTCTTCCAACTTCTTACCAACCTAGAGAGAATCAAAAGAATGAAGTTTTATAGTATATAATCTTTGATTTCAATGTCATGTATAACTATCATTGGTTCAAATAAATTTTAAATTTGATTTCATTTCATTTCACGGTACCAAACGCCTCCTAAGAAGAAAGGTAGAGAGACGAGGGTAACTTTTGCATGTTCTTCGTGTTGCAACTAAGAACAATTTATCTTATTCGCATGATCTAGGTGCTGCTATGTTTAGTCGGTTTGTTTCATGTTTGGTTTGATTTGTTGTAATTTTCTTTTAAATGTTATTTACTAGATTAATCATTTATCTAAAAAAGAACTAAAACGATGTAAAATATAAAGGAAGAGAGATAACTGATAAGGAAAATGATAGGTGATGTGATATATTAATAGGAATGCAAATAATCTCATAACTATTTTGCTCCGTTTTTTGTTGGAAATGACTTCGATGTGAAATACATAAAACAATTGTGATAAATAAAATATAATGATCAACATATATATGTAATTAAAAATAACATTTGATTTGAAATAATAATACTTGATTATGTTTTGTTTAAAGTTTTTGTGTTTCAAAAAGTTCGCTTTTATAGTTTAATTATAAAATTACAAAATAGCTTTAGTATAAATAGTCAATCGATTACTTATTAAAACCGTCATTTATTTAACTTTTGTAAAAAAAAGTTGAAAAAATGCAATAAAGTTGTTATAGACTTTTTAAGTTATCTTCTTCTTCTTCTTCTTTTTTTTTTTTTTTTTTTTTTGAAAAAATAAGCATAAAATACAAATGTACATTATAAAATATTTTATAATACTTTCATTTAAAATTCGGAACAATGGATACAACAGTTAGGATACAATCATGTGATTTTAAATTTAAAATTACTAAGTCGGATAAAGAATTATTTTTTTACGTCCATATGTTTAATTTATTGGACGTTTTATAGAGAATGATCGAACCATGGAAACGAATCTACAAGGTTATAACCTTCTTTGACCAAATCATCCAACCTTTTCATTTTAATTTCACTTACATCTCTTTATTTTGTATTGTTTGTTAGTCAAGGGTTGGATATAATCAATGGTTTGATCCAACGATGAATATACGTCGTGTGAGCAATGTTATCTCTGTTTAGTCTTTAATATGTTGGTATAATTTTTAAATATTAATTATTAAATTTGTTGATAAATTTTTAAATGAAAAAATGACAAGTGACAAATTAATTGAAAAAATGACAAGTGACAAATTTTTATTTATTTAATTGTATTTACATAGATTATTATATTAAAAAAGAGTCATTAGTTATTGAAAAACATTACGAAAGTCAAGCGAAACAAGTGTTGACCTTGAGAATGGGGGCACTTGAATCCAAAATCTCATATGAATTGATATGTTGTTGGTAGGAAAACATCGTAATCAAATCCACTTGAAGTTGTTAGTTGTTACCGTGTGAATTAAATGAATTGTTAGGTTTTTTGAAGGGTCAAGTCAAACATACGACTAGGTTGCAAATTTTGAACAAGTTTGTCACTCAAAGTAGATAAGCCTGGTAGGTTAACTGTAATTTTACAAATGTTGAGAAAACAGACAAACCTAGCCAAGAGTTTTTCGACTCTCACGACCATTCTCCAAGTTCTGTGCGAAAACAATATTGAGCCATTTAACGGCCCATCAAAAAATGTATCGTCAATCATAAGGATTGTATTTAAGTCATTTCACAAATTTTACTTCTTCTGGAACCAACTTAACGTTTGTGTTGAGGCAATATGCAGATTGGCCAAAGACTTGTTGGCTATTTTAGAAACTTCGATCAAACAATATAAGTTCAGTAACACAATTATACCCAAGTATATTATGATGGCAAACGTTGGATGAAATAAACCTTGGTTAAAGTTACAACTGATTTACTTATTTCGAGTCTAGTAATGTCAAGCTCGATCAATCCTAAATATTTTAGCTTGAACTCAAACTCGATAAAAATAATGCTAGAGTTCAACTCGACTTGATAGCTTACTAAAAGAATAATTAAAAATAAATAAATCTATTACTTGTATATGAAATTATATAAATTATACGATAAGTATAAGTTTAATTAGGCTCGATCATGATTCACGAGCCTCATAAGTTGAATAGTTTAGTACTCAAACTCAACTTGATATACCAATCTTGATTAGATAACGTGTTAGCTCAACTTGCTCATACTCCATCAAAAAGCATACAACTTCCTCAATCCATTTTTGAATAACATTATTACGTCGCAATAATATAACTTTTTGAGTAAATTACAAAACTGCTCCCTGTGGTTTATAGAAAAGTTTAAGTTTCGTTCCTAACTATCAAAAATTACACTAGTAGTTCCTAATATGTGTAAGATCATAATTTCATAACGATAATTTAACTTCTTCCATGCATAATATGTTGGATATTGAATCATGAATTTACCAAATCCAAAATGTAATTATGAAACTCAGATACTAAATGTAAATCTTAAACTTATCATTCTATTTCTCTATTTGTTTCTAATATTGGACACACACATGTAAAATTAACCAAAAAAATATTTATTGGAATTAATAAATAAATAAATTTATTTATAGACAAATATATATATATGTAACTAAGTAAATATATATTTAACAATAATAATAAACTTTTTAATGTATATAAATAATTGAATATATCAATATTTTTTTTATCTAAATTATTATTAAATTTTAAACAATTAACAAAATATAATAATGACACAAGGACCATAAATGAAATTAGTTTCAATGGTAAAATTGGTACTTCTTAAATTTTGACCAAGTCAATGCTTTTCACGAACCAAAAGTGTAACAAAGTTTTAAAATAGAGACTATTAATGTAAATTTTGATAATTCGGGACGAAACTTGAAATTTACAATAAACCACAAGGACCATTTTTGTAATTTACTCTAAATTTTTTAAAGATATTTCTAAAATTCAACCCAACTATTCTCAATTACGTAAGAAAATATTTTAGATTGACTCAACCACCATTTCATTTTCATATATCGGCTTATAGACAGCAAGTGAGTAAAACATAATATAGATATCAAACAAAAGCTGACCAAGTCCAAACCAATACTTCATTTATGCCCTACACATGATATATATATATATATATATATATATATATATATATATATATATATATATATATATATATATATATATATATATATATATATATATATATATATATATATATATATATATATATATATATATATTCCCCTAACAAATTGCAGTCAACCTTTCTAGCCGCACTTGATTGACTATGAGAGCTCAACAATCTTTGATCGCTTCCTTTTTTGACCATTTTCAGACATTGTGCTTGTCGGTTTACCAGCAACAGTTTTAGGTTTCAACTCCATAGGAGAGCATGTACCCTCCTTGTTACTTTCATCTTCCAAGTCACTGCAACTGTCATTGTTGCTGTCGCTGCTATCTTCGGATTCGGATTCGCTAGTGCTAGCATCAAGGGAGATGACTGGTTGAGAACCAAGAATGGCAGATTCAGCAGCAGCTACGGCCTCCGGGGTGTGTAGATCAGCAACACCCAACATTAGATCCTATGACACAAAACAAATATATAGAATGAATGCCCAAACGTCCTTCGATGATTAAAAACATTAAGTGAATATGTTGCACTTTTGTAATTGATAAGTTCTTTTAGGTGGATGTGTTCTACTGTGCTAGATCCAAATCGATATCAACACTTTGATTTTTTAGTGGTAGCTTTAGCTCAGAGAGTTACATTATATACAAAATTATGCCGTTTCGTGAGATATCCTAAAATATAAATTGTTGTAAATTCCACAGAATACAAATAATACCTCCACTATAACTGAGGTTAAACCTAAGTATCTTTCAATCTGAAATTGGCATGGATTTTGCTACAATCATCTAACACCCATCAAAGGGAGGGGAAAAAAAAAGGAAATACTGTAAATTAAACTATTTAAGAGGAATAGACTTTGCAGACGATCTCAAACCCAAACAATTAAACCTTACTTATGACATAGGTTAATGGTAATCTCAAACCTTATTTGCTACAAGCATGATCAAGGATGAAGCTGAGTAGCTGACAAAAATAACAATATGAACTTTCAATGTGAATTGTGTTGTGATGTTATCCACGCTACTCTAAGTTTAACTAGCTTATGGTTTATCTCTTCTATACTTATTCCAAAAATACAATTTTCAATTTTTGAATATCATTTTAGCAAAAACTATATGCTTTACATGTTTGTTTCCCTACGGCCTTTAAGGATACTTGCCGCCTTTTTTTAAAAGATGGTTTCCCAATATTACAATTTCTTGGTAGCTAGCGAAAGTAGGAAAAATGGATGCAAAACAAATAAAGACACCCCCTAGCCGCAGCAGCCTAGGCATCACGGTCAGCAACAGCGTGTCCCTATTACTCATAAGAAGGCTAGGTCAAAACAGGTATGGTTAGGGATTGGAGGAATCAACACTACAGGGTATGTGCTGCAAGGGTAGTTCCAATGGCTAGGATTATGGTATGTCTTTTTTTATTTCTCTTTCTTCTTTTCTTTCAGGAGGATTATAGTTCCATCAAAATAAATTTAACATGAGTTTTGAGCCATTAATAACATGTAACTTTAAGAGCTGAAAAGTTATTTACCATCAAGAAAAAACCATGCTTACATAAGTTACAGACTGGTTTAAGATGAAGTGGAAAAGCTCATAATATAAAACATTAGAGTTATGAATTGACACCAGTCTCCTGAGTCCTAACACACATAAACGATGATAGACGTTTATGCAAAAATGAGAAACCTTAACACAGAGACAAATTTTAACATGCTGGTTTATGCAAGAATGAGCGACTTCAAACAAAAAGTTCCAATGACCACCATATTTTATGCATTTGTGTTATTATTATAGCTATACCATTTTTGGGCAATCATTTGTAAACTACACACATGCTTTACTGATAAAGCATATGATGTATAAAACAAACTTTGATATAGTTATATAGTTACCGAAAATTTTCTCAAAAACCAACAAATTCACTTCAACTTTTTTCCCAATTGGTCTGCAGTTCTGCACAGAGAGAGTGCTAAAAGATTTAAGATCAATCTTACATACCATTTCGATATATTGTGATTCATCCCCAGTGAGTGCTTCAATATCATAGTTCTTGGAGTTCTGCATACAGAAATACGTGATTTTATAATATGTCTATACAAAGGTGATGAACAGTGAACAAAAAGAACTGTACCATTGCATCGAGCTGCAATTTCTTGTTTGACTCTGCCATGGCTCCTAAAAAATCCTTCAATTTTCCCGCAACTGAAGCATAAATAAATCCATGAGCTCAACATAAAAATACACCGTTTGTTATATTGCAGCTCATTAGGTCCTATGCTTGGTAAACCTTTCTAACACCAAAAACTTTTGTTGGATATTTATATATGTCCCGCATTAAGCAAAAACAGGTAGATATAACCAAAAAACAATGCAACCACACCAACATATATGCTCACATGGTAAAGTCCTCTGTGAGTCTGCAAGCATCAAAAAATTCTTAATAATGAACTAGTTTTCAGTTTTTCATGCATCAATCAAGTACTCAATCTTACTAAAAATTATACATCCCTGAAGAAGGATATAAGAAAAGATACCTGTTGAGTGGTTACTAATTGAGAGAAAGACGTCAAGACTTTTAGAGGGAAGGGAGGGACCAGCATCAAGAAGTATGATATTCAGCTCAGTCTTACAAGTAAAGAATGAAAACTCTGACATCTTACTCCCTTAATTCAATAATAGCAAAGTGGGAGAATTATGTGAAAGAAAATCATTGTAATCTTTTGAAAAACTTACTAATGAGCAAACAGGTTAGCAGAATCAAAAACTAAACAGAAAGAGAAACATCGGTTTAATTAGGGAAAGGAAGCATATCAAATATTCAAAATGGACCGATACAACAAAACCATACACACAAACAGAAACAAGCACATTAACTATTAAAAAAGTTTAAACTTCCAAACAACGAATCTCCCGCTGCTGTTTACTGTAAGATGGGTAGATTAATAGACGAACTACCCCTAGTGCACATGTTCAGTTAAAAGAAGTCAACACATTAGAGACTCTTTGCATGCAGATTGTGTAATCCAAAACCCATTTCAAATGTTATAATTATGCATTAAAAATATATGTCTATCATCAAATTACTAAAAAAAAATCCAGAGACTGATTTTGACCAGAGTAACAATTTACAGAGGTCAGATTTCATCATTCTAAATCACCATAAATTGAGCAAGTATTTGTACAATCAACAACTACCAGCAACAATAAGTTGCGAATCTTGGAACAAAATATCGTTGTTAAGCATGTATAAAGAGACAAAAAAGATAGCATGTTACGTTGGCTAGGAGGTTGAGGAAGAATGGTAGGCTTGATATCAGACACTGCATTAGCTTTAGTTTTAGCGGCTTCAAGCTTCTTCAACAGGTCATCATCACCTCTTTTGCAAACATGAAGCGCCGAATCTGCACAAAATTCAGTAGAAGGATAAAGGTGTAAGATAGAGTAGGCTGAGATTTGCATCAATTTTATAGTTAGTTTAGAGTAAGTTACAGTTGATGGAGTGTGTAGATACTTTCACCTCATTGTAATTGGATGTTATGAATAATGATGATAATAATGATAATACAGAAATCCATCTCTCTCTAAAGTCTAAACCTAGAAGTAGAGATAGATTGACTGAACAAGAAGCAGATAAATGGATATGCTAGCCAAGAATCAGAAAAGAGTTGATGAAAAGCAGCACAAGATTCAGCGGCGACGAAGGGAGATGAGAAATCTTGGATTGCAGAAGGATTAGTTGGTATAAGTTTACCTTTGGAAGAGGAATTATTCTCGAGGTGGAGAAGAGCTTGACTGCTGCTACGCCCCATGTCCGCTAGCCAAAACCACTGAAAATGGAAGAACGCCGCCGGAGGAGGGGGGCGGCAGGGAACAAATTTAGGTTTGGTTTATTCTTCATTTTAAAAAAAAAAAATGAAGGTTTATTATATAAATATATTGCGGAAGTGAAAACCATGATATAGGTTGTGGATGTATAAAAAAAACCAACATCTATCAAAACAAAACAGCAAGTACTCATATATTTTGTGTTATTTTCTCTTATAACTAGGTTAATACACATGTATTACATGGATTGATATAAAAAATTAGTTATACATTTAAAATTTATAAAGAGGTGGAATCCCTTAAAACTTTCTAATATTTTTTAAATTAAATACGATGAAACCAATAAAAAGATGAACAGAAAAATCGTTGAGTCAATTAGTAAAATGATGACTTTAAGTCAATGTTTACTTCAAAAAAAGACGGTGAAGATGTGATTCAAAATATTTCAATTATGATTTAAATAAAGTATTTTTATGGTTCTTACATATGTGAGTTAATTCAATTATTATCTTTTTATTATTAGTTCAAGATTTTTGAATCTTCATGTTGTTTTATTTATTGTTACGCTATCATCAATCCCATAGAAATCAACAAAATAATTATTTTTATTTTTATGAAGTATATTATTTTAAATTGTATAACTTTGTTAGAAACCTTAAATAAGACCATATATAAGTTTTCTTATTGAAGATGTTTTAACTAATAATAATTTTTTATTGCCAAAGTGATTAAAATTTGATATAACAGTTAGAGCGTCAACTGAAAATATAAATCATTAATTAACATTGTTTGAAATTAAGTTATTTTAAAAGATAAATTTTGCAACATTTAGTTTTGAAGTTTTAGAAAATATTAGTACAAAATTTTATTAAATAAAATACATGTGAAATGCGAATGATTATTTTTTTTAATGTGTCAAAATTTCATACTTCACCTATAAAGATTTGATAACAAAATGTTTTTCAAATTTATTGTATATTAAGGTAATTTAATTATTATTTCATAAAATTATTTATGCTTTCATACATTTAAATTTGAACTTTATTATTTTATTGATCTTTTAAAATTAAAATTTTTTATTTTACTAAGTGTTTTAAAATTATTTATTCTTTGAACATTTAAATTTGAGTTTATTATCCTATAGATTTTTAAAAAATTTTATATCAGCTTGTTAATTTGAACTTTTTTAATAAGTATTAATTAAAGTTTAAATTAGTTTAGGAAACAAAAATAATAAGTTTCAAAAGTTCAAATTAAATGAATTAAATGATATCCATGTTACTTAAATTAATGTAATTTTTATTTTTGGAAAAAGAGCGGGAAAATGAAAATGTAGGGTATTAAAATGATGACACGTGGCAATAATTGTTCTCATTTATTATAATATATAGATATAGATTATTGTTATTATAATTAATTACAAAAATATGTAACATGTTGTCAACTTTTTTTTATTTTGATAACATGTTAACAAGTAACGTGTTATACTAATGAAAACACATCAAAATAAGTAAGGTTAGTGGAATACAAGTAAATTGTGTTAAAATAACAGTTTTTTCGTCTGCTCCCCAAAACTTTTTAATGTTATTGATTTACCTTGTCATCAACCAGATTACCTTGATTGGTGTGTTTTCATTATTATAATCTCTTAATTGTAAAAAGTATATATATGTGTTACTTAACTTTAAAAATAATATGACGGTATGTTACCTTTTTTTGTAATTAACCTTTATTATTATTATCACTAATGGTAACGTGTACTAGGGAGAATTGCTCAAAATAGCAATCAACTTTTCTCTCTTTTTTTATTATAGAAATCTCGTAAATTTTGTCTCAAATAATGGAAGATGAGAAGATGACAAATCGCCGGAAAAGATGAGAAGTCGCCGGACTCGATGGTTTCGTGACAAATCACGAAATGGTAAATAGGTAACCAAGGGAAAGAGTTAAATTTTCTTTTTAAAGTAATGATTACATTTTTATTGGAAATGAGCAAACTTTTAAAATATGAATAAAAAATATCACCATTTACGTTACCAAACACCTTTTGTAACGTAATGCATTAAAATATGAATAAAAAGTACATATCACGTAAACGGTGGCTATCACATAAATGTGGTAACGTAAAGTGTGACTATTTTAGTAAAATGAATATTTAAGGGTTATATTCTTTGGACCCCTTGTCCCACGCACATCATTTGAACAACCAGCACACACATTCATGGGGTCTAATGAGATTTTAGAACCCCCTATGGTTGTAAAGTTACAGCTCGAAAGCCGGCCTTACCTTCTATGTTTTTAGTAAAGGGCCTTTTCAATAAGGCTCGCGCTAGGCACTCACGTTTTTTGGCTTCCCTAAAATAGCAGACTTTTAAGTTGGTAAAGACCCGTCCCTTGTTTCAGTCAGAATGAGTACCCGGGACATTGGCTTCCGCCAACAGTGAACTCTTAAGGGCATTAGCTACATAGCTTTCGTGCTCCTCCCCGAGAATCACTCTCTTGTTCCGACCGGCTAGACTTTAGAAAAGGATAGGTGCTAAAATAAATGGGTGTGATATGAATTATCCCCCTAAATGTCCGCAACTTGATGAACAAACCCGCAAACTATGAATAAATAAGTGTGGATTATATTTATATATTTACACACCTGATAAACAAACCCACGTAACAGAAATTTACAAACCCAAATCAAAATACTAAACCGATTTTCACATTAAAAAATCCCAAATGATTTCAAAAACGATACATTCATAATGGAGAAGGAGGGATGCCACGATGGAGAAGGGCAAAGATGTGCAGATTTGGAAAGATCAATTTGTTATAGTTCAAAACACGTAAAGGTCGAAGGTAGAAGGGAAGCGATGTGCAAGTGTTCTCGTCTCTCCCTCAATCTACACTTTGGCTATGGTGTTGGTGGTCTTGTTGTTGTCGAAGGTTGGTGATGGAGAGAGATAAAGTGGCTAGCGTCGGAGGATGCTTTTTTCGACAGTAGTGTTGTGAAGGTCTTTGTTGGTGGTCGGAAGACTCACGAAGGAGGTTGGATGTAGCTGCTTCCAATCTGCTACCGGTTTGGTTTATTGGTCCGGAAAACCGGATCAATTTTTACACAGTAGAATTTTATACGCACGACACCAGGCCGCATCCACAGTTGAGTTGATCAGAAGTATGTTAGTTGAATCCCAAGTGAAATACATGGTTACTCTTGCTATCTGCTAAATCAAAGTCATGATCTGAAATCCGAATTTGAGCAGCACCTTTGATCAAGCCAAGCCAGCAAAATGAAGCTCAAGTGGTTGAGACTTGAGGGCTCCGGAGGTGAGACTCGAGGGCCTTTTCCAGGTACCCATGGAGCTCAATGCTACCGAGGGCTCAAAGACAGTTTTGTAGATTAAAAGCAGGTTTGAGATATCTTCAGGAGCAATACCACCATCTAACAATACTTGTTGCTGGCTTTAAGACCAAAACGAATCTGCATCACACAAATAAGCAACACAGTCATGAAAAGTAAAAGAAAAACTAGAAATTAAGCATATAACGGATTTCTGACCAACGAATAGAGGCTGACAGTTGTGTGCATCAGTCGAGAATAGGGTCACCAAACATTGGGAAAAACTTGAACTAAGAACAAGACATATAGACGTAGGTGTCTTTTAGAGATGACGCCTTTTGGCGAAGCCAAGTCAATTTCGGCCCACCAAACCCTACAACTGATTGCTCATGCTTGCTATAAAAATTCCCTTGCCTGCTAGACTTGTCCAAGAAAAGATGCACGAGCCTTGCGTTGCGGAAGGAACGTTCTGCTCTGCTGAAAGTCCCAATACAATTCTGATTGTTACCAAGAATCTTATCGTTTCTACAAATTTATCGTTTTAGATATTATCATTAATAAGTTTAATAAGTAAAGAAATTTCTCAATGTTTCTGACCTATAAACAATCAAGGAAAATTGAATAGGTAAGGTTCAGATTCTGGTAGGTTTTATCGGTTTTGAACCATATCGTGTCAAATCTATATATAAATATTAATAAATGAGTAACTAAATATGCCACTTGTCAGCACCTCCTTATGTCACATGTCATTCAGTCGTCCAAATCTAATGTAAATTCAAAGCAAATCAAATACAATATTTATAACTTAATCTATCTAATCTAAAAAATAATCAACTAAAATCTAATAAACACTAATTTCTTATAAAATTATTATTATCTTTATAAATATTTTTTTTAAACATTTTCCTTGAAATCAACTCATATAATACATGGGTATCTAACCTAGAGTTCTAATATATACTAACCAATAACTGAACCACGCGTTGCCAGTTTCGCCAAATTCTTCAATCGATCCAACCTATGCAGGCTTATAATAATATATATTTTTCTTCAAATCTTGAGTTGAAACAATAACACGTGGTTAGTAATTATTTTAGTTGTTTCTGTTACAGGGTTAATGCATTTTTCAGCACAGTCCCCTAGAATTCTACTAGTCCTTAAGGCTTAAACAATACATCAAGCATCTGTTATCATAGCATCATAGGGGTACCTCTGGATTCAAAGATAAACAATGCCATCATATGATGCAAGAAGGAACGAAAATGTGTTGGGGTTTATTTGCACATAAATGAATGTGGAACCAAACTATGGCAAATGAAGTAACAGTGTAGACAAATGTAACCTCATAGATACCTCTCCACATCGTCTTGGCATGCTGACATGAATCTTTCTCGCAGCCATGCATCCGTTCGCGCCACATTGTGTAGCCGATTGACTAAACTCAATGAGAGGGAATCACACTTCCTACTTATCTGCATTCGTGTCGTTATAAGGAAGCCACTGAATATCCTGTTCATCAGCACATACAATATTTTTTTTAAAATGGATGATAAACGGGTAACTTAGGTATATTTCCAATAGAAATTTCTATGCGACAAATATATCATAACATCATGTAATGTGTAGCTTAACATTCAGATATAACTTATCAAAAAAACATCATCAGGTGTTGTCTAACAATTGCCATAGCATGCATAAGAAATTTCAGGGACTCCCTCGTCATCATCAAAACTGCAACATTTCTTACTTGAAAAGTTTCTAAGTTAAAATTATGCATTTGCTCGTTATTGTCATCATTAATAAAACTTTCATTGCATTAGAGGGTTTTTTAGATAATCAAAAATAGCCAAACAATTTCCTGGAACTCTATTCAAGTCCAAATGTTGCAACTTTCATGGAACTTGATGAACACTATAGCTAATAGCCAACAAACTCTAGTCCAGAAAAACCCCTGATCCCATGAAAATGCTTAGAGGTGGGGAAATCATACCCTCTGTCCCACAGAGATCACACTATTTTGCTTTACGTGTGGTTTCACTAAAACTGCCTGACTATAAGTCAACAGCCATGGCAAAACAAATCTTGCAGTCCAGAATCAGTTATTTGTAACCACGATTAAGGTTAAACGCATAATTTTAGTCTTCAGAATGGAGAAAAGAATCAATTTTTATCAGTTTCGTAAAATGAGTTACTAAAAGTAAATCAACCATTAGAAGCTGTGTACCATGTAACATAAGCTCTGTGAAAGTTGAAATGCTTCCTCCCACCGGTTAACTTTTACAAGGCCCTTGACAAGGCTAACAAGGACGCTCAGTTCAGGGACAACACCTTTACTTATCATATCTGCATATAACTCGAAAGCTTTCTCGACCCTATGTGAAACTGAAAGGCTCCCAATCAACGAAAAATATAGAGTTTTGTCTAAGGAGGATAACGAGCTTATCTCTTTAAGCAACTCCCACGCCACTTCCAACTTTCCCGCCTTTCTATAACTATCAAACAGGAGCTTGTAAACTGGAATCACGGGCATGGAATCATACTCACTAATATCATCTAAAAGACCAAGATTAATCAAAAACTCCCGGTTGAATCCTTCAATTACTTTTTGATAGCTTGCCATATGCTTCGGCCAATACGTCTGTTTCATCTCCTCCAGGAGCCCGTAAGCTTCATCCAAAAGCCCCGAAGCACAACAATGGTGAATGAGAACCCTGTATGTGACGTGATTTGGTGCACAACTTTTGCTAGCCATCTGTCTAAAAATTTCAAGACTTTTTGCCACTTTACCAATTTTTCCAAAACCATTTATCATGGCCGTATAAGTTATGACATTCGGTTTACACCCTTTGCTTTCCATCATCTCCATGAGCCGATAGGCTTCATCTGTCTTTCCGGCTTTACAAAGCCCATCAACCATCTCTGTGTAGATTACCACATTAGGTGGGCAATAATTTTTAAGCATATCAGATAACACTTGTGAAGCAAGATCTAAACGATTATCCTTAAACATCTTATCGATCATAGACCCGTAAGTGAAAATGTTTGGATTGTACCCATGCTTACACATTCGTGAATGCACGTCTTGCGCTTCCTCTAACTTCCCATCCTTAAGCAACCCATCAATAAGAGCATCATACACAATATTATTAGGTTCACAACCTTCATGAGACATCACATCTAAAAGTTTGTGTGCCTCGTCAACTTTATGTGCTTTGCACAAGCCATCTACAAGAGCTCCATACGTTACAACATTTGGATCCAATGTGTTGCTTTCTTTGCCTCCAAAATACATGCTTACATTAGGAACTTCGTTACCTTTCATTCTAGAGTAGATCTGAAACGCTTTTTCGACTTCACCAGCTTTACAGTGACCATCAATTAGAGCAGTGATCGTGACGACATTTGGAGAGCAACCACACGACAACATCATCTCATACACCTCATTTGCTTCCGTTATCTTCTTAGCTTTTAGATAAGCATGAATAAGTGAAGTATAAGTGACAACATTTGGAGGACAACCATTCATAACCATTTCATGAAACCAGCTGCGAGCCTGCAAAATTAATCCTGCTTTACAAAACCTATCAATCAACATCGTATATGTATGCACATTTGGAACAATGCCATTCTTTTTCATTTCTTTAAACAACCAAAACGCCTTCTCAAATTTGGAAGCATCACACAAAAAACTAATTACGTTGGAATATGTACTGGTGTCGGGAGCAAAACCCTTGCTCATCATTTCATGAATAACATTATAAGCTCTCTTAAACTTCCCCGCCCCACATAGACATCGAGCATAATTACTAACATTGACCTTATTCAACACAAAACCTCGCTCGAGCATTTGACCATAAGCCATTTCCGCTAACTCTAACTTATCAGCATCTGGCATCTCCATAGTTCCACAAATCCCGCCAATAAATATGTTATAAATTACAGGACCAGGTTGGACACCGTATCTTCCTGCTTCTTTAACCAACTTATACGCATATGTAAAATCTCCGGACTTACAATATCCATGAACAAGAGAATTATAAATTTTTGGACTCGGGTAACAACCTTCAGCAATCATCATACTAAGAATTCTCTTACATCTACCCAACTTTCCTCCATTTAAACACCCGCAAAGCAAAGTCCTATATGTCATGACATTAGGAACGCAAGAATTACGCCTCATTCGGTTCAAAAATTCCATTGCCTCTTCGAAAAATGAACCCTCACACAGCCCACCTATCATTCTTGTATATAATATGGTATCGGGTACAAAATTTTCCTTATCTACCATATCAAGCGCCTCCCTCCATTTCCCGATTTTACATAGAGAATACACAAACGAACCTAATGTATGTGCATCCATTTTATAACCTAAATCAGACATCTCCTGGTAAACAAGATATGATGTCTCCAGTTTATTTGCCTCGAGAAACACATGGATCAAACTATTGTAGGTCACCCGAGAAGCTTTGTATCCAAGATCTTTGAGCCTGCCGAGTTCCTCAAGTGCAACATTCCATGAACCGTTTCGACAATACTTTCGAATCAATACATTAAGCAGCTTTCCAAGTACTTCTTTATCGTCATCATCTTTTATTTTCGAAAGAAAATGATCAGGAATTTTTTCATTATTACATTGAATTATATCCAATAAAGTTTCGTAAACTGCTAACGTGTGATGATACCCAATTTGTCTCCCTGCCCATATGAAAAACTTTATACTTAATTCAGCATTTTGAAGTAATTTTAAGACGTCAACAACCAGCGACTCACTCAGTTTATTCCTAAACTTACTAAGAAATTTCTGAGTTTTATCGCCGAAATTACCGTTATTATCTCTAACTGCATTAGAAATAATAAGCGCGTCTGAAAACTTACGAGGTTCGAGCTTTTCCACAGACAATGAACGCTGGATTATTGCAAATTCTTCTTCCAAATTGACACCAATTCCAGAATGGCATTGGGGATTCGAATTGGTTTCAAGGGCATTGAAATTGGGATCTACCAATCCGTCCAGAATATCTGGAGGGTGAGTGCTGAAGGATTTGTTGAAAGTGTTGCATGATGAAGTTTGACTGGAAATATTTGATGAATTAGTATTTGGTGGCATAGAAGAAAGTATCCTGGCGAAGGATGAAGCATGTAGGTTTGAAAAATGGTTATAAATATTTGCCCAGTTTCTTTTCATCTGATCGGATGATTTGAAATTTTGATGCATGTGGACTCGTTAGGGTTTATAACCATAGCTTCTCAAGACACATGAGCTTTCCCCAATTTCTTATGGCAATCCTGCTCCGACCCGTTTTGAGTGATTAAAATTAAAATACATAGCAAATTACTAAGAAATGTAAAAGTATAAAAATTGACAATTATGATTTTTTTTTGTAAAAAAATTACATGCAATCATTTTTATTGACATAGAATTTAAATTTTATGTTCTTTCTCGATTAAAATAAAAATTTATGGCATCTTTCTTGGCATAAAAAATTTTACAATATCTTTATTGTCGAATTTTATATTTTATATTACCTTTTTGGTAGTTTCCCCTAAAATATATACGGATAAGTGGAGCTTGGTCGCCGGTTCACAAAAGGTGTTCGAATTATTTAAACAATTCATTTAATACCAATTTATTAACATGTGTGTTATACAGATAATTTTAATAAATATTTTTTTTAACTATATAAACTTAAAATTAAAAAAACTAAATATTAAACTTAGATATATTCAAACTTTTAAGACTAATATTAAAATCTTTTATTATAATTAATTGTAATTATAAATTATTAAAACGATAAAGATGAATAGATGATCATTAATACATATTATTATAGACATTTGGCAAATTATATCAATAACTATGTATTAATGTTTCAAATGGATTGAAATTCAATTTTAATAAACATGCCTCACTATGTTTATTTAAATTCTTATGGGTTTTGTATGTAGCTCTAACATCTTGTTTTGTGACGACATTGTAAAATTTTACACATCGTTGGTTATTTTATTATTATTCAGTTAGTCCATTTGACGTTTAACGTATGAATTTGGAGTGTGAAGAGATCACGTGAAAATTAGGTTAGAGATGTTATTTTATAGAAATATCACTTTTTAAATGACTGTAAGTTGAGTTGGGTTCTAATGGTGTAATGTTTTAAAAGTTGGTTAAACAAATGAGTCATGAGTATTGAACCAAGTTTTAACTAGAAACACATAGATGGATGTCTTGTGTGTATGCTTGCTTCCACTTTTATACATCACAAAGTAAACTTAAGTGTGTGAATTGTGTGTGTATGTGACGTCTGGTCAAAAATCAAAGAGAGTTCAAAAATCAAACTCAAATTGAAAGTTTTTTTCATTACCCACTACATATCAGCATCAGCAATCTAGTTCATCTTTTAAAAACAAGGTAATAAAGCTCTAAATCTTGAGTTTGTTATGTTAATTAGTCAAATTAGTTAGGGATATGCTGCTAAAGGTTGAGTATCATTGTATGAATCCTAATGAATTTTAATGTGTATAACATGTCATAAATGAGTTTGGAATTAAATCTCATGGTTAGTTAGAAACAAAGCAAATCATTAGATCTACTCGTTAGTGTTCGCCTCACGATGGACCCTAAGGCGGAAAAGGTGGTCTCGGACCAAGATGGGGAATGTGAAGCATGATGGAAACCTGACCGAGATCGGGTCATTGCAGGTGATGAGAAACTTGACCCAAGACCAATATTGATGTCAAAATGAAGATGGCGACCAGCGATCGGACCAAACCGGAACCAGAATAGACCAAAACCAAACCCGTACATATTGGTTCGGTCTTCGATTTTTAATTTTTTGGTTTTTGTTAGGTCCAATTTTAGGCTTGCTTCACACCCCTGCAACGAACCAATACAACCTAAGGTGGCGTTTAGTTCGTAGAATGTTTTAAAAGGAATGAGAATCTGCAAGGAATTGGAATCCAAATCATGTATGGTTGGCTAAAAATGGAATTGGATTAAGGATGGGTGGGTGGGTAGGTAGGGTGAGTGGGTGGAGGTAAGGCAGTGCATGGTGTAGCGTAGTGTGTTACACGTAAAGAGTATCTTTGTAATCGACCACTTTATGTTTTTAAAAGGAATTGAATTCCATCTATAGTGTGAATGAATATTATTTTCCTTCATTCATTGGAAAATTTCAATTTTGATGAAATCAAATTCTTTGTTGAATCAAACACATGATATGACTAGAATTAGATTCTTTTCCCCTCCAATTCCTTCAAATTGCAGTGAACCAAACACCACATAAGAGTTATTAAAAATTTAGGTTTAATATCTAATTTTTTTCCTTTTATTTTTCAAAGGACAACCCTTCAAGTAACCATATTTATGAAGTTTGATTTTAAACATTTCATGTTATAAAAAAAAAACATAAAATTTGGAAACAACTTTTTATATGTCACATAATAAATAGTTGAAAAAATGGAATTTAGAACAAAGTCCCACTTTTTGGCGTTAAAAAAGAAGGAAGCAAACAAACATAGTGTTGGTTCGTATAACGACAGAGTGTATTATAATACAGAGACGGGTGAGAACACTAAAATAGTGTTTGTTTGTTTTGGAAGGGTTATGAATACGTTCGATTTCATTTCAGATGGTAGCATATTAAAATCACGCTAATGTAAATTCAAAGCAAATCAACATTCAACAACAACTGTTGCCATTTTGGTGGAGACACAATCACACAACAATTCCATCACATATCATCATATCTTCTATTAATTTCTGTAATCTGTAATCTGCAATCTGCAATCTGTTGGTGTTTCAGAACTCAATCTCTCTCTCTTTTTCGTTATCTGGAAAACTCTCCCAGCTTCCAGGGTTTAAGTTACACTTCATTCACCATTTATTGGAATACGGTGGTCGGAGCGATTAGATCCACCGCGCTCACGCTTTGCCTTGTGTCCACAGATCATATATATGTATAACTGAAGTCGTGGTAATGTTTCACGATTTAAAGTTATTTGATTTATTCTGTAATCTTTCATACAAGGTTATATATATGATCTGAGCTGCGAGGACCCAAATTGAAGTTTAGAAATTTTATTATTAATTCTACAGTAAGATCTAACTGAATTGCGTTATTTAGAGGTTCCTGTTAAGCAGTTATATAGATGTATCTGATATGTGATGACTGATGAGGGTTAGGTTATTGCCTGGATTTATTAATGCTGTTTTCCTAACGTGGTGCTGGATTCTGATTAGGTTGTGAATTTTGTTCTAGTTTGAAATTCGGAGAAACATACAGGGGAGGGCGAGCTAGGGAGGTTTTGGATTATGAAAAACGGGATGATAGAGTGCAGTGTCTGTCATTCCAAGTTGGTGAAGCCATCCACAAAGACTGTCTCCAGGGCTTATGATCGACACCGGAGCAAGTTCTCAAAGAAACAACGAGCACTCAATGTTCTCTTGGTTGTTGGTGATTGTGTGTTAGTTGGTTTACAGGTGACTTGTCTTCTGATTACTTTACTTATAAATGTCAGTTTTGTGTGTAATTTGTTTTAGAAAGAATCATGCTATCCTTTAGGAGATAATTTTTTGGCACCCTGTACTTCCTGCATTTGTCTCTCTGGCTCTCTGCTTTAGATTATTTGCCATTTTCCAATACTAAAACATAACCACCTAGGCAACTGCACCATGGAGTTAACAACTTGAGGAGAGTATACCAGATATTATGCCATTTCACCACTTCTCAATCAGTGATCAGGTTCAACAAATGTTTATATAATGATTCATTTCAACCCTTCTGCTTAAAAGAAGAGCAAGTCAGAAAAATGCATAGGGAAAAGCTGCATTTCTATGTCCATCGCTCTTTTATCTCTTGATGTCTTATCATCTTATGCATGGTTAACTTAATACTTTGAAAAAGGTTTTAGGATGTATGATGATACTGTTTTCTTTAGGACTTCAGGCAAACAATTGTTTAAGATGCCATGTTATGTTTTCTTTGTGCTGACAAACGTTTACACCTCTAGGATATATGCTACAATATGATTCACTCTGCTAAGTGATTCCACAGAATGATCTGATCTAGAAACCTTGACGTTTACTAGAAAACAGTACAGCCTTTATTGCTCAACCCATTTGAACACGCGTCCGGATCCGGAAGACTGGCTGTTAAAGCATTTACTTCTTTATTTTATCGAGATTTGCCTTGTTTTCACAGACTGGCTTATGAACTTTAGTAAAGTCATAACAGCTGCTCTTCACTTATTCAAACTGAGTATTATCGTATTATAAAAACATTATTCGTTGATCTAATTCATATTCAACCAGAGCATGTCACGCTACTGTACTTTCAATAAATAACGACTTGGTTTATTCGGTTAAATGGTGGTAAGGACTATGCAAGCGTTCAATGGTGTTTTGTTCAAATTCTATTATTTGATTGGTTGAACATGCAAGTGATGCAACCTTATATTTCTAGTCACATGGTTCAGAGGTCCTATTATTCAAGTTAAATAATGAGACATACAATTAACATTATTGATGCGAAAATTGAAGTTCTATTAACATATAAAAGTTAAAAGTTGATATGTATCCAACTAATTTATGTTGATGAAACTACAAGAAGAATGGTTTTCAGTAGATATAGTCAACAGCTACCTTTGTGAACCCCTAGGATATCTAATAAAAGATATGACTCTCGGCGTTATCCAAAATTTTGAACCCTAGCCTTTATTGGTGCCTTGTGGTAGGAAATTATTGGTTCTATCCACCAGTATCATCGGCCTGGAAGAGAAAATAAACAGTGTCTTTAGTGATTCCTATTTGTGGTACAACATTTAATACAAGGGATGCTAAAATGAACCAGTGGCTACTGGCAAGCAAGAAATTCTTGATCCTCTTCAATGTATTGAGCTGTGTGGAAAACTGAATATTGATGTCTCTTGTAGCAACATCTGTTTGTGGTACCAGGGATGCATAAACTATGCAAAATATGAAATCTCAAATTATTATTCATCGGATGTCTTCTGGTAGAATAAACTAAATATTGGGTTGAAGTTGCATAAATTAAATGATGATTGCTATTTCATTTTCCTGTTACAGCCAATATTGGTGTATATGTCCAAGGTGGATGGGAAGTTCAATTTTAGCCCCATCAGTGTTAACTTCTTGACCGAAGTTGCAAAGGTCATCTTTGCATTGGTTATGCTTCTAATTCAGGTAAATTGTTTTCTTTCACTCACTTGTATGTACTTTTCCATGCTTTAGTCAAAGAAAAATCTAGGGAATTTAGTGAGCCTCTAGAAGTTACCACCAAATCACCTATAAGAAAACATGTGAGTTAAATGACACCCTCTCCCTCTCTTTTTTAAAAAGGAAATCTGTTAAAATATGTATATTTGTTCAAACAGAGGATGATGTATTTTATTAACGTGGTCTATACATTATTTATCCCCAAGTCTAAACAGTAATCAAGCATTATACATTTATATGACTGGGTTAGTTATCGTCTGATTACTCAATTTCGGAGACAAGCATGTAAGTATATTTTGAAAATTATGTATATTTGTAATCTGTATCAGACCTAATTTAAGCTGCAAGTTGGCAGCAGCTGGATCTGCTTCTGTTCCATACTTTTGTGGTTGGAGTCAAATCATATTTACCTGATCACTCAAATACAAAAGTCTAATCGGATGTTTAAAAAAGTAATACAACATGGTAAACACAACTTTCGATGGGGTATAACACAGGCATAGAAGAAGCTCTCTGTCTCTGTCTCTCTCTGTCTCTGTCTCTGTCTCTCTCACACACTGAGACTCCGACTCTCTGTCTCTATACACACACACACACAGATATGTATGTATGAATGGCAATAAAGCAGCTTGTCCGATCAATGAATAGCATCTTAAAGGAGTGATTAGCATTTCTGATCGGTATACTTGACCCTAGGTTGTTGAATGGCTATACTTTCTTAAATACAAAGAAACCACATTACAATTAGTGAAACTGACACACTTTAGGGACAATGATAGCATTAATGGACTTTGCCTATGTATCACAAAATGGATGAAAATGCACATACTTTCCACCTGGCAAATAAACTTGAATACTTGCTGTTTATTTACAACATGCTAATGGTATGAGCATACGGGGAACCAAAAGCAGATGAATTCATTTTTGCATTTGCCATTTAAATGCTTGTCTGTTCATTTTGTTGATTCAGTACTCTTTGATCATTATATGTTAATGGCATGAGCAATTGAGCATGCGTCAAGTGATCATCAGTTTTAGCAATTTTGTCCAGCTTGATTGTATTCTTTACATTTTGGATGGTATGTCGGTTGTTTGATAACCAGGTGCGGAGTATGGTGGTTGTAAATGCTAATCACTCAATATTCATGGTCGCTATGTTTATATAGTTGTAACTTCATTTTTTGTCTGTTTGACATTATGTTCATGTACTATCTTCTAAACCAACATCACAGTTTCACATTATTTGCTGAAACTCTGGTTTGCAGGCTAGAAATCAGAAGATAGGAGAGAAGCCACTTCTTTCATTCTCCACCTTTGTACAGGTACTGCGGTCAAGTTTTCTGCTTTTCAGGTTTATACAATAAGGCCTTGACATGCTTTGTAAGCAACACCTCCATACTCCATTGCAATGTAGCAATATGTGAATTTGTATGATAAGTCTGCTAGGCTGAACATAAGATTTGCATAATAAAATAATGTTTGTTTCCACTTTGGAAATTCTTTATGGTTTGATATGCTTAAATCACCAAGTATACTTGGTCATTACTTTTTAATTTTATGATCTACTTAGCAAGCATAAAGAATTCTTCCCTATTGATTATTGAATCCTTTAAATGCCGTGAGATCAGTTAATTAGTGTACATTGGTCTGTCGAAGTGAATTATTACACCTGAAGCTTAACTGTTGCCATGTTCAGTTTATTGTGTTAGTTTCTCGGTTTGCCAAATTCACACTTCCATCCTATTGTGATAAAGTGTTAACGAGCTTTTATATTGATGTCTACCATTGTTTTTCTGCAGGCAGCCCGTAATAACGTGCTTCTTGCTGTTCCAGCACTTCTCTATGCAATCAATAACTACTTAAAGTTCATCATGCAGGTACTACTGAATTCTGATCTAGGTATATGTTTGCAAATTATCAATAGCTTTATATTAGATAACCTAAAAAAAGCGCAAAAGTTTTTTCTTTGACACCGAGTCATTGAATCTCAGGCAAAAGCAGGTATGGGGTTCCTGTGATGGTATGATGTAATGACTTGTATATAGACTGACATAATGGTTCTTTGGACAGTCTGAGCTTGTGCTACATTAGGTCTTACATTACCGCTCATTGCCGCTTTACATAAACCCATCAGTTTTCTTCTGTAGAGCATAAAAACTTGGTTGAGTTTGTACTTGTGCAGAATCAATTTTACGCTAGTTTGAACCCATACAGGTAGAACAAGGACACACTTGTTAAATAAAAACATTATGTCAGCCTTTAAAGGCTGATAAATTATAACAGTTTGTGGTTGTATTTAAGCTTCCCTCGAGGCCTAGCTACAAAATGTTTGTGAGTTGTTCAAACTGAGTGAGCATTTATAATTTACTACTATCTGGCATTACATCATGATGTCATCATCAGCTAGCCTGATACCAATACCAGATTACTTCCCCTGTGAACTTATTGCTGACACATTGTAATAGCCATTGCTGAATGTAATGTTATAGACTATCAGTGTATATTATTGTGAACCATATGTTCATTTGCAATGTCTAGAATCAATTTGCCGCCTGATATATAATTCCAAATTTTTTGCAGCTCTATTTTAATCCAGCAACTGTAAAGATGCTGAGCAATTTGAAGGTATATGCTGATTGCATTGCTCCATGTGCTTATTTATTATGTGTTTTTTTGGAATAATAGTATACAGGTGGATCTTGATGGTATCTGTGATTGTGATTCTTAGAGAACTGAATGATTTATTTGATTTTTCTTCAAGGCAAATTGTGCTAGCCAGAATCATACATGGTGCCTAATCGATATTATGCTTTGGACAAGCTTTAAAAGTTATGTTGTGTTACTCACCAATTCTTTGCTTTCTATGACTAAATATGAACAATACTTTGAGGTCAAGATGAACAACTTTGCTAGAACACAAGTTTTGCGTTTTAGAGCGTGATGTTATCAAGCTGATTCTGTGCTGGCTAATATCTGTTTTATGACATCATGATACTAGCTTGTCATTGTGAATTCATGTCTACACAAAATTTTAGGTCTGCATAATATATGATGGTAACATCGATATATCATATCAAACAACTCTCTTAGCCTGTAAATTTCGTATGTCCACATAATTTTTCAGATTTGTTTCCATCTGTTGCTGATAGTCTTCTCATACAAAAAATTAAACATGTCTTTGACCTACATAATTTCTTGCTTGATATCTTGTTGAACCATAACGTTATATGGAATTTGCAGGTTTTGGTAATTGCTGTTTTGTTAAAAATAATAATGAAGCGTCGATTTTCCATTATTCAGGTTTGTCAAGAGATTCTGAAGTCAATGTTTGTTTACATATCCTTATCACTATCAATTACCATATGAAATTAGTCATTCGAAGGCTTTTCATTATTAAAATAATATTCCCTTTGTATTTCTTTGTTTCAGTGGGAGGCTCTTGCCCTGTTGCTTATCGGAATCAGCCTAAATCAAATGCGTTCCTTACCTGAGGGAACTAGTGCGATGGGTCTTCCAGTTGCAATGGGTGCATATATCTACACATTTATCTTTGTAAGTTACCTTTAGCATTCTTCTTTGATACATTTCTACATGACACTAGTCTAACTTGACAAGTTCTGTACAGGTTACAGTACCATCCTTGGCATCGGTCTTCAATGAGTATGCACTGAAGAGTCAATATGACACAAGCATCTACCTTCAGGTGATCCTAATATTGCATTAATTCCCAGCTTAATTACCTACCTTGTTTGTAGAAAGAACACTTTCTCTCCTTTGTATTGCTGATGTCTAAAACAGTTGTATCTACACATTTGTCTTTTGTTTAAGGTGTTTGACTGACATCATTCGTGAGATTCTGGTCACGAATCTAAAATTAGCTTACTACTTTTCATGGCTCCTTTTTTACTCCTGATGCTATATACCTAGAACTTGTATCTGAAATGCTACAGAGGTTGATAACTGTTTCCCTCTAAATCTGTATCCTGTGTTGAATTGCAGAACTTGTTTTTATACGGATATGGTGCTATATTCAATTTTCTTGGGATCCTTGGTACAGTCGTTGTCAAAGGTACTAACTGACCTGGATATTCACTTTCCATATTTGCTTATCATCAATAATAAATGGAACTGCTCGCCCTTATCCAAGTATGTGTGAGGTCTCACTGTTTGAACAGTGAAGCTCACAGGCAGCCATCTCTAATTTTTTATATAGAAAAAAGGGTAGACCACCCTCTGGGTGGGTCCCACGGCCAACATGCTAATTTTTTATATAGTATATAACTGTTTTGTTTTTTTGTTATAACCTTTAAGATATTATATTTATAAAATTTTAAATATATCATTATGATCACATTGTCTTTATCATTCCACAAATTTATTACTGTCGGAAATATTTTAAAATTGAAAAAAAAAATTATTCTTTTATCTAATATATATAAATGTTTTGTTATTCTGTTATAACCTTTAAAATATTATGTTTCATAAAGTTTCAAATATATCACTTGGTTTTATCTACATTCCAATATAAATTGAATTACCGTCCGAATTATTATTAAACCAGCAGTTTTACTATTAAATATTTTAAAGTATTATGAAATGACAATATAATTTATATTACTACTTTTATTTAATATAATTGTATTGTTTTTCTGTTATAACCTTTAATATATTATGTTATATCATTATGGTCGCATTATAACTGTTTTGTATTTTATGTTATAAACTTTAGTATTATCTGTTTAATAAAAATTCAAATATATCATTGATCGCGAAGCCTCGTGCAACGTGTGGTTATAGAATATATCATTATGATCACGAAGCCCCGCTGCAACGGGCGATTTAAAAAACTAGTTTATCTAATAGGACAAACTAATTATGATCATGTAAGTGATAATTACTAAAATGCATAACCTCTTGACTTGTTTGATAATTTGTTTTACAAGCTATAACTTGACTTGCACTAGAATTAACTTCAGATATCCTCTTGAGTCTGAAATTTGTTGTGTAAAGAGTTTGTCAATCACAATTACAATGCTGTTGACTCCAAAATTATAAATTGTTTATCTTTGTGGATTTAATATATGTTTTAATCTTTGTTTTCCAGGCCCTGAAAGCTTTGATATTTTTCATGGACATTCAAAAGCTACTATGCTTTTGATTATAAACAATGCAGGGCAGGGAATTTTATCCTCATTTTTCTTCAAATATGCAGGTAAGATATAGTGATGTTGACAATTAATGCTTCCCTTAGAAGATGATATCTTCCACTTACATGAATTTACAATTGTTCTTGGTGGTATAAGTCTGCATAATTTATTTATTTTATTGAGTTATAACATGTTTATAGTTATTCTGTCTGATTGCCTAAAAAATTTTTGTGGCATGCAGATACAATTTTGAAAAAGTATTCATCGACGGTTGCCACGATCTTCACTGGCTTTGCATCTGCTGCTTTGTTTGGTCATACTCTGACTATAAATTTTATACTAGGAATATCTATTGTTTTCATCTCAATGCACCAGGTATGGTTGTAAGAGTTCATCTTTCCCATACTTCCAATTTGTCTTAACTCTTATGTAACTTACCTTTGCTACATTCTTTATCCAGTTCTTTTCCCCTCTTTCACAAGTTAAGGATGAAAAAAACGGAGTGTTGGAGTTGGAAGCTGTTCCAAGCAATGATCGGTATTTTATTAATAATTACTAATTACTAAAATCATAGTATGACACATTTTAGCTCATGTATGTAAGCAACCCCCACCAATTTTGTAATTTGCACACTTCTCTCCTTCTGGGACATTCCACTGAATTTGCTACATTTTTTGTTAAGTTAAAGAAAAGTAAATTACTCATTGTTGATTGTTATGGTAATATTGAGATTTTGATTTGGGTCCCACTGTCCCGCATTTCCTTCATTTTGGCATTTTGTCTTTATTGACGGGCATTGAAGGCATTTTGTTTAAGGTCAAACATACATCCAAGTGTTATGATTTTCATGGTTTTGTGGTAAATTGTAATAAATAAAAAAGTTATTGCGGACTTATTCAAATTCGATTATAAGAACAATATTTACATTTGATATTTTTCGAGCTTTCCATGCTCATTCAAATGTAGCCATATTCAATTTGATCAAGTCTTCGAATTTGGTTATGTCCAGATAAGATTCAGTTTACCATTCATTTACAGGCTACCTATTTATCTGCTTTTCACAAACTTAAGCTCTTCATGTGCTTGGTTTTACTTGATTTATTCCTGTCAACTTTACAGGTCTAGAGACTCAACCTTCATCAATATGACAGCAGGCGCTAATGAGGAGGTAAAGACGTTCGTTGTCGTCCTGCTTTTTCTCCTGTTGTATTAGTAGGACTGCTAAGTACCAAGACACTTTGATGTTTTATTTTTTTGCATTGTATTTTTCAGGCTAGTCATCGTGTAGATTCTGACACTAAGAATTTTTTTTGCATTGTACTTTCCAGGCTAGTCATCGTGTAGACTCTGATGAGAGACGGCCACTTCTTCCTACTTGAGCCAACAGTGGTACGTAAGTGCGTTGCTTCCAGCCTCCCACTACATTATGGTCTCTCTAAGGGGCATTTGGTACGGTGAAATGGAATGAAATCGTTTATATTTATAAGGTTCTTTAACTATTAGTAATTTATGTGTAAATATCATTTCCGTCCCATCCCTACTTCTTACTCCTCACCCCATCCCCGTATGGGAATGAGTTTATATCCCCATCCCTGACCCAATGGAGGATTAAGGGATCCCATCGGGGAATCAAATTTTTCAACATCTTAAAAGATTAGTAAGTATAAACTATAAATAGTAGTTTAGTAGAAAAAAAAATGTAAACAAATTTTAAACGAAATCAATTCAGACATTTTTGAGTTATTTACATATATAATTTATAATTTATAATAAAACTAAAAAAAAAATCTATGCAAGAGGTTTATAAAACCTACAAGGAGCAATAAAACAGTAATATTTAAAACTATACGATAGTTATATACGTTGATATATAATCATTTATGTAACAAAACTGTGCAATTTGAAGAAGATTGTATATTGTTGATATCTAAACCCTCCAGGCTCTACTCAGTTTGACACTTAGATTTAGACCACATATTTTCATGTTGTAGGTCCCCCAGTCGCGTATTCATTGATTGTAAAGAAAGGGACTAAACTGGAAACATTTGAATATCATTGCAGGCTGAAGATTTGGAGTGCAAGGATAATGGAAATGGAAGTCAAATAAAAATAGGAATTATTTTCTCCCATATGGGGATTTTACTGTATCTGGTTGGTACATCATAGTTGGTATAATACGAATCGAGTTCTGTAGGTGAAAAAGAGGTTTAGATAGATGAGAAAGAGTAAAATTAAAAATGGACATGTTTGATACCATCATATTATACTAGTTATTGTTTGTATTGATTAGCACATAAACTATATTTGTATATCTATCTACATTTGAATCACAACACTTTTTGGATGTTACATTTGTGATTTCAACGTGCAATCAGAACTTTATTTTTCGGGTATTACTTGTTTAATATTATATAGTTGTTGGCATTAACTTGTAAGGCTTAAAACTATATTCCACATGAAAGAGGTTAGAGTTGCTGCAAAAGACATTTTATCTAGTGCAATTGTAGAAGGCAGTCATGATCTTACTTGTTAGTATCGTCTACATAATATAGATTAATTACTTAATTCTTTTTATCGTCTATAACTTTATTTAATTATAATCAATCATTTGATCTCAATATAAATTTCTTAAAACACCATAATAATCCTTTTAAAAGAATGCACTTCCATTGTCAACATGATGGAACATCTAATAATTCCTCTAGTACACTATACGTACGCCTATACAGGTAGACGTAAAAACTGTGATTATTAAAGAATAGTATTAGACGTGTAACACATGCTTTTATAAAAGGAGGCACGTAATGAAATATTATTATAAGTAACACTATAAAAAGAGTAGTTATTTTCTTTTTTGGAAAGACTATTATTAAACACCAAAAAGTAAATCTAGTGCTCCTTACAACAAAATCAGAGTCAGTTCTTTAAACACCAATTGAACATCTTATATATAACATAGTAATTGTTAAGTAGATAAGTAAAGTTAATGGTTTATTTCAGGTAATTTTTAACCTATGTTAAATACAATTAGATACAATTAATTACCTATTATTATTGATACTATTATAAAACAAATTGATACAATAAAATTCGCAATATAATTTCTTATAATGATTAATTTTATAAAAAATATTTTTATAATTTTAATAGTTTGATTCTATAATGTTATTTTTTTTTACCATTTTAGTTATCATGATATTTTTTATTGAAGCTGTAAATTTATTACTTGTAGCTGATTGTTCACGTTTAGAAATATAATGTGAAGTTTTGGTTTAAGTTTTATGTTGAAAAATATCATATTATGTATTTATTATTACTGATATGTTTTTTTTCCAATGAAAAACTTAAAACTTTTAAAACTATCTATTAAAATCCAATATAATTGATTTTTTAACTTGAGTAGAAAAAAATAAAATTTTTAAAATTTACTACTAAAACTGATATAACTAATTATTTAAAGATATAAATTTTATATGTAGCTTAGTATGAAAAAACCAGATACTCAGAGTTATTAAACTAGAATATAATGTTATTTTTTAACATGAATAACAAGTATGAATTTCATATTTCGATAAAAAATAAAATAATTAAAAAAACTAATATAATCAAAAAATAAAACTATAAACATAAATGGGAAAACTGCAAAAAATAGCAACCTACTGTACATAAAGTTTTTATTACAGCAACCTACCAAAAATTTCGTCCAAAATAGCATCTTACCATCTTAACTTTTTTTATTAAAGCATTGAAATCTAAAAAATCATTCCATAACAGCAACCGTTAATGACTGGGTGTGGTTGGGTGCTGACTAGGCATTCACGTAAGCTGCCATGTCAGCACCGGGTTTGCGCAAAATAGCAATGTACGTGTAAAATAGCAACATACTGCGTAAAATAACAATGTACTCCTAAAATTGCAAGATATCACAAAATAGCAATGTATTAATTTTATATATTTTTAACAAAAAACCGAAAATATTTTAATCCTAAATATTTTTATAATCTTAAACTTAAATTTAATTTAATTAACCTAAAAATGTTCGTAAATTTTTTTTCAATCGGTAAAAAATCAAAAATTCAATGTGTTCATCATTTTTTTCGTTCGAAGTATAAAACCAATTTATTTTCTTTTTTCCATTCGAATATATAGAAAACTGAAATATTTTGTCATTTGTAATTTTAATTTTTTGAAACGGAAAAAACAACTATCCATTAGAATTTTAAACTTTTTTAAACGGGAAAAAGCAATGAACCATCATGATTTTTAATTTGTTCAAACGAAAAAAAAGACCCATTTATATAAAAATAATGATGCATTATATTGGTTTTCAATTTTTTTCGAATGTAAAAAACGACGGAAATTTCATTTTGTAATTATTTCGAACGGAGAAAAATGATCAAAACGATCAAAATTTTAATTTTTCCTATAAAAAATGACGTTTTTCGTATAATATTTAAGACTAAAAATATATAAAATTAATACATTGCTATTTTATGATATGTTGCTATTTTAGGAGTACGTTGCTATTTTATGATATGTTGCTATTTTAGCGGTACGTTGCTATTTTGCGCAAACCCGGTGTTGACATGACAGTTTACGTGGATGCCTAGTCAGCACCCAACCACACCCAGTCATCAACGGTTGCTATTATGGAATAATTTTTTTAGAGTTCAATGCTTTAATAAAAAAAAGTTAAGATGGTAGGATGCTATTTTTGACGAATTATTTGGTAGGTTGTTGTAATAAAAACTTTAGAGTAAATTACAAAAATGGTCCCTGTGGTTTGTCCTAAAATTTGGATTTGGTCCCTGAACTTTCAATTTTGTAGAAACGGTCCTTATTTTCATAGTTTGTTTGCAATTTTGGTCCCTCAACCTATTAACTTTTCTAATATGACCAAATTACCCTTATTTGATGCAAACTATAAGGACCATTTCTACAATTAATTTTTAAGTCTTTTTTATTTTTTATTAAATAAATTATTTTTTAGTGTTACTTAAATTTAATAAACTATAAAAAAAGGAATTATTTAATTATTTATGTTGGTTCATAAATGATTTAATTTAGATACTTTTAGTCTTAATTAATATTAATTTACTATAATCAAAGTGTAAACCAATCAAAATTTATAATCGAAAAAATCATTTATGTTTATAAAACTATCTAGAGGTTTCGTATATAAAATAGTACAAAAACATTTTACTCTATAATTATATATGTTGGTTCATAAATTTATAATAAAAATATGTTTGTTGGTCAAATATATTTTACTTTCTTCTTAAATAAAATCGGCCAAAGATTCTATTCTATAATCCGTTCACATTTGTATTAAAGCAAGGTGATAATGGCAAAGTGATAAACCTAAATGTTTTAAATTTTTAAGGTGTCGATTTAATCGGATTAAAATGAAAAGTAAAATTGAAAGACGAAAAAATATTAAAAACCTATTTATATTTCTCGATTTTTATGTAAAGGTCTGACAAACCAAAGTTTGATGATTAAAGTTGTTAATCATGATTTTCAAAGATGTTATATGAACCTAAAATTTTAAATTGTTTTTGGTGTAATAAAAATTAAAACGATAAAATAATTGATACGTTAAATAAAAAATTTGAGTTGTCTTAGACCAATTGGAAGTTCTTTTTAACTCGGTCAAATTAAACGTTAAATTTTTATTTATTTAAGTTCTTTAATATTTTTAACTTTAATTAAACTGTTGGCTCATAAATAATTTTTTTTATAATTTATTAAAGTTAATCAACACTAAAAATAAAGTAGAGTCAATTACATAAATGGTCTTTGTGGTTTGATCAACATAAATATTTTTTATTATAAATGTATGAACTAGTATAAATAATTATAGAGAAAAAATTTCTTATTTATGAAACCCTTAAAAAATAATTTCTAAACATAAATGATTTTTTCGATTATAAATTTTGATTGGTTTACACTTTGGTTATAGTAAATTAAAATTAATTAAGACTAAAAATATTTAAATCATTTATGAACCAACATAAATAATTAAATAATTTTTTTTATAGTTTATTAAATTTAAGTAACACTAAAAAATAATTTATTTAATTAAAAATAAAAAAGACTTAAAAATTAATTGTAGAAATGGTCCCTATAGTTTGCATCAAATAAGGGTAATTTGGTCATATTAGAAAAGTTAATAGGTTGAGGGACTAAAATTGCAAACAAACTATGAAAATAAGGACCGTTTCTACAAAATTAAAAGTTCAGGGATCAAATCCAAACTTTATCTGTTTGTGCAGTTTTCCCAAACATAAAAATATGGGTAGTCGGAAGGCGGTGCCGGAAATGAAGACGATGAGCAGAAACAAGGACAACAGCAGCAACTTGAACTCCGTCTTCTACGCACAAACCTATCACCCAATCCAAGCCGGCAGCATCGACGGCACCGACATTCTTCCTCACGATAACGCCGTCTACAGAGCCCTCCTTTGTTCTTCCGCCGGCCTCTGTATGTTCTTTAATTCATTTTATTTTTCTTAATTGTACTTCTTCTTTAACTCAAGCCCGGTCATTTTTCGCAGATGATCCTTTGGGTGATCCGAATGTTATTGGAGAAGATCCTTATTGCACCGTTTTTGTCGGGCGTCTCTCTCATTTGACTACCGAAGAAACTCTTCGCAAGGTGTGTTTTTGCCCTAATTGTCATAATTCAGTTGGCTTGCATGGTTAAATTCATGGTGTAGTAAGATCTGAAATTGCAAAATTTGGTTTCTAAATGTGTTTGTTTGTTCTAATGAGCTGCCATCACCTCCTTGAAATTATTTGTTCTGTTTAATTGGAAATTAACCTTTTAACAAGCACGGCAAATTTTTTTCTTCTATTGGGCTTATGTATGTCAGTCAATGAAAACTTAATTCTAGCCGATCGGAGAACAAAACATACTTTGAAACAAATTTCACACAAACAATGCATGTTATAGCAATGAAAGAATTAGTAATTGCATGGTTCATTGGCCTGCCTTTAGCCATGGTTAATGTGTTGATTTCAGTTGTACATAAGAACTAAAATCTGGCTTCCTCTATGCATGAGCCCAAAATAAAAGGAGAAGATAGGAAAACAAGCTTCTTAATGAAATCATTAAGAGGTCATTTACCTTTAACTGAATTCTTAATGATTCCATTAAGAAGTAAACAAACAGCCCTTTTAGTATCATTGCTACTGTCCGAATCAGACTCTGTATCCAGCGGATGCCTTGTTAGTGAAGTTCATTACCCCCATGCTTCAATGTGAAATTTTGTTGCATCTATGGGGAATTGAATTTGTTTTGTTTTTATGTTCTATAGGCTATGAGCAAATATGGCACAGTGAAGAGCTTGCGATTGGTCAGACATATTGGTAATGCATATATACTATTGTTTTTTTTTTTAGTGCATAAAGCAGCAATTGTTTGTTTTCTTACTTGAATAAAGTTGGGATTTTCTCGAGATCTTTAAATTAAAATTAGCTCATCCATAAGATTTGGTGTGTGGAATTCATCTTCTTTGTGGTGCATCATGTTGTAGATACCATTGTCGTCTATGATTGGCTTCTTCATTAGTTGTTAATCATCATATTGTTTAGTCTTGAGGGCCCAATGCTGCTCAGTTTCAAGTTTATTACAAGTTTTAGTTAACTGGGATGGTGAAGGCTTAATAAGAGGTGAATATCTAATTACAGCAGTTGCTTGTTACAGTTACCGGTGCTTCTCGAGGTTATGCTTTTGTCGAATTTGAAAGTGAAAGAGACATGCAACGAGCTTATGAGGTGATGTATGGCTTGGATTCTGATTTTGTCTCCTTGCCCTTTCCTCAACCTCTGTTGGTTCCCCTTATTTGTTATCCACAATTATATCATCTTATTCTTTATGAAATACAATCCTTCTACTTGGAACCCTACCATTCCTTGTCTTTAAGCCATAAAAACTGAATACAATATTACAAATGAAGTTGAATGCTTAAGTTAAATTTGTAGATGATCTTGTCCATAGGTATTAGGCAAACAAATATCCTTCTTAATACTTTTTCTTATTGCTGCTTGAATGAGTATAAGTGCTGATGCCAATGCTTTGTCTCTTTTCATCATGTTCAGAAGGCACACCATTCAATTATTGATGATTCTGAAATTATAGTCGATTACAACCGGCAACAATTGATGCCAGGGTGGATTCCAAGAAGATTAGGTAGGTTTACTTCTCCCTCCTTGAATATCATTTTTCGGTTTTGCTGTGATCACTTTTTGAGATTTTGTTGTTTTGGCAGGAGGGGGTCTGGGAGGTAAGAAAGAATCAGGGCAGCTTCGTTTCGGGGGAAGAGAAAGACCATTTCGTGCCCCATTGTATGCATCTCAACTTCATCCCTTGAAATTTCAGGCAAAGCTTCAATGGTTTTTTGCACCCAGGCAGTTTCTTATATTCTAACTAGCATGCATATAGAAGATAAATGATATCACTCTATAAAAGATGAAAGATATATCACTCTTTCCATTTCAAAATAAATGCAACATTTCTCTGGAAAGATGTTTGATGAGAGTGTTTGATTATTGATCAAATATAAAAACCCTCTACATATGACAACAAAGAAATCTTGTAAAACAAAATTAATGTTATTGATAACAGGGAAAAAGTAAATTTGGATTGAAACCCTACTAGAAAAAGAAGTTGATTTATTGGGACACAAGGGGTATTGTAGAAATTCTGCCATCACTTTCCTCTGTTTGTTCCTCATGTTATTTGCTAAATATGGGTTGTTTGTGCCTAGTTGGTTGGCAACTGCCTGAAATATTTACATGTATATACGAAACTAACTCCTTTTTTTGTCCTTCCTTGATTGAGACGTCCAATTCCTTTGGATGATTTGAAACGGCTTGGGATCCCTCCTCCCCCCGAAGGAAACTACATGTCACGATTTGAGGTATGTTTTTCTCATTCTTGCAAACATGAACAAATATTATCTTGTAAACAGTTGATGTGAGCATGTAGCAAAAGCCATGGTACCACTATGACTAAATGTCCATGTAGCCTGAAGTTCTTTCCACAAGCTTGTTATGTGAATTATACAATGCTTGGTTGTTTCTGATATTTAAAATGCTAAGGGGCCATGTAGTTGACCTTTTTTCGGCAAAAATTTCCTTGAAAACAAGGGTTCCTGGAAAACTCGTTGAGATCCATTGTTTTTTGATGTTTTCAGTTTTTAGTTTTCAAATTTACAAGTAAACTTGAAAACACATTTTTTTAAGGTTTTCGCAATTTGTTTCAATCTAGCCACCCAAATTTATGTTGTAAAGGGGAGTGAAAAAAGAAAACGCAAAAACTATTTATAACACATCTGAACACATTCCCTTCTCTAAAATGTGTTTTCTTAAAACTATCATGTTTTCAAATTTATTAAAAACTCGAAACCAAAAATTTTCGCTTACGAAACACAAATTTGTATCTCCACGTGATCGAGCAAAATGATGGTTTGATTTACTATTAGCCTAGACTGTTTATGTCTCATCTATGTTGTCGGTCGCTACCTCTTGCATAAAAGAATAGAGCCCGTAATCAGATATTCCATTCTCTCCTCAAATAATTATAATACATGTTCGATGTTCTAAAAGAATTGGATCTAAAAAAGAGACTAGCATCTCTCTCAGCGAACCAACCTAGATGTAAGCCTCTCCTTCAGTCCTTTAGCCAGATAATTACAAGTCTTGAGTCATTACTCTCCACCAATGTAATAGTTTTTGGCTGAATTATGGGCCAATGAAATACAACATATTCCTTTTTTAGCAGAGTTTTAATACAAGATTTCCACTTTGCCCATTAGCACTACATACAATTAGAACACATGATAGTCAAATTTTATGATAGGAGGGAATAGTTTTGCTTTTATTGCTTTCTTAAAAGCAGCAAGTATTCTAGTTACTATCGATTCTATTTTGGATGATGATGGATGCAGGTTCCATCACCACCCCGAAGGAAAAGAAGTTATGCAGATAGGGAAGACAGGCATAGCAGAAGTTCTCGTCAGCGGGAGAGAAGATCCAGCAGCCGGGATCGCCTACACGATGAAAGCAGATCTGTGGATACCGAAGATGGCTCCAGAAAGAGGCACAGGCATAGTAGAAATTATCCTGATGATCGTGAAAGAAGGTCCAACAGCCGTGACTATCATTATGATGAAAGGGAAGATAGCTCCAGGAAGAGGTACACCCCAGGTACAGATTCTCGTAAACATGACAGAACATCCACCAGTCACGACCATCGATCAGATACGAGGCATTCTAGTGATAGGGAACAACGATCTCACAAACGCCACAAATACGAGTAGCTGTTAGTTGACTTACCATCTGACCCCTAATATCTTGCTTTTTATTATATAAAAGCCATTGTCACCTGTGTTTTTAAGAAAACCATAAATAAGAAGCAACAGGGATAATAAGAACTGTTTTACTTACTGTCCCATGAGCTTTATTTATTTATTTATATCATATTTACAAGACAGAATAGACTTGTTGTTATTAAATTTACAAGATAGAATTATATACAAAACATCATCATCCATCAACCTCCCTAACTCTAGTTATATCTACCCCTCAAGAAAACATCTTCAATCAGGCTTAATCATCCGACAATCTATTTACGGTCATCGTCTCAACCCAATTCTGATTCTGATTATGATTCCCAAATGTTTGTTGTGTTAAGATTTCGCATGGCTTCGTTTCTTTCTTTCAGTTTCAGCTGCATAATCTCACTGTGCAAGCTACTGCTTGTGCCCAAAATTTCAGTCTGGCTTTCACCTCTTCAGGATCATCACCTGCAGCCCACATAATCATTTTATTAAATTAACTACTTTTTAATGTTTTAATGTAGAACTAAAATAATATTTTTTTAATAAGTTATCTAAAAGGTTGTATCCATCATATATTTGGGAAACTCGAAATACGTATTCAAATTGATTTTTACCACCAGAAGGAAATGAATGACTAATAAATCAATTTTCTTTCACTAAATTTGGTTAATCAAAAATTAAATGAGAATCGAAAGGCAAATTGCGTGTCCAATTAATTTCAAACCTTTGACATACGCATACCTGCAGAAACTAATTAATGCAATTACCAATCTATGAAAACCTAATCCCCTAAATCGGTATTGACATGTAACCAAGTTAATTTCAATTTTATGCAAAATTCAAACTTTGATCACAAACTCTCAATAAAAGAAAATAATAATGTGATATAAAAGAAAATACTCACCAGGACTAGAAATCTTCCAATTAGCTTTAACGCCAGAAGGCGGCGACGATGATTCACTCACCGACGAAGACTCGGGAGGAGACTTTTGCTGTTCATCGAGAAACTTCTGACTCATAGAGTAACACAATTCCAGCGCCGGCAAGGTGTTGCATAGCTCCGGAATTTCATCGTAATTGAAACCAAACCCTAAATCCAAACACCCTTTCAGTTCTTCCAGATCTTCATCCGTCAAGCTCTTGGTCCTCACAAGCTCTTCTTCATCACATGTCTCGACATAACCTTCAACAAATACTTGGTTCTTCTTTCTCTGCCACAAATCCTCGTTCTTGGATCCGGATTCAAATTCCATTGATTTTGATTCGTAAGTTTCCATTTTCTCTGGACTTATTTGTGTGGATGAATTCTGAATGGAGGTGGGGGGGCTTCTTAAAGACGTATGAAAAGATTCCTCGTGATGTGAAATTACGAATATACCCAGTTGGGTTATAGATTCTTCTAGACCCCCTACTGAAAGTTTGTAGTGTTCATGGGCCATCCATGGGCTATGGCTACATGCAATTGCTCGTGAACACTGAACAGAGCAGATAATGTATTTGGCAACTTTCTTTTATTAATTTACAATTATCGCAACGTACTTTTCCTGTTATTAATAACACTGTATAATCATATTCTTTTCACGTTAAGTTGGATCATTTTTGTGATTAAAACTCCTAACAATTTTTCATTGCATAAAAAACCATCAACCGAAAAAATCTCATGAAATTGGGATATTACCGGTTGTAATTGATCAAAAGTCGTAGGCCGCTGTCGACAAGTCATCAGTGACTATCAATATTTCGCAGAAAAAGTAAATTCCAACAAAAAAACACAAATTTGAACAAATAAATTAACAAAAAAATGTGAATTTGAATTATAAAACACAGACAATTGAGTTCTCTAGAAAGAAAGTTCTTCGGATACGAATGGTTGGTTGGTAGATTGTAATCGGTTCATTAGGTTGCAAGTCATTCTTTTTTAGAAAAACCTTATTTTGATAAATTTTAGTCGGTTGGGGTTTTTTTGTGCAATGAAAAATGATTGAAGCCCTAAACCATGTACGTACGAGCCCTAATATGAGAACGTTATATGTTGGATCGATCGTATGAACCGGGTTTATAACCGGGTAACAAAACCGGGTGTTTTTTAAAACGGGTTGCCACATCAGATAAAATCGGGTATATTATAAAAAACGGGTAGCCACGTCATTATAAATTATCCACGTAGGCATCGAAACTGGAAGCAACCGGTTAAAAGGTAAGTCAACTACCTAATTGGAACACTTTTGAACTTTGACTACCAAATGTGCACAAAAAAAAAGTTCACTACATAAATGTGTACAAACTCAAAAGTTCAGAGTTATTTGATGCTATTTTTTATTAAAAATAAATGTCAAACTTTTTAATAAGATATTTTACAATAGTCGTATTTGGTGGACAATGGATGGTGAACGGTGGATGGTGGGACAAATCACAAATGTCAAACTTTTCAAAATGTCTCCAAGTTAATTTTTCTTTTGATCCAGTGAAATTTAGTTATTAGAACCCGGTTTTCAGTTGTTTTCAGTTTTTAAAAAATTCAGTTTACCAACTATAATGAGGTTTTAATAGTCTAATTTCACAAAACTAGAAAAGAAATTTTAACTTGAGGATTTTTCTGGAAAAAAAAAATAGCATTCAGAAATGAAAACGCAAAATCCATAAAAACATATTTTTTTCATAATAAACCTTTTTTTACTTTGTAGTTTGTACACCGCTATTATGTTTGTATTTTGTTATTTTACATTAACCAATCAAAATCAAATAATGAATAAAGTGACATAAGTAACAAAAAATGCTATCAAGGTATACGAAGTAACAAATATGATATATAAACCACCTCTTATAATGAACAATTAAATATGTGGTGACGTTAATATTGCATCCGGATCTTATAGATATAGTTTATCCAAATAATTACCAAAGAGTTTCTAGTCTAGTGGTATCAGATGTTAATGGTGATTTAGGAATAAGATTAAAGAAGTGTTAATTACTAAAATAGTCACATATCACACTCCTTTATCACTTTTTAGCCATTAAATTTTTATTTACCAAAATAATCACACTTTAGGTTACCACATTTACGTGATATGTACTTTTTATTCGTATTTTAATGCATTACGTTACAAAAGGTGTTTGGTTTGTAACGTAATGCATTAAAATATGAATAAAAAGTACATATCACATAAATGGTGGTTATTACGTAAATGTGGTAACGTAAAGTGTGGCTATTTTGATAAAATGAAATTTTAATGGCTAAAAAATGATAAAGAAATATGATATGGGGCTATTTTAGTAATTATCTCATTAAAGAACGTGAATGTTGTTCAAAAAAGAAAATAATAGATCCAATGTGGATAAATAAAAATAGGGGATTGTTTGGGTTAAAAAAATTGGGGAAAAAACATGGAGGATGAGGTGGGGACGGTGGTAAAGATAGTCTCATCAGCCATCCCATTAATAATACTAATGGCTCTGATTTGATTTGATTTGATTAAGTTGAAGTTGAACATTCATATTTAATTATTTATTAGCAATTACAATTACAATTACAATTACAACAGGACACGTACGTCTCATTTCTTCTGAAGTATTTCTTTTTTATGTTCCTTTCAATACTTAACAACATGTAACTTAAGTTAGTTTTTTCAATTTAACAAAATGGTAAATACATTATTATATTATATATTTTTAAATACTTTATTAATGGTCATCCACATATCATTTACATCAAATTAATCCATTTGAATAATCATGAATACATAACATACATTTATAAGTGAAACGTAAAATGTGGCACATGATATTTGGTATTCACCTTTATTTTACACACACACATAAATATATTCAATTGAAAACTTTTATGCATTTAGAAACCTCTAGATCAAGTGTGGACTAAGGTCATTTACAGAATACTAAATATATGGTAATTAATTTAAATTTTAAGAATAATTCGATACATTTATGAGTTAGTTATGGAATTTGAATGATTGAATCCACATTAATTACTTTCCCCTAAACCTCTCTCTCTCTCTCTCTCTCTCTCTCTCTCTCTCTCTCTCTCTCTCTCTCTCTCTCTCTCTCTCTCTCTCTCTCTTGGCCCTCCTTTCTCAGCCACCATCCTTTTTCGATTTCAGCCACCACCGGCCACCGCCGACCCTCCTTCCTCAGCCACCATCCTTTTTCAATTTCAGCCACCACCGGCCACCGCCACCACTACTAAAGCACTAGACCATCAACCACCGTCTTCTTCTCTCTCTCTCTCTACCCCTCCATCTCTCTCGCTCCCGTCCTCCTTTATATAGACCTCCCTCTCTTTTTCACATTATCAGCTACTTCCACTACCGGCCACCACCAACACCACTAAACCACCGACCATTGCTTCCAATGCACACGGACAATGAATATGATGATATGATGAAGATGTACACAATGAAGAAGTGGTGAAGAAGCGATGAATATGTGTGTTTGTGTGTGTGTATGTATGTATGTATGTATGTATAGACACACACATACTTACATAACTATGTTGATTAAAAAATAATTACGTAACCATGATAATCATACTTAAAATTTAACAATATTCTAAAATATGTGACTAATATATAGCTTGATATCATGAATCTAAAACTAAACATGGGTAATAATTTGTACATGTCTGTTAAGTAATTTGATTAAAGCTTAAACATAAACTTAACATTACCTAAAAGTCCTAGAAATGAAAACTAACAGAAGACCAAGTCAAAACATATTCACATATTCTCATTATCTCAATAATATATTTTGTTAATCTATTTAGAAAATCATTTCCGTTGTAGAAAATATATTTAATGACCAAATAATTTAACATTCGTTGTGATAAATAAACTTAGTTCATTTTGGTCATTTTAAAACAAATATAATTTCATAGCCTAGAAAAGAAGTATAATATTGTTGTCACAAATCCACTAGACGATAATAATGCATCACATACAATGTCAATCACGGTTTATCCCTACTCACAAAATACAAATTGAACAAAGTTGTGCATCTCCCAACATGTTGCACTAGTCCAAAACACACACCTTTCACAACTCTGCCTTTTTCCAAAAGTGTAATAACGATTACAAAAAATAAAATGACAATCTTAAATAGATATTTTTATAACACTCCAACAGTATTATCAGATGTCGCTTTTGCATACATGATTCAGTCGGGTTTTTCTGGTGGTGCAAAAGAGGCCGTTTTCAATAATTCAATGTTTCATTATAATCCACATAACCATGCATCAATCATTATCATGGTGGAGGTGGACCAATATATAATTTTATTATATCGTGCATAATTTTTCATATATTTATTGTTAATGACATTATAATTCATCAAATCATAAATTCCAACCATACAATCTTCCTTTAATAATACAAATAAATTTCTAAAACTCACAATTAAGTTGTGTTCAATTCTATTTCAAATATCGATGTGTCGGTTTGTGAAGTTTAAAAATAAATCAAATATAGTATAAAAACTCTAAACTATCTATTCATTAAACATGACCTTTTAAAGAGTTTATTATACTAAGGTGCCTTTGTTTGGATTTCATTATCTCTCAAAAACCTCTAACGTCTTAATTTCAAATCTTAAAGTGAAAGTAGATTATTTGTTACATTTCAAATTTAAGTGGATTTCAAATCATAATTCAAAATAGAGAGTTTGTTACATTTCAGATTTAAAAGGTTAGAACATCTGAAATTGAGTTGTGGACTTCCGTCTGAAGTAGGGGTGGCACTTTGAGCCCATTCAAGCAAACGGGTCAAACAGGTTGACGACCAAAAGTCATAAAAGTTACATAATTTTGAAAAAAAAAAATTAAAGAACAGTTTTTTCAATACGCACGTTTTATAAATTTTCATTTTAAAAAAATCATGTTCTATTTTAATTTTTTACAATGAGTCAATTTAACTGTTCGGTCCGTTTGACCTGTTGGGTCAAGATTGACACCCCTAGTCTGAAGTCTTAATGCAAGAGCTTGATGTAAATTGATATTTTATTTACTAAAATATTAAAAATCAATTTAATTACATAAAACATATAAGGTTAGCTCTTAATTTCAGACTTCAAATCTTAAGTTCACTTCTTAATTTCAACTGTCAGACATTTTCCTCTTAAAATAATAACATAACATAAATACAATTCAAATCAAATACAAAATCAAAGATGATCAACCTTAATGTGATATTTGTTGCATCATGCTTTTATATGAAGAAATTTCAATTTCTACTTATAGTTAAACATAACTCTTAAAAAAAATCCATAGCATATAATTTACAAAAAAAAAAAAAAAAAAAAAAAAAAAAAAAAAAAAAAAAAAAAAAAAAAAAAAAAAAAAAAAAAAAAAAAAAAAAAAAAGTTTAAAGGTTAGAAAATAGAGATGAAAAGGTTGAAGAAACTAGACAAATAGGAAAGCAAGGCTTGGAGTTGGAACCAGAATCACATGATGAAGATAGGATAATGTAAGTTGGGGCCCATGGGCTTAACCAATCACGTGGCCTAATCACACCATCTTATAAGCGTGTGACTTTGGCCCACTTTTTCTTCCCTACGATACGTTACCTATAATAAATCTATAATATTATATAATAAATAAAACCACTTATTTGGCATCCTATTCCTACTATTTATATCCTATTTGGATCCATGGATTAAATTTTAGTTGTGTTTGTTACTTTCAAACTTTTTAAGTTTTGTTCTCAATTTAGTTGGTTAATTTAGAGTTTGGACCACACTTGTTTCCTTTTTTATAATTAAAAAAATCCTTTTTTTTTTTTAATATTTGAGATAGATATCGATTTCAATTTATAATCCTTGAAGTATAAGGTTTTTTGGTTTATGATCCTTCTTTGGTAACAACTGGATCTAAGTTAAAATTGAAAAGGTACCAAAGTGTTTTGTTGTTTTTATATCTTTATGTTTTGGACTCTTGGTTTGATTTTGATTTGATAAACCCCTATGTGTATTGCTTGATTAAACAATATATATTAGTTAATAACATTATTAAATTCTAAAGAAATTTTGTAAATTTCTTTAAAAACTAATTATGTGTAAATTAGATTGAGGGAATGTTTGGAAATATATTTTAAAATTTGATATGGGGTTGGGTGTTAAGAATTGCACAATTGAACAATGTGAGGTCTTTATGTGTAGTGTATTACAATGATCAAGAACTAATGGTATTTGGTATGACAGAATTGAAAGAATACAATTATATGAGATTTATAATTATTTTTATCACATGACGAGAACAACATGGTGTCAACAAACTATGCTCTAACAAACAACGTTAAGACCTATGTTTGTAACATATTTCATAATGATATTTTGGTAACAAAATATCATTATGTTGTTGATACTCACTCACACGATATGAAACGATAATAGGCTACTAGAACTTAAAGCCCCAAAGATTTGATTATAAGCGCAAATTCAAACATCATCTTTAACATAGCAAATATATATATATACCATCAAACAAATGTAACGTGGTATTTCTTTAGGATTCCTCTCCGGCTTCAAGAAGAGGCTCCAAACGAGAAGAATTCCCCCAAGCTCTCTCCTTCCATATTCTTTCAACTTCTTCGAAACTCAACCCTTTGGTCTCTGGTACATACATGAACACGAAAAGAAATGCAGCCACACCAATCACGGCCAGTATCAAGAATGTGAACGAAGTCCCAACAACATCAGCAACTGACAGAAAGCTCTGAGCCACCACCAAGTTTGATACCCAGTTCACAGTGGCTGACATTCCACCACATATCCCTCTGTATGACTCAGGATATATTTCAGAGTTCACCGTCCATGGAACTGGCCCCATACCCGGGGCAAAGAACGCGATGTAAAGAGCTAACCCCACAACAGCAACCCACCCTGTGTTGGCGGTCCCTGATGTTTCCAAGTAAAATGCAACTGAGAGGAGAATCAAGGATAGGATTACACCTGAGAGGCTGCTGAGAGCCAACTTCCGACGCCCGAAGTGGTCAATAAGGTAGATTCCAACCACAGTGCCGGCTGCATTCATTAATGCAACTATGAGGGATAGTAGAAGGGCTAACTGGTTTGAGCTGAAACCTGCCATCTGAACTATGGTTGGACTGTAGTACATAACAGTGTTGATGCCGCTGAATTGTTGAAATGCCTGCAATCAAGAAAATGTAAATGTTACGTAACACACACCACTGCATCAGTAATTGTACTACTGTGTAACTTTTTGATCTTTTACCTGGAGACCAGCTCCGGCAATAAATGCAAGTCTGATCTCTTTGATTCTGAAAACATCCCAGTAACTGATTGCATTGTTTCGTTGGCGTTCTTCCTCTAGAGCAGAAGAAAGCTGGTCGAGCTCTTCTTCTAACCGATAAGGATCATAAATTTTTGACAGCACAACAATAGCGTCAGATTTTCTTTTCTTCATGTAAAGCCACCGTGGAGACTCGGGAAGAAACAACATCAAGAAAAATTGAATGATAGCAGGCACTGCAGCTACTCCAAGCATCCAACGCCATGTCCCAGGAACCTATTCAATAACACACATAAAAATGAAATTCAAGAAACTTTATAAATGTCATACACAAATGCTTTATACTTTTTTATGCATAATAGCAACATGCTTTAGTTTTAACATAAACGAATTAAATACTGGACATAAAATGGACAAAATTAAAAGTATGTTGCTATTTTGATCAAAAATTGGCATTGCCTAAAATAGGGAATTAGCAGAAAATCATTGCTATTGTGTGCTCTATATTGAACATCAATTTCATAATCAAATTCTAGTTTTTCTACGAACAATTGCATTACCAGTTAATTATAAATTATTAGTGACCTATGCATCCATTTCCTCCTGTTCTCTTTAAAACACATGAAAAACATGCTTCTTTTCTTTCTTTAATAATTTCCTCTTGAAATCTAATGCACTGGGCAACGACGCAAAGATAGCAAACAAATCAAAATGAATGATATTAAGCAAAGTAAATCCAGTAGTGGAGAAATTAAGGAAAACATATTAGACACCCATAAATTGGGAAACAAAGGCTCTGTAAGCCCTTCAAAACTCAAACCCTCGGTTCCCACCTTCAAGTGCAATTTCATGCTTAAAAGAACAACATTCTAACCAGTAAATACAGAATAATATGAGTTGACAATGCACCTCCATGATGGGGCATGCCGTTAGTTACATCACATGGCTCTATGGTTAGGGACAATTGAACGACCATCTAACAGGCCGAGCAGTAACTTAGTGTTTCCCTGCAGATGGTCCTCCACTTGTTAAGGCAAATAAGATGTAATAGGAACCCCTTGATATAAACAAATTTCTGAAGCTTTTCACTCAGCAAGTAATTAGTAATGAATAAATAATAAGTTCTATTTAATGCCATTAAGCAGGAAACAGAAGAGTTATACTCCATGAGAGAACTTATTATGCAAGCTCCAGTTCAACTTCAAAGTTGCCTCCTCGAAACTGCATAATAAAAAACCTTAATGCAATGTACATATTATGAAAATATGAGAGAAACATCTTCACATAATTGGTCCGCACAGGCTCCTCGACTATTTGAGGATTGGGCCTTGAGCTCCCAAAGGAGTCACTTGGTGATTGCTCCAAGGTTTACCCTTTATATGAGTAATCAAGAAGAGAAAGTTTATAAAGAACACCAGCCATGTACTATTTATGATCTTATAAATGGAAAAGAACTGGAACTGATACAAGAGTTTACTATTCAGAGTTTTAAAAATAGGGGTGTGCAATCGATCTGAACCAACGAAACTGAAGAACCAAACTGGACCAGAACCGGTTTTCAGTTCGGTTACTGCCTTATGGGTTTCTATTTTTTATTTTTTTTTAAACCTTGCTTGGTTTGGTCTGGTCCTGTCCAGCTTAAAACCAGATCCAAACTGGTATTGTTTTTCCAAACTTAATATGACACTACATTGGGTTTCTATTTATCAAATTTAAAAAAAAAAAAAAAAAAACCAAGTATGCATGCAGTTAATGGTTCGGTTTGGGACCAAATAAGTTTAGATAGTTCAGGTTATTGGTTACATTAATTTTTTTTCAGTTTCAGTGCGGTTGTGGTTGCAGTTCCGGCTCCAGTCCCAGCTTGATGCACACCCCTAACTAGAACTATAAGAAAGAATTGGGATTATGAATGATTGTACTCTACTTCCTGGACAAAAACCTCATTTTAGTCATTTTCATCAACTCCACATAAGAAAAAACTTAAAACGGTTTTACAAGTTCGGTCAAAATACATAACCCCATCCTGCCAACCATGTCATTTTGGCCAAGTTTCTAAAAGGGCATTGAATATGTTACATATTACCGTAGTTAACTCTTCTAAATGCCATATCATGGCTAAACTATCGTTTTATCGATTAGGAAATACACACAATAAAATACATTTTATATTTGTTCTTAAAGCTTTTATGAGGCATAAAAATGCAAACATTTTAAAAATCAGTCATTTACTGATTCCTGATACGCCAAATCTTTTAAATTTTATTGTTGAATCGATGTAGATATGGTGCCCAAAAGTATAGACATTGCTATGCTAAATTTTCTTTATACGGAATCAAGAAAAAGCAGTGCACTATAGAAAAGATAAGCTATTGATAAAGAAAGAAAAGCTAGACCTCTGTGAAAGCAAGATTGATGAGGTATGAAAGAAACTGTCCACTTGTTATCATGAGCACGTTGGTGCTTACAAGACCTCCCCGTATTTCAGATGGTGCTGCTTCTGCAATATACATTGGAGCAGTAACAGATGCTACACCCACGCCCAGCCCAACCAAGAGGCGGCCAAAAATAATAACATACGGATTCCATGCAGCCGCCATGACAAAGGATCCTAATGCAAAAACCACATCAGCAAGAAGAGTTGCCTTTTTTCGCCCATATTCATCATTAATCGCCCCGCCAGCTGCAGCCCCAATCATTGCACCAACTAGTGCCATGCTGACAATCGTCTCCTGTATAAATACACAAACTTAAATAAATTAAGTTGAGCTGATTTAGTGTTTGTTAAAACTGTGATGCAAATATATATTTTATTAAACATATACGGAAATACAAATGCTATGAGGGAAGTTATGTAAGTATAGCTGGTTTCAAAGCATCACTTATATGTTGGTTACGGAATTTGTACCTGTAAAAAACTACTTTGATCAACAGACTCAAATTCATCACGGATGTACAGGAGAGCTCCTGATATAACTCCTGCAAGCAAAAATTCATATTTTAAACTTTAAAGAGCATGAGTTTACAGTAGACATGATGAACAAGCACATGCTCATAGACCAACGAGAGTTGAGAATTTCAATATGTTTTTTGTGAAAACTGGTCAGGGTTATGTTTTATTAAGGGTTTACCAGTTTATGTTGTTTTTAACCACTTAATTGCTGAAAATATCCATTTTTGTCACTGGACCTTTTTGTCCATTTTTTGACCATTTAACTATTGTTTATGGGTTCACTTAAGTAAAAATGCCCGGTCAAAACTGTTTGTAATGCTTAAGTGGACACTCTTGATGACGTTGACATTTTCGACAATGTGGACTTCGCTTAAGTGAAAACCCCTAACCATATGGGTTTGAAGCACACTTTTTGACCTCTGAATGGTTTGAGTAACCCTTTACCCAAATAGATCAATTGACTTCTTCTTCATCTTCTCCGAGTGTTTTATCAAATTTTTTATTATTACTTTATTTAGTTGCTGTCCACATCAACATTACAAAACGACAGGTGAATTGGTAAATGATAGTTGAGTGTTCAAAATAGACCCCAAAAGAAATAGTGGCTAAAATGGATATTTCTAATAGTTTAATGGATAAAAACAACATAAACTATGTAAATGTGGCGTCCAAATCATTATGATTGTCCATGTCGATATTACAAATGGATCATTTTCATCTAAGTGAAAATGTGAAATGGTGACTGATAGTTGAGCAGTCAAAATGGACAAAATAAAGTTTGATGGCCAAAATGGACATTTTTGATGATTGAATGGTCATAAATAGCACAAACCCTTTTCTTAATAAGTAATAATAACCAATCAAATGGATAAAACCAAAAAAAATCTCTTAAAAAGGATAACGTTGGACGGTTGATAGGTTATGCAATGTACTCAGTTGTTTACAACCTTCTAAATTGCTTATTAAAATATTGGATCATTGTATTAATAATAGGTTTGTAACAACTAACTATGTTTAATACTTTAATATATTACCAATTGTTTACTCATGAAATTAAAAAAAAAATTGATCTTTGAAACCAACCAGATTTGTTTTGACCTGTCTTATAATTTACCACTTTTGTTCGTGCTCGTCTTGTACCATTACCCAACTCACCCATTTTTCAACCATAATTAAATCAGTTACCCATTGAATCATTGATTATATCTTGTAATCTTGATGAAGCAGGTGTGTGGCCATTCGGGTTAGGGAAGAAACGATTCCAATATGTGTTTAGCTTCTGTAATTAATCAAAAACAGAAATGTGTTGCAGTTCACACAACATGGTCCATTGATTGGCTACATAGTTAACTGAAAACAATATAGTTCATAAGATAGATCATAAACTGCAAATCAAATCAAATCAAACCAACAGATATACATGAGACATACAGATCATATGTGTATCATCTATTTTAAAAAAAAGGAGGTACCTGTGTCGTATCCAAAAAGAAGACCACCAATTCCAGCAATTACAGTCAAACCCAATACATATGTATTGCTAAAGTAAGTTATTTTCTTATCAAGACCAGCATCTATATACCCCGAACTCCCTGGAAACGTTTCTATCGTCATCTTTTGTCTGAAAAAAAACAAAAAAAAACAACCCAGTGTTAATTCAAAAACCAACACTTTGCTCCGATCATCAAGATTACAGGACTTAGGCACTCACGCAAATGATCGAACACTTGGGGGCAAATGAAAACCCCAGGCGAAATTTACGTGGTCGAGTGATTCTATTGGCAAGTTTTCAAGATCTTACTGGGCATCAAGAAAAAAACAACCAATTGCTGATTCAATGAGCTGTAGCAAGGAAGTGTTTTCGAAAATGCGGATCACTTAATGAGATTCAACAGCCAAACCAAAGATAACAGCCTTTTGAGTTTTGACAAAGATTGTAAAAGGCCGAGTGATTTGTATGAAATTTAGGGACAAGAATTTATTGCTCTTCTCCGATAATCTTGTGAAGATTACGAGACGAAGATCAGCCCTGTTACCGATCAGACGTGGAGAACTTGATTTTAAACTTCTTTTCCGTAGGGATGTTATCTAAAATGACAAGCGGGGGAGTCACCACCATATTCCGTAGGGATGTCATCTTGGCAAAAAAAAAAAAAAAAATTCGATCCAAGTAACCCGAAACCCGACCACGGCTTAATCGATGAATCTCCAAACCGAGTGAACGGGTATAGCGATGAAGAACACTATAATTCCGATCCTGACCCGATCCCATTTAATATTATAGTAAATATTTTTATGTTTAAGTAATTTTATAATGTAAATTATAAACTATAATTTATATAAATTACTAATTTATATATTGGTAAATAACCAAAAATAGTAATAAGTTTTGACATTTTTATCATTAATAGTAAAATTATTTATTTTTTTATCATTAATAACATTGACTTTTATATTTTTTATGATTTATATAAACAACTTTTTATTTTTCTATTAATAATAATAATTGATACCCTGCAAACCTGTTTAACAGGTCACCAACAACTTTTCAATTATAAAAAATAGTAACAACTTTTTTTATTTTTACCAATAAAAGTAACGTATCAAATTAAACCTAACTTTTTTATTTTTTAAGTTTTTCTAAGATTCATAGCACCAAAATAAAAAGTGATACGAATGAAAAAGTATTGCGACTCATTCATTGTTTTAGTTTTTCTAGGAATGGAAAAACTATGAATGATTGTGTTTTATAGTTTTTCTGAATGAAAAATATTGAACCTATTTTAATTTTTAGTTTTTTAAATAAAAAAACTACAACCTGTTTAGATCGAAAAAACTAAAAAATCAAAATCGTTCATATTGTTTTTTCAGAAAAACTAAAAAGATAGTGGTTGATAGTTTTCATTTGGAAAAATTAAAAACTGAAATGATATGTAGTATTTTTTTCATTCATATTATATGTAATCGTGAATAAATAATCGAATATTATCTAACTGTAAATAAATATTCAAATTGTATATTAAAAATTTATAAGGTTACGTCAAAATAAAAATTGTAAATAAATATATTTAATGAAATTAAAAAATAGTCACAAAAGATTGTAATAGTATAATTAAATAAACTTTAAATAAATAAATAATAATAGAAAAATAAAAACTAAAAATTTATTATAAAATTTCATAACAAACTTGAAACATAAATTGGGTTTATTTTTGTGTTTATGAAATGTTAGAAAACTTAGTAAAATAAAATTTTGGGTTAATTTGATATACTATTGTTATTGATAAAAATATGAAAATATTTTACTATTTTTTATAAATGAAAAGTTGTTGATAACTTGCTAAATAGGTTTGCAGGTTAACAATTACTATTATTGATATAAAACTAAAAAATTATACTATACAAAATATAAAAATCAATATTATTAATGCTAAAAAATAAATAATATTATTATTAATGAAAAATAATAATAAAAGTTGATACCATTTTTAATGATTAAATAGTAAACCTGAAAGGTAGGTAGATGAAAAAAAAATGGATAATTACTAAAATAGCCAAATCTCACACCTTTATTCACTTTTTAGCCATTTTATATACATTTTACCAAAATAGCCACAATTTACGTGACCACATTTACGTGATAGCCACAATTTACGTGATTTGTACTTTTTTTCATTTTTTTAATGCATTACGTTACAAAAGGTGTTTGGTCACGTAAATTGTTGTACTTGGTCACGTAAAGTGTGACAAGACATTCCACCAAACATTCATGGGGAAGGAGCAAAAATGGTCACGTAAAGTACAACAATTTACGTGACCAGACAACTTTTGTAACGTAATGCATTAAAAAATGAAAAAAAAGTACAAGTCACGTAAACTGTGGCTATCACGTAAATGTGGTCACGTAAATTGTGACTATTTTGGTAAAATGCATAAAAAGTGGCTAAAAAGTGAGTAGACCCTTGAAAAATGGCTATTTTTGTAATTATCCCTAAAACTAACAAGGCGGTGATATTTTAGAATCACAGAATATATATGTTCGTAACCGGCATGTGATGTTATCCTAACTCATAGGAAGGTCACATGAAATAAAATGAATTCCAGGTGTCCCTTAAGCATGGTTTTGTACTCGTCAATCTAGTACAAATCATGTTATCCACGCGCCACGATGTTTGCCATTATTCCACTCGCCTTCTCGACCATTTGTTTTTTCTTTTATCCTTTTAATCAACAGAAGAAGTAATTCATGTGCCTCTTCGCAAAATTAATGCTCACAAGTCACAAACTCACAGCTAGTGCGGTAAAAGTAACTAGCGGCAACCAACGAACTCGGTTGACGTGGACCCTTGACACTCTTACACACCTACTAAACTTTTATTGGTTGTCAACGATGTCACGTTTAAGTCATGTTAATTTTATGAATAATCATAAACTATAGTTTTTGTATCTTTAATAATAATATAATATATGTTTATGTATTCTTAAAAATTCATCGTTTTTGTATCTTTTTTACTGTGGATTCATGATCCGACGACTAAGATTAATCATATTTACACTTCGACGAAAACAATGTTATAGTTTCTTAATATTATTAATTTAATCAAATTTGATAATTAAATCTTCTGAAATATTATTTTCATCGTTGCATATAACTTGCATTGTCATAATGTAAAAAACTATTGTCAATTAATTATAGTAATTAAAAATTCTAAAATTAACAATTAATAATTAAAGTATCTGATTTTTCTATTTTAAAATTTAAAATTTTTTAATTATTTATTTATAAAAATTACTATAATTATTACATATTTGTGTTTATAATTTTAAAGATGAAATTTATCACTTATTGGTATATTTATTATTATGGAATTATATTACATGTTTATTATTGTTATAATTTTTTCATAATAATAATAATAACACAAAGCAATAAACTTTTTTATTAATTTTATTTAGGGTTAAGGTCATGTTTGACCATTCAACTTTCATATTTGTCGCATTTAATCATTAAACTATTTTTTTACACATTTATTCATTAAACTTTAGTTTAATGTTCTATTTTGGGAAAATGATTAAAAGTAATGGCTAAATGTGTAGAAAGTATGATAGTTTAATGGTCAAATGTATATAATTTATGATAGTTTAGTGGTCGAATGTGTACAAAGTGTGATAGTTCAGTGGCCAAATGTATATAATTTCGGTGGTTAAATAAAAACAAAAATATTTTAGTGGTTAAATGTGTACATGAAAACAAGTTTAATGACTAAATGTGTAAAAAAATATAGTTTAGTGATTAAATGGAACAAATATGAAAGTTAGATGATTAAAAATTATCATAACCCTTTAATTAAAACATAAACTCTGTACTTAAAATAATAATCTTAAATTGAATAAATAATTAAGATGTTTAGTTATCATAAGTTGTTTTAAAAACTTTTAAATGACATGTTAATTTTTTAACTGATATAACTGGTAATTAGTCAACATAATTATCAAAATAGTGTGTTCAAGATTAATTGTCTAATTCAGAAGAATATTTAAATTTCTAAATGACCCTACAAATATAAGTTAATATTTTGTAATCTTTACTTTTTGTGATACAACTGAAGAATAAAATATTTAAATATTATTTAATTGAAACGTTATAAACATGGATAGAAAATAATATTTCGTTTGTAACATTTTAATGATATATTAACTTACAATATTTAAATAAAAAATTATATTTGATAATATTATGATCAAGTTATTTTAACAACCCTTGAAATTAGTTAACTGAAAATCGAAAATTGTGAAAAAGATAAACATCAACAACACATCTATCTAATTTTATTTAAAACTATATTTTTTTTGCAATGAGAATCGAACCCCAACCTTATTGTCACCATTAACACCATTAACATGTTAATTGATTAATACTAAAAGTTGACTAAATTTCAACGGTTGAAATGATGATATGTCATGGGTTTTTTTTCTCTGCTCCGTCGGCAATAAATATATATAATATAATTTAGGGTTAAGTACTATTTTAATCATCCAACTTTTAGATTTTGTTTATTTAACCAATAAACTCTCTTTTGTATACACATTTAGTCATTAAATATTTTTTATTGCTTTAACCACTGAAATTTGTCTCCATTTGGCCACTAAACTATCATAATTTTGCACCGATTTAACCATTTGTTTTGTTCGTTTCTCCAAAGTAAAACAAGAGATGGATGGTCAAAATGATATTTAACCCTATAATTTACCTAAAATATAACAAGAGATGATTATAAACATACTTAAATTTATAACTTATTTATTAGGTTTTAATTAAATAAAAGTTGTTCAATTAAAATACTTATATTTATTGTTACCAGTTTTACATTACACTCATCATTTATGTTATTGCTATTTTTTATTAAGTGCTTAATAAATTATATTACAAAATGGAAAAAAGTAGCAAAATGTATGAAACATACTTTTTTGAGTGAACAAAAAATATGAGTATTTTGGTTGGACAACTTTTATTTGAGTAAAATCTGATAAATGAGTTGTAAATTTACCTATTTTTATAATTATCATGTAACAAATATGTTTAAAAATAATGTAATTGTAATAAATAGGCCAACTAAACTTGTAAAGCCCTCAAATATGATAGTTTTTAGTATTAATTTTTTTATATATTTTAAAATACCATTTCACCTTTTTGATAGGTTTACGATTATCACTGTAAAAACTAGTTATTTACCATTTAAATGAATAAATTATAATAATATCATATGAACGGCGAGGAGGGAAGACACCCCTTCCATGTTGTCTTCCATTTCCTACTTTTGTCTATTGGTTTAAAAAGTTCTCATGATGAATGAGTGACACATGCATTTTTTTTTTCTCTCTCATCGTGAGTATGTGCGTGCAAATAAGGAGCAAGAAAGAGCAACCAAATTTCTTAGGCTACTTTGAGGTATAAATCTTATACGGTTTAAAATACCAGATTATAATGTTGCGCAAACATGATAGTTACGCATTGTACCAAGCCTTCAAAACTTATGAAAAATCTACATCTTCTTTCAAGAACTTCATTAATGGAGCTTCAGCGGTCAGAAATAGTGGTTTTTAACATTGATGTTGAAACTTTAAACAAATGAGTTGAAATCATTTCCAATGTGATTTTCAAGTTTTTTTCAAAGTTTTAAGCCAAAACAAACGATTGTAAAACATTAATAAGATGATTTCCAAGTATTTCTAAAGTGTGACATGAATACTTGAGTTTTGAAAATGCTATATATTTCTAAAGTTTTATACAAAACTAATGATTAAGGTAAAAAGGTGATGAAACTTTGAAATAAACACATAGACATGTTACTATGAATGTTTGGAACTTTTTACCAAGTTTAAACAAAAATAACCAGATGTGTGATATGATATGGATTTTTATGATTAAATGGTAATTTTTGGTAAAATAATTTTTTATAAGGATTTTAATGTTTGTGGTTAGTTAAAATGGTCGAAATTAATGTTTGTAATGTTACAGGAACGTTTGCAAATGATTAAAACTTAATATGATGAGTTTTGGTGTGAGTGGGTGAATACTCATAGCTTATATAAATGTTAACTGACCCGTCGACATGCTTGAAAAGAATGTCATGCTATTAGTAAATTTACAGTTTCCTTTGTATAGAAGCTTTGGACAATCAACATACTTATCAAGCACGTCATGCTTATCGACATATTTCACCATAGCTATTCCAAAACTGGGTGGAAAATGGAGAAACTAATTAAGTGTAAAAAAACAGGATTATACGTGTATATGTTGTCAAGGAATTCTAAGATAAAGTTAGATTATACATATATGTTGTGGACCCTTACATAATAAATAAATGTAATAAAGAAAGTAACATTGTTTAAACAATGTACATAAGAAGCTCAACGAGATAATGTTCATATAAGTAGTATAATATGACTTACGATGAAATCATAGTAGTGGTCGTTTCGTATTAATTAGGTAAGAACTGGTGCAAAAAGCTATCATATCAAGCCTGATCCTATTCAGTCATTCATCATCTGTAAATCTATCTTCTATCTATACTATTAAATGAATAACATTTTTGCCATTTGTCGTCACCTTATAATGCCATGTGGCTTCATATCCAATTGACATATGTAATTTTTTATTTTTTCTAAATATAAATATATATTTCTTTTTAAATCCCAAAAATGTTCCTATTCTTAAGGATCTATTAGAAATTTTAAAATTACCCAATCAAGATTTAAAAATTACTAACTAATTATAATAATGATAATAAACTTTAATGTTATTATCGACTATTTTTTTCGTTTAACTAACTTATACTTAAAACTAATTATAATAAAATATGTTAAGTATCATAAGTATAAAAAGATTCAATATATCAAAATTTGATGTTAATTTGTAATTTTTAGGTTATATAACTTTTGAGAAAAAATATTTATTAAAGTTATCCGTGTAATACACGGGTTAATAAACTAGTAACCACTATAACTCCATAACTTACATTACACGACACTTATGAAATGCAACTGTTCATATGCGAATTGATATATCTTGTTCATGGAATAAATGAGAATTGCATCACTTTTTACGTATTTGAATTGATTGGTAATCGTTTGTGGAATACACGAGAAATACAATACATTGTACATATGCAAATTGACGTAACCTGTTCGTGAAATAACTGATAAATATATTACATTTGTATCTATATCAAGATCATGTGAATTATTTATTCACTGTCATGTATTATACCACCTGTGAGGGTGGTTTGCATACTGTGTATTGTAGAAACAATGAATTAGGAGATTTGAGTGTGACGTCTGCGTGGTGTAGTGATAGACCAATGACTGAGAAAAAGGTTGGAAGGTTTGTGTGACGTCTGTGTAGTGTAGCGTGAAGTCTAGTCGACCAGAGCCCATGAGAAGGGATGAAAGGGAGTGTGGCGTCTGTATGGCATACCGTTGAGCCTGGTTACTTGGTTAGTATTCTGAGACCACTTGACTCTGTTAGGCGATACATGATACTTTTGTATATAACTTTCTTGCATACTTAATGATGAAAATATATGTATGTGTCTTTATAAAATAAAGTTATTTAAATATGTATATGTCTGTTATGTTGGTTACTCTCTACGCGATATGTTAACTATGTGTGGGGGACATCTTTTCAAGAAAATCTTACGGGGACACGTAAAAATGCTAAAAATCATTGTCTGCCGTAGATTCGTGCAGTTGTCAGACGATGTGGACAGGATTTGGTGAAGTATGACCTAAAGTGTTGACACATTATAAGATTTAGTATTATGCGACATAACAAAATTATCTATGCAATGGAATTTTATGGTATCACTTTATGTTTCTAGCAAAGGTTTAATTATTTCATATTTTTGTAAGTAGTATAGTGATTCATATATGAGAAATACTCTAATATTTGTAGGAAAATACGAAACTGAAATATGGGTATTGTATGATATGTGTATTGTTCAGGAAATTATGAATTGTATTTTTCAGATACAGTTGATTATTAACATTAGAAGTATTCGAGAAATGTGGAAAAGACGTATATTGTTGATTGACACCAGTAAACACATATATTTCAAAAAAACTACTTGCTTTTTCATGTGTTAATTTTTTTATTCACCGGTGACTATCCTATACTTCGACTCAAGGAATTATGCATTGCATTTTCAATTTGTTCTGATATATAGTATGTTGATGAGATAACACACTGGTACTGCTAAGTAACTGTCTTTTGGTATATTATATGCAATTTACACTTTAAATGATTGTTTATTATCACGGACGTCATTATATAATTAAATTGAGAACAAAATAAGGTGGGCAGCCCAAAAGAAGTAACAAAAATGCACGTAGGTAACGTTTGAAGTGTACGATCTCATATAAACGGAAGAGATTTTTTTGGAACCAAAAAAGAGTATTTCATTTTACTTAACGTTTCATACATTTGAAATCAGGGTTTCTCACTTGCTCCACCCCCTTCCATGTGTTATTTAGTTATCATATGTTCTATGCATGGTCAAGTCAAATCGAAAGGTGGTTTTTACCTCATCTTGATGCGTAATTTAAATATGTACATGGAATCAAGGTGACCACTAGGGATGAGTTTGGTACCGGACCGGTTCGACCGGCACCATACCGATTATATTTTTATTAAGATTTGGAATACCGAACCGAAATCAATTGATCGGTACCGGTTCGGTCCCGGTATTGGTACCGGTTTTACGGTACTATACCGAATTAGTTACCGAAAATTCAAGAAATTAAACATAAAAAAACATTTCAATTTTACTTAGCAACTTATTGTAACAATTCATTCAATTCTCATATAACAAAAAAAAAAATTTTAGTTTATGATTCCAAATAAACCAAGTCATACAAAATAAACCATTATCAAAGTTTATTGATGATGAAGAATAGAAGAAAACATGAAAAATACTTACTTGACTTGAGTTAAGGTTTACCGGTACCGGTAATACCGGTTTTTAAGTGGTACCAAAACCGGGTAGTGCCGATCCCGAAATATAGCAATTACATAAACCGAATACCGGACCGAAAGTACCGGTTCGGTACGGTCCCAATTCGTTGCCGGTTTTCTGTATAAAAAACTCATCCCTAGTGACCACCATATCCACCCATTACCCTGTATCACTTCAACCTACCTAAGCCCACTCATCCACCTATTTCATTCTTACCTCTCCCTATTTTACTTTATTTTACATATTCGGTTCACTTTCCTTACCTCTACCCTATCATATCTTACTCTCAATACCAACCCAACCCGATCCTACCTAACTCAACCTTACCCACTTTTACTTACCATACACACCCCTTCAACCACCTTACCTACACCCACCGACTATCTCATATCATTTTGTCACACCTTACCTTGTCTGCCTAAAACTACTCCACTCCTTACAACACCCCACGTTACCTACCATCATCAACCCCATCCACCCTATCTCACACGAAGCTACCCACACTTACCACTCACCCTACACTACCCCCATCACTACCTTATGCCACCCTCACCCACCATACCTATCTTAACCCCCACCGACCACACCCTACCCCTAACCTAATTAACCTTTACCGACTCGACCTGACATAATATTTCATAACTTATCCCATCACATCCTTCTTACCTATTTATAATAAATTTCATAATCTATTTATTAAAAAAAACCAATAAAATAAAAAAAATAATATTTTGATCATTTAACGATGCATACACCTCAAATCTTTTTAATGATTTACAAACCAAATAGGTGTCTGAAATAACAATAACAACATTTAAAATATTACAAACCAAACACGTGACATAATAAACATACTGAATACATGTTAATGTTTGATCCATTAATTTCTACTGTAAATTTCATGTATTATTGCTATACTATTTATCATGTGAGTATGTTTTAGGAACCTTTTCCGGTTAAATGTTTAAAACACAACCACATTTATATGTAATGGAATTGATGAAAAAATAACAACATATACATCATTAGTTTAAATACAATTGTATGTATTATTCTTCCGTATCAATGGCATTCATCATGCGAAATACACATAGATGATAGTTTGTGATACCATCATAACACCTGCGACAATAGAATGTTGTTTAATTAGTGTTCATGTATTTCGAGGAACAAATTTAATACAAATCAAAGATCGACAAACACACTAAATTATGATCCGATATTAGTTTCTTTATCCATAGCGACATCGAAATATTGAACAGAATTCTTTATGATTTTATTTATTTTTATACTCGTTTATGATATGAATCACTATAAATTCTATCTGTTTAGGTTTAACAATGATCTCGAAATAAAATTCCATCATTTAATTATATATTTGTTATAAATAGCCTTTCCAAATCGTCACGATTTTCCCCACCAACCGACAGATTCCGTTAAAACCCGCGATTATTTTAAACAGGGCCTAGATGATCGATTTCGGTCCCGGACCGCCCCACCATCCCTAACGTTATAAAAGATAAAGCATGTTGACTAATGCAAAAGATTGACATGGTTTATTCTGTACCACAAAGGCTACCCTAGGCGAACCCTGAACTACTACTACGAATTCTTGAATCCATCCCGTTGATCCGATTAAGCATTGATTTTGTGATTTTGGCTGTGATCGCCGATGATCAACGGTAAATCAAGAATCGATTAAACCTATTATATGTTTCTTTGTCGTGGTTGTTTCGCGTCTTTGCGTAGACCAACATGTTTCTATAAATCAAAACCCTCCCTTTCCCACGACACCAAAACAAATCCCACAATTCGTTTTCGGTCTCCTCTAAATTATACCATTCATCGATCACCATCAAACTTTCGTAATCAATTTCTTGATAATTTATTCCGCCTAAAACCCTAGGTTTCCGCACCTCCGTTGTTTTGCTTCTAGGGTTTTTCTCACAATGGATTCAGAAGATGATATGCATGATGCGAACGATGTTGATTCTTATGAGGAGGATTATTATAGTGGCGATGCGATGTACAGCGATGATGATGATGATGCTGGGTATGAGTTTTTGGATAACGATTCGGATGATTCTGATGACGTATTGGTTAGTCGGCAACAGGTGAATTGAAATTCTGGGGAGATATTTGTTTACGCCTTTATTCATCCGATTCAATGCAATTTTACTATTGAATTCGTGGGTTTCATGTTTTATTCTTTAGAATCATGTTTTTTTCTAGTTATTTTAAGTTCTTTGTATTATAATGCATCAGTGTATTGTTAGCAATTGCTTTATTGATAGGATAGTTATAAGACATTGTTGATTAGTTAAGCTAATGTGGTTTGGGAAATTTCTGTGACAGAAGGCCTTAATTTCGACATTAAAGTTCTCTATTGAATACTAGGGAAATCATACCAAGGGTCAAAAATATGTATGTCGTTGAGGCACTCATATATGATATACCTTATTCAAACTTAGGACCTCTAAGTTCCCATGATCTGAGCTAGTGTAACTGGACAAAAGAAGATCAACGTTTCGGTTAAGGCAGTCATTGGATGTGCGATTAAATTAATTATCGCGTTTTGAAGTTGCAATAAATTCGTTTGTGTAGTAAACTGATCATTATGAGGATCTTATGATTATTTATGATACAACCAAATTTGGTTGCCAGTTGCTGTAAGAAAATTAATTAATTTAGATACTGTGAAGTTACCTAACCATATATAGCTTTACGCAGTCGATCATCTGAAGTGATTCGGGTTGCAATTGTCACTTTAAAAACACACATCCAAACGCTTTTTAAGATGTTGATAGCTTCTGTTGTATTATTACCAGGGCATTGGTTAATCATTAATGAGGATGCTAGTTGTGCTAATCATGGTTGATTTTGGTTGACATATGATCTTAGATTAAAAGCGGAGGATATACCGATTTAGAAGTTCCTATATCAAGTGGCGGGACCTTTTATGTTGTTGCAACATGACATTGTTTTTCCTTGTTTTTGTTTTTAATCCGTCTGTTGTTGCTTTCAACTAAGCTTTAGCATTATTTGTTTAATGTTACAGAAAAATTATACTATCTTGAAGGAAGATGATATACGCCAACGTCAGGAGGATGACGTCACTAAAATTTCTTCAGTCTTGTCAATTTCACAAGATTCCGCATGCATGCTCTTGCGACGTTTTAACTGGTAATGCGTTCAAGTTTTTGATTTCTGTGAATAATTCGCCACTTCAAAGGATTTGGTCGGGGATGAAATTATAATTCAGTTTATGTCGGTGTGATTAAAAGGGCTGGGAAGAATCTCATGCTTTGGGAACCTGCTTTGTGATTTAAGATGGCCGAAAATGATAAATCAACTTCATTGTTCTATGTGTCATTTTGCATTCTCCTTTTTTATTAAGTTGTTTTGGAAACCTGCAGGAGTGTTAGCAATGTTCACGAAGCATGGTTTGCTAACGAAGATAAAGTTCGTAAGGCGGTTGGGCTTTTGGACAAGACAGATATTAAGCCACCAAAAACTGGAGAGGTATGTGAGGTGTAATAAGTTGTGTTTTTGTGAAGTTTTAGATATTCATGTTGTCTTTATTATTATTATTTTTTGCTTTCATGTTTGTATAATTGCTCTCTTATATCTGTATTTTTTGAAGCTGCCTTGTGGGATCTGCTTCGAGTCTTATTCGCTTGATAAGATTAGTACAGTTGCCTGTGGCCATCCTTTCTGTAACACTTGTTGGACAGGTAGGCATCTCTTTTGCAGTCATATGTTCTGTTTGGTCTTCAAATGCATCCTCTTTGACCCCAAGTTTCTTTTGTCAAATTAAAATGCTTATCCCAATGCTTTTGCGTTACTTCTTTGATACATGATACACATATCAATTGTTTTAAATTAAGGGGCGGTTGGGTGTGCATTTTCAAATTATTTTTTGCTACATGAATATTCAGAATCAAACAGTTACTTGATTAAAGTTGGGATAGTTAATTTACTTCATGTTTAACTCATCAATCAGTTTTCTTACTTGATTCTCCAACCTATTATTTTAACCGTAAATAATGATAATCAAAATTTCCCTAACATTCAAAAATGAAGTCACAATAATCACTAAAAAAGCACATCCAAATACCCCCATTAAGATGTTCGTACTCTTGTGCAAAGAATTTGGTGGATGATTTATGATATTTATATTCTCCCTTCTATTTTACTATTGGTTTACAAGTGGAATATTGAGCTATTGTGTCGTATGTTTCCTATTCTTTGTGGCAGCCTACATTAGCACATCTATCAATGATGGTCCTGGATGTTTGACATTGAGATGTCCCATTCCATCGTGTGGAGCTGCTGTTGGTGTTGACATGGTCAATATGTTGGCTTCAGATGAAGATAAGAAGAAATATCAGCGTTACCTTCTTAGATCTTATATCGAGGACAATAGAAAGGTGTGCATTTGATCTGTCCATCTTATTGTCGATTGACACCATTTGCCTATTAAGTGGTCCCTTGAGAAATATGCACAATTGGAAGAGTAGCAATGAATTTTACGGAACAAAAACAATAATGGGTTCATACCGTGCCTATTATGCTTTCTGCAGTTTATTTATTTTTTCATTATTTTATTTATTGACAGACGAAGTGGTGCCCTGCTCCGGGGTGTGATTGTGCCATTGAGTTTGACCTTGGGAGTGGAAACTATGACGTGACCTGTCATTGCTCATACAGCTTTTGTTGGAATGTGAGTATTATGAATTTCTCTGTTAGTTTATATAACTATTAGTCTGTACTCTTACTTTTTCATGGCTATTGTTGCAGTGTACGGAAGAAGCCCATCGTCCCGTGGACTGTGAAACTGTGTCCAAGTGGATAATGAAAAACAGTGCAGAGTCTGAAAATATGAATTGGTAAACATTTAAACTGTATGTATGCATCTACCACAACATCATCTTGGTTTGATGTTCACACAACAACTTTCAGGATTCTCGCCAACTCTAAGCCTTGTCCAAAGTGCAAGCGTCCAATTGAGAAGAACCAAGGTTGTATGCACATGACTTGCAACCCACCCTGCAAATACGAATTCTGCTGGTAAGATTTTGTTGCATATAGTATAGCTTGAGGTACCTTTTCCTGCTATTTCTTCAAGGTTTTTCCTGTTGAGAATTTCCTCCATGCAGTTAACTTACATAACAGCCTGAATGCATTATTATTCATTGTAATTCTAATGATAGTTCTGATATTTTTCTAAAATTGTACTTTTAGGCTGTGCCTTGGCCAATGGTCAGATCATGGAGAGAGAACGGGTGGCTTTTATGCTTGCAACCGTTATGAATCTGCGAAGCAAGAAGGAGCGGTAATATAATTAATGACATTTTGCTCCAAACCATTCAGGCATTGCATTTTCATTTATTTATCTTGAAGTCACAACCTTTGATATTATAATTCCACTTCCACTTGCAGTATGATGAATCTGAACGTCGAAGAGAAATGGCAAAGAATTCGTTAGAACGATATACTCACTATTATGAACGCTGGGCAACAAATCAATCGGTATGCACAATTTGGTTTTATTTGGAATGATCTTACCTTTAGTATTTAATTTGGAAAACCGGATCATTTCTCTCTTACACAAAATTGTTATCTTCTAACAGTCAAGGCAAAAAGCGCTTGCAGATTTGCATCAGATGCAAACAGTTCATGTAAGTTGAAATTCTGATGCTTTTTTCTCACTATTTGGCAATGGCACATTAAACTTGGCCCTTTTGTTTTCCATGAGCTATACATACGTTACCGTCTTTATCTAACATGCAGTAGGTGCTATGTTCCTTAAAATAAAAGACTTTTTTTTTGGGTTTTCAACCCATTTATACGAGAATTCAATGGTGTTTCTTTCTCTCAGGTGCTGTTTGTTTACTTCTCAATGGACCCATATATAGGTCATATTATATAGTCCCTCAGTTTGCTGGTTTTTCTTTCAGAAAATATACTTCTCAAACCCACAAACTCATTATTGCAATTGTAGATGTGTGAAGATTATGGAAGTATTTGTGATCTCTGCACTTGCTTTAATGTGTGTGATATATAGTGATTTCATAATATACCCAAATTCTATCGATTGAGAAACATGAGAGAGACATAAAAGATGCGCAGGTTCTATATGGCTTAACTGTCAATATTGCACTATATAATGACTCAGTTTCATATCTCACATATCTGCATCTTCTACTGTTATAGAATGGAGGCTGATACACAGACATAGTGTTGGTTGGTTTCGTATTGACCCTTTAGAGTGTCCTTTTTAATGTCCCCTTATTATTCTTTATGTATTTCTTTTTCAGCTTGCGAAACTTAGTGAGAAACAGTGCCAACCTGAGACACAGTTGAAATTTATTATAGAAGCTTGGTTGCAGGTATGTTTACTGCTCTGATTCTGAATGAAGTTCACTATGAATATGCAGAATTCTCTCGAGAACAGAAACAATATTAAAAAACAATTTGAGAGAACATAAATTTATGAAATTTTATTGCTAAAGGAGCATCAAGAACTCTACAGTTGGGGCTAATCTGATTTTACAAAATTTTCCTGCTATATCCTAACAGCAGCCACTTCCTGCTATATTCTAACGGCAGACACTTCCTTCATTTAACTAAAGAACCTCTTAAGTCTCCAACTGTTAACAGAAAGACTATTAAACACATTGAAGTTACAAAATTACTCTTCTGATTGCTGGATTTAAGTCATTATCTAATATCTACTTCCTAATGTTCAAGTTTTCCTCTTGTTTGACACTCGGGTTCCACACACAAGCACACATTTTTGTCGATTCATATTATTTGTTTACAGTCTGCCATATGTGGTCATGGTTGATTTGCTAGAGATGCACGTGGAGACATGAATCTTGGATAGGTGGACGGTTTCTGTTAGCTGAGCTCATTTATTCAAGATGTTCAATTTTTATTGCTACTTATGTTCCGTTTGACAATCTTAAATTGCTGAACCTGGGTTTTCTGTATATTCTTATACTAAGATGTATAGGCTAATGATTCAAGCAAGAAATATATATTAGTATTTTGTCTATGATATTTACTATATCCCTTCTGCAGATAGTTGAATGTAGGAGAGTGTTAAAATGGACCTATGCATATGGATATTACCTACCTGAGCTAGAACATGCAAAAAGACAGTTTTTTGAGTACTTACAAGGTATGCCAATATTCCCACATTATACACAATGTACGAGTTTAGGATGTTCCCTTGATCCCTTAGAATAATAGTCTCCCGATACTTTATCTATGCCACAGGTGAAGCAGAAGCTGGTTTAGAAAGGCTTCATCAATGTGCCGAGAAGGAATTACATACTTATCTCAATGAAGACGCCTCTCAAGACGAGTTCAATAATTTCAGAACAAAGTTGGCTGGTTTGACTAGGTAATTGTTTCAAGTTTTCACCATCTATATATGTTTACATTCTTTCTCGGTTAGCCTCTCTTTCAAACTAGGGAAACATCTTCTATTACATAGGTTTGGATCTTGTAGGTTAATTGTAGTAAAAAGACGTATTCTATGTTCATTATATGATGCCTCGTACTTTAAAAGTTACCACATAAAGGGACTATGCTTAATTGCTTATTAATATATGTTTTGGAAAGGATCTTAAATATAAAAGTAAAATTGCATAGAATTTCTGTGGTTTTTGAAAGCATAAGAATAATGAAGCGTATAGTAGTGCCGTAAATATAAACATAAATACATGTCTAGAAAGTTATTATATGTTATTACTGGCGACATGGTTCCATAAACAAAAAAATGGACATATGTTATAACCTTGTTTGTGGTTTTTGAAACTTGAAGAGTACAGAACCTAAAACAAAAATGGACATAAACTAGGTTACTTTCCCCTGCAGTGAATAAAATATAATAACTTGATTCTTATAAATGTTTAAATAAGGTTGCTTCTAAAATCTTGAAAATGTACAAAAACAAACTGTATTTCTTGACATTTGCAACAGTGTCACACGCAACTACTTTGAGAACTTGGTGAGAGCGCTAGAAAATGGGCTGTCGGATGTGGATGCACATGGAACGTCAAGCAAGACAAGTAGCTCAAAAAATGCTGCAGGGACAAGCAAGGCAAAAAGTGGCAAGGGAAAGAGTTCGACTAGGGGCCGAAGTGATGATTCAAGCGGCTGGTCGTGTGATCAGTGTACCTATATGAACCCAAAGACGGTCACTTGCTGCCAGATGTGCCATGCCAGTAGGTGAAGAAGGCTCGGCTCGTATTGGTTGAAGTCGAGCAGATGTGAAGCAAGACGGAAATGATGATTAGAAAAACGCGATGAGCTTGCAATGGCTGGCTGCCATAATGCGGGCGGTGGGTGTATATAGAGGCAACATGGTTGGGTTGGGGTTTGTTTTTGGTTGGTGGTAAAAGGTAGATTGGTGGGTTGGTGTTTTGAATTGAAGTGATTCTGGATGCTTTGTGCTACTTAAAAAGTTAAAAAATAGGGTTTGTTGTAATGTAACAGAGTTTATACAACAACTTTGTTCATCTCTCTCTACCTGCCCTGCCCATGACATGACTCACTGTTTTCAAAATTGTCATTTATAGATACCATATATACTATTTAAGAATATGCTATTAGAAATTTTCCAGTATAGCCATTTAACATGGGTGATGGGTGGGTCATTTTTTTTTTTCCCCCAAATTAAGTATATATATGAAAATTATTTATTTAACATTCATCAATGATAGTAACTAGCTATTTTGGTGGTGATTTTAGATCTAAAAAAAGTCAAACTAATGTATATATTTAATAAATTTTCAAAAACGATATACTAGAGAAATTTTATCAAAATAATCTATAAGTAGTATAAAAACTATCCAAAACATATTAAATTCATGAATATAAACATTTCCAATTTGTCATGGAAGTTATAAAATTATAAATAAACCTTTTCTTTTCAATTTTCTTTTAGAGAAGTTAGCTATAATTGTTTACATGTAATAACGAGTAAATAACAACCATTCATAAATCATGTTATTTTTCTTATAAAAAGTCATACCACGTCTGTTTGTACGCCTTGAAACTTGTTTGTTTTTTGTAATAAGCTCTTTTAGAGCATTTATATTTTTACGTGGAATGATATTTTGTTCTAACCGCAAATCTAAAAATGACTTCAGACATTTAATATTTTATAAAACAAACAACCCTTGTAGGATTAATTCAATATACTTTTTCTAGTCTTGTTTATGGTATTTATGGAGGAGGTTGTTTGTAGGCTTGTAGCTTTAACTCATCTTGCTTCTTTGACCTTCCAGAGGCAGTAGTCCAATGTAACAGTGCTTTTAAGTTTTAACTCTTCAAATCACAGTTGGAGTCTGCAATGGTGACCACACAGGTAGATATAGACATTATTAAGGTAAATTGTCCCTTGAGAACTTGAATCACAATCAAATGCTAGGCAACAGGCATTATGATTGATGAAGAATTACATATACTAGATTGAAAGTGGCAAAGTTTTTGATCCTTTGAGGATGATAGAATTGCCTGATCATCTTAATTAATTGTTTGTGGTTATCTTCGGGTAGTGCAGTCTTTCTGTCTTTTTGTTTCGAAGATCATCCTTTCCTTTCACGACTTCACCATGTCCATCGTATCAACACCACCCATGATCACTTACTTTGATGGTTCCAAAATGAATCCTATAAAAGAATCATCTTTAGTCCTTGATCATATAACATTTTTGGATGACGAAGCGATTTCACGAGAGGACATGGAGGAGGAAGAAGTAGTTTCTTGGCTGGTAGCTAAAGAATGAGCCTGTGGTTGTGGACATATGTTTTGCAGAGTCTTGTGGTACTACTAATTTCACTAAGTTCTTACACTCTGATCACGAGTCTCGATTCTGTGATATTGAATAAAGATTCCACGCGGGTTTTTGACAACGAGTCCAAATTGTCATGTACTTTTCTATATGATCTTCCTACTCCGGTTTATGAAACATCATCTAGTGTTTGTTTGGTATTAAGTGATAGCAGTGATGGACATTCACATTTTCTAGCTCTGAAGATGCTTCCAAGGTTAGGGATTTGGAAGAATGTGACATTGATAACGATAAAGCACTTTTCAGTCCCTTTGATTCGATTTATCAAAAACTTGTTTGTCTTTTTAAACATGGATTCAATTCGTCGCTAATTTGGGTAAAATTTTAAGACGTATGATACTCATAGTGAAAACATCACTCTTGATTTTTATATAGAATTGAAGGTGAGACATATATAATTTTTGTTAAGACAATATTAAATATTATATCTTCATACATACATATATGATGGAATTTATATGATTTATTCATTGAAACCATTCAAATCCCATGCATCAACACTCAATTCTTATGTCTTAGAAAACATTTTTATTTAATTTATTTTTAAAAAAGTTGTATATTTATCCATCATCATATTCATAGACATATGACAACATACATTAAATCATATATTATTTATAAAAGATATATAGTTATTGCAAAATAAAAACATACTATAACTTTATTAAACAAACTTTTGTTACATACATTATGGAAATTGAAACATATGTATATTCGTTAATTCATAATAATATACTATGTCTACGAGGGTGTTTGGTTTTGCGTTATGAACCAGATTATCAGCTTATTACGTTACGTTACAATAACGCAAATAATTAGTTTAAAGTGTTTGGATTGCATGCGTTAATAAGTGATTATTTGCGTTTAGCGTTAATCTTACCACACTTTTTCATAAGCTAAAAGTTGTAGCTTATTTGCTTCATAAGTGATTATTTGGTCATTTTACAAGTAAAAACGCAAATCCAAACACTTTAAAAACTGATTATTTGATAATTATGATAGCAAACAGCAGAAGCTAAACCAAACACTACATTTCCTGCAGCACTTTTTGTTACAGCTATTATCTGATTATTAGTTTTCAAAACGCCACAGCACTTTTTCAAACGCAAATCCAAACACCCTCTACGTTGCATTTATCATCCTGGTTAAACCGTTTCATTGGAGCAGTTTAATATTTGATATTTTGATACTAATTTTTTATTTGTAGAACTTATATTAAACAAAAATAAAATATTAACGTAAAACATGATCACGTGGCATTATTATTATTATTTATTAAGTATATATGAATGAGATGAATGGAAGTGAAAAGACTATTTTACCTACCACAACAAATACGTATCATACTGCCATGCACGTGGCGCAACCGCAAAAGTTGTGGTCCATATTACCCTCACGTATCCTCTTAATCTACCTCCAAAACTACCCCTCATCCATTCCCTTCCAATTAGGGACTCACCAGCTATTCATAAAAAGCTCGAAATTAATTCGTTGTTAATCGAATTGAGCTCGAGTTACTCAAGTAGTTTTCGAGTCAAGCTCAAGTATTAAAATAATCTCTGAGCTTAAGTTTACGTGTTACCATTCAACTTTATAATATTATATTTTTAACACTACTGTATAAATCAAATATAACCCTATAATTACATTCTTATATTTTTATCATTTTTGCTTGTTGTTGAAATAAAATTAGATTAAATCTTCAATATCTATATTTCAATTTCATTTTTTCTGAATTTAATTAAGTCCCGTATCGGGTATTTTATCAAGCCAAGCTCAAGTTTCAAAACTAGGCTCATCCGAATTCAAATTTGTTTTTTCTTAGAAAATCTTCGAACCTCTTATGTCTGCGAACTCGAAGACGCGGGAAAATGTTTATATGAAAGTGCTTTTGTTTCTTTTTCGTCTTCCCGCGTCTGCCGCATCATCTACGGACGTCTTTTTGCGTCTGCGAACGTCTTCCTGCATCTGCAGACATCTGCAGACCTTTAGACCATCTTTTTTAACCGTAGATTTCTACAGTTAAGTTCGCAGATATCAGCCTCTAAAAAAAACAAACAATTAGTGTAGCTCGACTACATTCCTTTATTCCCTTGTTCCAATTTTGACAAAAATAAAAATAAAAAAGGACATAACCGTCTTTAAAAAGTCTGAATTCACACCACCAGACCTGAGCGCTGGCAACTCTGTACACCGAAGCTTCTGTTTCTTGACCAAAACCCTACAATTTCCAACGCCTCACCATCCAACGATCCTCGTCATTAATTCCTTCTGTTGATTTGGTATGTTTCTGTTCTTTTCTCTTTTTTTTTTTTTTCAATATATAATTCTGTTTTGTTTCTTCTCGAGTTTTGTTAGATGAAAAAGTTGATACAATGGCTTCATCCTGTATTCAATCTGCTTATATTCGACGGGTTTGGTGTTTAGTCTAGATTTATATTTTTTATTTTGATGCTTAACTTTCTGTTTTTCTTTCTTTTTCCTTTTGATTTATTTGCTTCTGTTTTGTTTTGCAATTTCGAACTGAACGGGATACTCTTCTCTATACACATAGTAGTCATTATAGTTTACTAGCTTTAGTTTAATTTACTTATAAATTGATAAAGGTCAAGATGTTGTGTTTATTGTTTCTCTTTTGGCTTCAAAGATCTCAAAAATAGTTAGTATGAATGATTGAATGTCATATGTATGCTGTATTGCTGTTATATTGCCATTTATTTTGTTCAACATGAGGTTGGCCTTTTAATTGATAACAGTAGGTGGGGTGGGGTGGGGGGGATGCTGTGTTGTTGGTTTGATGGTTCTATAGCATAAATGCATATATTGAAACATGTGCACTTGTATCAATGGGAAAACATCCGCATTTGTGCTACTACACCTGTGTTACAATACATATAAATCATATATGCATATGTTGAAAGAATGTGAATCCGTTTTGGAAAATCATGTTTAAATGTATCTATTCACATGTTTGTTTGCATATGCACTTGTTCATGTGCTAATGCACACATTTTATGCGCACATACACATGTATATGTACATGTGTGTATATGTGAACTTGTGCATTTGGACATTATTTATTTCTCATTACTCCCTTTAAATATTATTTTCCATGGAACTTAACCCTTTATATCCATAGGAAGTGCTTGAGAAGCTAGGAGCAAAGTTTTATGTCAAAGTAAATATATGTAAGAATTAAATTGTTGTTCTGTTATGTCTGATGATGTATTGAGAAATCGTCCAAAACATTTGATCTTTTTATTATGAATGATTTAAGAATGACTGGATAATGTGGGATATGGGCTAACATGTGGAAATTAGGAGACCAGACTTTAAGTGTAGGATTTCCCTTGAGGTACCGAAGGGGAAAGGAAAGAGAAAGAAAAATCAAGTACATATGCTCATAGATCTATCTCTAGTCAATGAAAAGATCAGCTGTTACTTGTAGTCTTGCACTCATGCTTTTACACCTGGAGGGGATAGATACGGTGAAAATTGAGTTATGTTGAACTGCTGATGAGAACAGATACATCAGATCTGTCAGTATGCGTTTCTTTGGTAGTACTAAACTTTTGTCTTGGTTGTTAGTTTGTTACCATCATTTCAGAATTCATTTAAATTTTCCAATCGGCTCTTTCTTGTTTTCTTTTTGTACTAGTACGAAGACTGTCTTTGTCCTCTCGTGTTTGTACTTGTGTCTATTTCAAATTCTGATATCCATGAGATTATCTTTCTTCACTGCTTTCAAATATTTTGATCAAGTGCTGGTGGTTACAGGTGTTTCTTCTGAAAGCATTCAGATTTTCTAGTATTTAGCTAGAATGCGAGCGCCATCATTGCTTACACAATGCTTGCCAGGCTTGGTGCCGAATGACCGAGTAGCTCTCTGCATGTCTGTCACATCAGATAAGGAGATGCATCTGCCTTCTCCAGCTGTTGAGATTCTACCCTCTAAGGTACTTTACCCTGTGTGAAGCAACTTGGACCTTCGATTTTATAAAGTTCGTTTGACATTACATTAACATTCCCATTACTTCAAATATCAATTACATGCCATTTGTCTCTGTGCAGATGGGATACCCGTACAGATATGCTGGAGAGGGCATAGATTGGCAAGGAGTAAACCTCCTGAAGGTTTGTTATGCCCTCTCTGCTGCTATATACTGTGATGAGGAGTACAAATTTAAGATAACAAGTACACAGAATTTAAGAGTGTAAAGTGATGAAATTGGCAGAAAGAAAAAAATAAGAACAGAGTACAATAGACTCTTCCAGGGACTAGCCCTCTCTCCTAACCGAATGATTGGAGCCTTACAATTTACTCATGCAAAATAACGGAATGCCAGACAAGAGAATCCCCCCTTCCTTTTCATTCTTCTCTCACCTCTAACCAACCTTAGCCACTTTCATTATTACCCATTTTAGCCCTCCTTGAATACACTCTTAACATTCTGGACTTAGGTGTACTAGACTTAAGAATATTCCCATCCGTATCATACTGATTGCTCATTTATTAGGTTTTTGCTAATCCTCATTGTGAGTTATTGGTTGTTGCCACCTATGTTTTATGAGTGTTGATGTTGTGTAAAGATATTGTGACTGCCTTTCTATGCTAAAAAGTTGGCTTCCAGTAGTCGAACACTATGTTCATCTAAACCTTTTCTTATGAAGTCTTATCTAGTAGTCATACATAATGAAACATGAGTTTGACGCATTATTATATGTGTACTAAAGCGTCTGTAATAGTGATGTAATGGTTCCCTGGATTTTTAATGCAGGGAAGAGTTAGTGTCTCAGATATCATAGGTTCAGAGTTGATTTCATCAAAACCTGATGGTAAGTATACTTGATCCACTGTTAACCGTTAAAAGTGTGCTTGATTCTGCAGTAACATGGGACATGGAGAGTTGTTTACTTTGGGAAGTGAATGTTGTATTTATTATTATTATTATTTTTTTTTTGATGTATTTCCCTTTCATAAATCCAACTTGATTTTGTTGCAGCACCTTTGAAACCCTGGGACAACTCATTTGATCTTGTTAACGTCCTCAAGCATGAGATTCGGGATGGACAGTTGAGCTTTAGAGGCAAAAGGGTGCTTGAGGTATACTTGGTTTATACCGAACAAATATTTTTTTTGGTGGTTCAAATTTCATCTGTAGGCTTGTGTAACCTGTAACATTGGTATTGGGTATTCTGAATGATATGAGAATAGAAGGTTGTATTTCTGTAAAGAAAAGTTACCCTATAAATCAAACCATAATTACCCTATGATACAGATGCAATAATACAAGCTATGCCTTCATGCTACTCTGTATTAAGAATTGAACTCCATGTCTTTTCTGTTTCTCCAGCTTAGCTGCAGCTATGGAATCCCAGGGATCTTTGCTTGCCTGAAGGTACAGCAGTTCTGCTCTTATTATATAATTCTTTCTTTCCCTTCTCTTCACTTTGTGTGTGTGTGTTTTTTGTGCTCCAACACTTTAAATCTTTACATCAGAGCTCAGCTGTAGCTACTTATATGTGCTTCCTATGAAGACGTGTTTGGTAACATCATCCTGCATATGTGAAGAAGCGATAAGAATCTGACTAGTTCTTAAAACAATGGTGCAATGATCTGAATAAGAAAGACTTGGTCAAATGCATATGCAGAAACATGTTTTGAAGATCTAATTTCAAACTTGTTTTATGCCACATCACAGGGAGCTTCAACAGTGCACTTTCAAGATTTAAATGCCGAAACTATCAGATGTACAACTATCCCAAATGTCCTGGCCATCCTTGAGCAGGCTCGGGAGAGGCAGAGCCGACAGCCTGAAAGTTCCCTTACTCCATCAAGACAAATTCTTTCTCCTATGGTTCGTTTTTATGCTGGAGAGTGGGAAGAGCTTGATGCAGTCTTGTCTGTGGTAAAGAACAATGTACTAGAAGGCTCACCAGCAATGAACCTCAGCTTCTCAGAGGAGGATTTTATGGATGCGTATAGTAGTCATGACGGTAGCATCACGGGGCAAGAATCCTCGAGGCGGTCAAGGGGGTTTTCAGGAAGTAGGGTGTGGGAGAGAGCCAACGACACAGACATTGGAGGAGGATACGACGTCATATTGATGTCTTATATTCCACATTCAGCAACTTCTTTGAAAAAACTGTATGTACTAATTAAGAAGGTCAGTTGTGTTACTTTTTATAACTTCTCTTCATCAGAAAGTCATGAAAAATAAGCACATCATTGTCAAAATAAGATATGCCTTATTTCCTAGATAACATGCCCCACTGCAATATGATACATTGTAATTGTCATGAGCTCAGGATTTTAGAAACTTGTTACTTGATGTTCTCAAAACAGTTTTTTTTTGTTTTCCTCCGGTCAGAGGTGCCCATTTTGAAATTAACAGGCAATGAGAGACTAGCAAGTAGCAAATAGTAGCACTCAAGACATTTCCATCAACTTTCAATATTACAAAAGAATTTCATTTACCACTTACCGTTGGTTATTGTGATAAATATTGTAACGGTTTTTTTGCCAATTGTTTTTTTATCTTACAGTTTAATAAATGGGTAACTAGATGCCACATTGTCTTCTAATTGCTAGTGTTTTAAACATCTACAGATCCTAATTCTCACACTTAATTCTCTCTTTTGTATTTTTGTTGGTTGTCTTTATCATCAGTGCTTGAAGCCGCCATATGGAGTATTGTTTGTTGCCACAAAAAAACATTATGTTGGCTTCAACAGTGCGGCACGGCAATTGAGGAGCCTGGTAGACGAGGAGGGCAATTTTGGAGCTCATTTAATTAAAGAAATGACGGACACAGAAATTTGGAAGTTCTTTCTTAAATGACAATATGATCATATACATCCACAGGAAACAATCAGTAAGATTACTACGAGATTATCAATCTTTCATTTTTTAGACCCTTATCACCTGCAGTAAAGTTGCATTGTAGAGCAAGTTGCTTATATGTTCAACTTATAATTGATTACAATGAGAAATAAATGATACTAGGCTTCCAATTCTGTTGCCTTGTGTTACCATCTTCTTTCATTTCCCTGTCCGAGATCCACTTCATTTTTTGTTTGTACACTGTCAATGCTTGGTGATTTTATTAGTTCTTCTAAACATTATTCTTTTTCCTTTTATGCAAGATACATTATTCATTATTCTGATGTAACTATTAACCACTGCAGAGGCAGTAACTAACGTGATATTGATTGTCTTCTCACATCTTTGGTGTTTTTACATCATGATGTTTATCTTATGGTGGGTTTTTGAGGAAACAAGGACAAATATACAGCAGAAAATAAATATTTTCATGTGTATCATACAAGACGAAGAACATTGTCTTAATTAAGGTATCCGCAATTGAACCAACTTTATGGAATCCAATGTGTGCTAGCATGAAATGTTTTTGGATTTTGTTTTCAACAATGTGAGATTCAGGTCTGAGGATTTTGTAATAACAAAAATGTGAGATTCAATTATGACAAAAATAATCTCAAGGCTGGTCTTTCTGATATTTGTTCTCAACTAATATATATATGAATTTCATTCATATCTCATACACATATTCATCTCATTAATATCGAACTTACTTCTGATTAAAGGTAGTTTATAAACATGAATAGCTTCACTGTATGTTCAAAGGTAGAATTTTGGACCAAACGAAAATACGTGACGGCAAAAAAACATTAATGATAGGTTGGTTGTTGTCTTGTCTGGTTGAAACGAAGGTTGAGGGGTAAATAGTAAAATTAAATTACCCTGTCAAGTGAATAAAAACGTTGATTTCTGAGAATAATTAAGTACCACAATTATACATAATCAAAGTTAAAAAGCACGTGGCAGACTTAATTAGTACGCTTGAGGAATAGGAGTCTTGATGACCTGTAATATCTGAACCACTTCTGCCATGGAAGGCCTGCTTGAAGGTATTTGAGAAGTGCATACCAATGCCAGCTTAAGAACAGGCAAAACCTCTTCCTCAGGATACTCCCCCATGCTCTGATCAACGTAATCGAGCACATTCCCTTCTTCTAGCATGATCTTGACTTGTTCATTAAGTATCAACACATTGTCATCTCCGTACTCGATTGGTCGTCTACCAGTCACGAGCTCAAGAATCAAAACCCCAAAACCATAGATATCACATTTCTCATTCACCCTAAGGCTCTGGCAAGCCAGCTCTGGAGCCACGTAACCTAATGCACTCTGAAACCTGTTACTCATTACTTGCTTGTCCAGTTTTGCCAGAATTCTTGTCAATCCAAAATCTGATACTTTTGGATTGAAATCATCATCAAGAAGAATGTTGCTAGGCTTGATGTTGTAGTGCACGATAGGTGGACGAAACGAATGGTGCAAGTGGGCGAGCCCCTTTGCGGTTCCCAGTAAGATCTTAAACCGCTTTGACCAAGAAAGAGGTCGAGTTGAAGGTGACCTTTCATGGAGTTTGGCTTGTAGGTTACCGTTGGGTGCATAATCTGTCACTAGAAGCTGCAACTGAGGAGTCCAGTAATACCCTTTTACTGATACAAGATTAGGATGCCTCGCTTTCCCTAAAACTCGAACCTCTCTATCGAAATCTTCAGGATGTTGGATCATGTTTGATACAACAAGATTCTTGATTGCAAGGTCTCTGCCTTCTTCTCCTAATGATGCCTTGTAGACAGTTCCAAATACGCCTCCCCCAATCTCAGCTGCCTTGTTTAGTAAAGATTCAGGATTAACAACCCAACCAGGGGTAATCTTTGAATCAAACCAAACAAGCTTCCCCACTGATAGGCTGCGTCCTGAGCGAGAGGAGCTTGAGCAACTTTCGATGGCGTTATTGACAAATTGCAGCCGCCTCCTTGCTGAAATATTGAGTAAGCTTATCACCAGCACACCGATGGAGATCAAGACAGCTGCTAATATCGCGATGATGGCTGAAATACTGAGAAATCTGTGGTGCTTGGAACGTTTTAAAAATTCTGCCCCTTCTCCTTCGTGATTCCCCATTTGGTTTCCGTAGGCGTATGGATCAAGCACTAAAGGCTTTGGCACATTCATCTTACATGGTCCTTTCAGAAAGGGTGAGCAAATACCCAGATTACCCTCCAAAGAACTTTGCTGTAAGCTCGGAAATATGCCCCCAGCAGGAAGCCTTCCCTGTAGTCTGTTGTAGGATATGTTAACTGCTAGAAGATTTTCTAATTCACCTAGCTCCTGTGGTATCTCACCGCTCAACTGGTTGGAGTCTAACTTGAGAATCTTCAGTTTTTTCAGTAGTGACATCGATCTTGGAATAAAGCCCCGCAAATCATTGTGAGACATGCTCCTGCAAACGTGGTTAATGATCAATTTATACTTTTGCTCCCAACATTATAAGGTTTAAAGATGCTACAACAAGGTGACTTACAGCAAGTAGAGTGATGAGCATTTTCCAATCTCATCAGGTATTGATCCTGCCAAAGCATTTCCGTCAAGTTGCAGGATTTCAAGGCTACCAGAGTTGCATATATCTCCAGGGATCGAACCATGAAAAGCTCCATTTCGTAGATCTAATACGGTTAGATTCTTGAAGTACCCAAGCTGCAAGGGCATTCTTGTCTCAAAATTATTCCATGACAAGTTCAAGTATCTCAACTGAGAAAAAAGTCCCATTTCAGCTGGGATATCACCGGTAAGCCCGTTTGCAGATAGATCCATGGATTCAAGAGTCTCAAAAAGTCTGCTCGAACCTGGAGGTATCGGACCAGTTAGTTGGTTCCTTGAAAGATCGATCTGGTTCAAACCCATCTCGAATAAACCCTCTGGAATGCTTCCATTGAAACTATTCCCTCTTAACCTAACCACTGATAGGTTGTTTGAGTAGATCAGTGACGTAGGAATGTTCCCACTTAAACTATTACCCGAAAGGCTCAAATAAGTCAATGATCCTAAACCACCAATTGACGTTGGGAGTATTCCTGTAAAACCATTGCCCGAAATGTCCAAATATTCCAGGCCATTCAATTTTCCGATCCATCGAGGAAAATCACCCGTTAAAATATTGTTGGCTAGGTTTAGATAAGTTAGAGAAGAAAGGCCCTGGAAAGAAACAGGAAGTGTTTCTGTGAAGAGATTATTGCTTAAATCCAACTTCTTCAGGTGTGAGCATAGACCTATATCAAAAGGCAAAGATCCTGAGAAGTGATTCCCTTGTAGAAACAGTTCTTTCAAGTAAGGCAAAGCCAATGCACCATTCGGTATACGACCCGATAATGCATTGTGTGAAAGGTCCAGCGTTCTGATCCGAGTCAATAACCATAGACCCGTAGCAAAATTTGGGTTACCAGAAAAACGGTTTTTGGAAAGATTAAGATGATTCAGGATGGTGCATTGTGAAAGAGAATTAGGAATGGGACCTTGAAGGTTGTTTCCAGACAACAAGAGAACTCGAAGCGACGAGCAGCTTATGAAAAGCTCGTCAGGAACCAGTCCTGATAGTGAGTTTTTGGATAAATCAACAAACTTGATTCTTCCTGAGCTGATTAAGGACGGTGGGATGCCACCAGAAAGACCGTTACGTGAAAGATTAAGCTTTTCAAGATTGTTGAGGAGTGATAGTTGAGGATTGATGTTGCCTGTAAGGTTGTTATCAGCAAGAGATAGTACCTGCAGGTTTATCAGCTTTTCGAGGCCTCTACCGATCTTTCCTGACAAACCTAAGCCATCTAGAGATAGCTCAGTGACTCTTCCGGTTGCCGGATTACATGTTATGAACTTCCAGGAACATGGGGTGTTATCATCCTGATTCCATGAGGATAGATGTGATGATGAATCAATAATGTCTGCTTTGAAGGCTATAAGTCCTAAAACATCATCATTTATCTGAAGCGAATCATCATCAACAATGCCGTTGCAAGCTCTCAATGAAGAAACTGAGACTAATGCAAAAATGAAAAACTCAAGAAAACCCATTAAATATCTTTACAACTCTTTCTCGATGTCTTTGAAAGCTACCTGGAAGACCTATGGTACTGAGTGAATATGATTATGATATATGAAGATGGAAAAAAAAGGTCTGTCAAAGAATGTTTTGGGAGGGCAGGAAAGTGACAATGTGCAAAAAGATGTGGGACCCACTTAGCCACATGTAAATTGTATTACTTTGATGATCTGAGTTCTTTGTTTCTAGCTTCATCTTTATACTTGTGTGTTTTTCCTCAATTCAAGTATAATCATAGGGACTAGCAAATGTTGTCTGAAGCATCTACTACCTTTTTGCATTAGTTGTTGTACCTTATTGTTTAATATGGAAGTTTCAAGAATGACAGTGCATATCTCAGTGAAGCAACTGAGATTAAGGTAAATTTTCTTTTTTACCCTTAAACACCTGGTACCCCGGGGGGGCACTATGTTGGGGCAAGCACTTGCATATCTTGAAAAATTTCTTTTTGTAGTATGAATTTGTTGATGTGGTATGTATTTTGATTGAAATTCTTGGATCCTTGTATTATTGCGTTACTGATAGATATGATGATTAAAAAGAAACCACTAAATGAAATATTTTCTTTGAGGGCATAAAGGGTATTAGCAAACAAGGTGATGTGGGACCCACAGGGCCACATCACATGCATTGCTTTGGTATTGTGAGTTCTTTGTTTCTTGCTCCATCTTTACATTGATGTGTTTTTCTTCAATTCAAAGTATCAACTATCAACCATCATCATAGGGGCTAATAGATGTTGTATGGTATCTTAATTATGTTGTACCTTTTGCATTGATAGATGTACTTTGAGTGTCTGTCTTGTCTGAACTTGCATTTTGGTTTACTGATCTGGGTTCTTTGTTTCTTGCTTCATCTTTATACTGCTGTGTTTTTCTTCATTTTAAATATCATACATGGATCGTTATTCTGCATCTTCAGACATGTTGTACCATTGGCATTAATTGTTGTAAATTTAAGTATCAACTTTATGTTACTATATATTATTATTGCGTCATCAAATTAAAGATTAGGCAAATTTTGCTAGTGTGAAGCATACTGTCAAGTGTCAATTTTATCGTTTTACATTTGTTGTTGTACTTGACATGGAAAATCTGGAATCATCCTTATACTGTTGTGCACTTTCTTTATTATATGTGAAGCATATTGTTGTGTATCTCAATCATGTATCTTTTGCATTACTTGTTGTACCTTAGTCAAAATCAGGAATGCTCTTTGCAGACTCTGGGTGAAGTAGCTGAGAGTTGATGCAAAAATGAAAATTTCAAGATCCAGGTCTAGGGTAATCTTCTGACCCAAAGCAAAATAGTAATTATAACAGATATCTATTTGATCATATATATTTCCCTTTTTTAACATGATGAAGGAAATTCTATCCTAGATTCCTAGTCAATTTTGTTCAGTAAATTAGAAAAATGATAAATACCTTGCAAACTCATGGGACTGGATAAACCGCTCCTTTAAAAATATCTAAACATAGAGATTGGTTATCTGGATGAATATATATTAAAAAGCAACACACTAAGAATTCATATGTGTTATGTGTTTTAAATGAAAACCGATCAATCTGTATTTGTAACAGATTTCAATATTGCCAAAGGGTTTGTAGCTTAGCGGTACCAATGTGTTAACTTGGATTCTAGGTCAGAAGTTTGAGTCCCACTATGGAACAAATATATAGATTCAAGGACACTAAAATGGTGATACTAAAATCATCAACAGGAGGTTGAAGGAAACCATAACGCTATGGGTTGGGGTTCATGTATATCATAAGGATGGATTTAGCTTGTATAAAAAGATTTTGAATTGTTATCAGGGTTAAATGCGAGAAATAGCAATGTATTTTTTTTTAAATTCATGATTTATAGCAATAATATCTTAAATCTTACCAATTATAGCAATCTGCTTTTTAAATTTTCGTAACTATAACAATGTTTTTTTTTAATTTACCTATCATAACAATTTTACATTCTAATTTTTTACGGTTAGAGCAAATAGTCGGTTATCGATATGACAAGTCAAAATTTAAATTTTATGAAAAATAATTTGACTAGGTGTTGATTAATCATTCCCACCTAGGGGTTTCTTCGGGTATTTCGTGTTGACATGGATAAGTTTGTAAAATTATATTCACATCATTTAGATTTTAACATGTCATATAGGTAATCAACTAGTTATAATTATGACAAAAAGTTAATGACTATATTGTTATAGTTGATAATATTTGAAAGTAGTTGTTATAATAATGAAAATTTAAAAAATATGTCATCATGATCATAAAAATTTTAGAGCAAATGACATTTTTGGTCCTTGTAGTTTGATGGTTTACCCGGATTCAGTCCCTTAACCATAATAAGGTCAAATTTCATGCCTATTTTGCTAATTTTGTGCCCTTTTAGTCCCTCGTCCGTTAAACTTAACGACACAACCATTAAATTTGTAATAATGACATTTTTACCCTTTTCATTGAGACGCTTTTAGTCCCTATGGTTTTATTATTTAGCCATTTATAGTCCAACATTTATTTTATTTTATTTTATCTTTATAATTATATTATTTATATATATACTTAATTTATTATAAACACACTTATTTTATTTATAAATATACTTATATTTTAATATTTTATTTACATTTACTATTGTTCGTATTTTATTTAAAATTTAACTTTTATTTTAATTAAAATTATATATTTTCTTTACTAATTTATTTAAAGTTCATCTTCTTTATTAATTTTAATTTTTATAATATTATTGTTGACATTTATATATGTAATTTTGTTAGTTGTGTTTAAGTAGATATAATATCGTCGATATTTTTCATCTCCAAAGTCACTATTTCTTCAAATATCTTCCAACCTAATCAATTATCGACACATAAATTATATACATATGTGAATATATTTGAAGAAATAATGACATTAAAAGATACTTGAACATATTTTATATATAGACACACACACACACACACACACACACACACACACACACACACACACATATATATATATATATATATATATATATATATATATATATATATATATATATATATATATATATATATATAATATGGTTCGAGAGAGTACCACTACTTATACAGCGCACCAGAAGCTACCACCTTTAAAAAACTTTTTATTAATTTTTTATTTCATAAACATGTTTTAATTAACATTATGAAGATTATATGTAAATTTCACATACATTCACATCTTCTAGTTCCTAAAAAATGATGTGAACGCACACTTGCATAAATTTGCATATGTGTGGTGCGTGATTTCATGCACTTAGAGTGTTCGAATTTGCGTGAATTTCACATATTATTTGTGTAATGTTATCTAAAACATGTTTGTGGAAAAAAATTTCACAAAAAATAATTTTACGAGTGATACATTCGGGTGCGCTGTGTAGTAGGTGGCTATATATATATATATATATATATATATATATATATATATATATATATATATATATATATATATATATATATATATATATATATATAGGGAGGTTCCATTGAGAACTTTTGTGCATCGAGGCACAAAAGAACCTTCATTGGCCATTGGATGAAAAGAATGTGTGGGTTAGATCAAATGGCAAAAGGGTAATTAAATAGAAAGTTTTATGCATCAAGTGCACATAATGAAATTCGCGGAGGGGTAAAACAGGAATTATACAATCCTTATTTAATTATTACACTTCCAAAATTAACAAAAATAATACAAATTCAAAATACATCAAAATACATGCATATCGTTCATCTTTTCATACATATCGTTCATCTCTTCCAATAATAAATCATGCATATCGTTCATCTCTTCCAAAATCAAAATACATCATAATACAAACATGAATCGTTCATACAAACATAAATCATGCATATCGTTCATCTCTTCCAAAATCAAGAGGGGGCTAAGAGAGAGAGAGAGAGAGATAGAGAGAAAGAGGGTGTGGTTTTAGGAAAGAAGTTAATGATGATTTTCATACCAAATTTAGCTATTAATTATCTTAAAAACATTTAAATTCAAAAATAATTTCTATACATTTAATATCTCCAAAATGCCCTTTGTGCCCTTGGTAGATAGTTCGATGCACAAAAGTTCTCAATGGTGCCTCGATGCACAAAAGTTCTCAATCGAACTCCAATCTATATATATATATATATATATATATATATATATATATATATATATATATATATATATATATATATATATATATATATATATATATATATATATATATATATATAGGGGTGGGTTCAATGGAGAACCATCATGCACCGAAGAACCTCGAAGAAGCAACAATAGCCGTCGGATCTGATGCTTTTTAAAAATTTAGGCGGTGGCATGATTGTAATTATGGCGAACTTCAGGTGCAACTTGTTTTTTATGCACCGATCACGCGGAGGGGTAATTTGGTAAAACCGCCTGATGGATGCTTTTCTTCTCCAAACCGTTGGTCCACTTTTTTAGCTACATACCTGCACTGATTTTGCAAGAGATATAGTTTCCAAAATTTTGAAAATCTTCGTGTTAGTTAGGGGATTCATCATATTAGGGTTTAGGGTCATGGAAAAGCAAAATGTTTCGGCAAGGAAGAAGGTCAAATGTGAACCGCATGTATGCATGTGAATTTTTTTTTGAGTTTTGTATAGTTTATCTTACAATGCATTGTTGTAAATGATGCATTATACTTATACCCTAAGTTTATTGATGTTTTTTTTACGAATGAAGCTTCCAACACGAAGGAGTAGCCGTATTCAGTTGAAAACCTCGTTTTCGAGCACCTCTGAAAACCTCTGATGTACAAAGAGAAATGGCAGAACGAAAGGGTATGTTTATGCACCAAAAATCGATGCATCTTTTTTTTTGTGGCAGAAAGGTCAAAAAATTTAAATTATGCATGATTTTTGGTTTTGTGTGACTGTTCTTAGTTCTATTTAGGACAAAAATTCATTAATTTTGTTATGTTATTAGTGTTTGTTTATGTGTGTTATTTGTTGTTTGGAAGACCCTGTTTTTGATGCATCGAATGTATGGATGCAATGTTTGTTGTGCACTGTTAGTTTGGAAGCAAAGTTTATTCTCTATTGTATGTTTGGATACAAGGTTTATGGTCAAATCTTAGTTTTGATGAACTAGTTGTTTGGATACAAGGTTTATGGGAATTAGGTGGATTTGGTGCAGTGTTTCTGGTAGTGTTGTTGGTGCACCCTAAAAAAAACACATGCTCCTAATTTGAATTGTGTGAATTTGGTGGATTTGATGCAGTGTTTCTGGTATGGATAAGTTATGTGTTTGGTGTTGTTTGGATACAACTTTTACCGACCCACTAGATGTTTGGATACTTGATGTGTGCAAGGTTTTGGTGCACCCTAATATAAATTTTTAGTTCTGATGCACCAGTTCCCATGTTCCTAATTTGAATTCTGTGAATTTGGTGGAATAAATGCAGCACCATGTTCGTTCTATGAGTATGGAGATGATGAACAGCAGTGGTGCATGAAACTCGACCGCAGCTTGCTTGAAGGATCTAACGTAGATGGAGGAAATAAAATAATTCAAATGATAAAAATATAAATGATTTTTTTTAATCTTGTATATCAGGGAATAAAATCCGGAAGTTTTGGAGAGAATTAAGGGATATTCTAGATTTAATGAATATCCATAATTAAAAGGGCATACCATATTCAAATAATATGGTATTCCGAAATTGCCCATAGATTGTGATTTAGATGCATCGGCCGGCCCTTATGATGCATGGACGACTCTCGTTGCTTCTTCGAGGTTCTTCGGTGCATGCCGGTTCTCCATTGAACCCACCCCTATATATATATATATATATATATATATATATATATATATATATATATATATATCCAACACATATAATATAATTTATGTGTTGATAATTGATTAGGATGAAAGATACTTGAAGAAATAGTGACTTTGGAGAGTAAAAAACACAACTACCAAATTACATATATAAATGTCAACAATAATATTATAAAAATTAAAATTAATAAAGAAGATGAACTTTAAATAAATTAGTAAAGAAATATATATATTTAAATTAAAATAAAAGTTAAATTTTAAATAAAATACGAATAATAGTAAATGTAAATAAAATATTAAAACATAACTATATTCATAAATAAAATAAGTTTGTTTATAATGAATTAAGTATATCTATAAATAATATAAGAGTATTATAAAGATAAAATAAATGTTGGACTATAAATGGGTACATAATAAAACCATAGGGACTAAAAACGTCTCAATGAAAAGGGTAAAAATGTCATTCTTACAAATTTAACGGTTGTGTCGTTAAGTTTAACGGACGAGTGACTAAAAGGGCACAAAATTAGCAAAATATGGATGAAATTTGACCTTATTATGGTTTAGGGACTGAATCCAGGTAAACCATCAAACCACAAGTACCAAAAATGTCCTTTACTCAAAATTTTAAATGTAAATTATTATAATTGATAAATATATTGTAATTGTTAAATTTGTTAAAATAGGTTGGTATTTCTTGTAACCAACCGTTGATATAATGATGTGTTATATTTACAAAATGTGATATAAATCTGAGCATAAAAAGTTTCCATATATGGCAAAGTTTGAACCCTGAATCTGAAAATTTGGGCAACAAAAATGGGAATATTTGAAGGTGTCAGTAAATGTGGTAGGACCACATAACCTAACTGGCCACATGTCTATTGTTTGAGAATCTCAGTTTGTTTATCTTTCTTTCTGTGACCATCCATCCCACATTCATGTGTTGTACCTTTCGCAGTTACTTGTTGTACATTTTCATGCCATTCCACAATTTCATACAGTAATGCACTGTTCAAAGCGTGACAAGTGAAAATTTTGAATTTTTAGCTTTTCCAAACAAATTTGTTGGATGGTGCTTGTTTGATAGTAAATTTATAATGTTTTTTTTTGTTTTTATTTAATGCTTCACTAAATAACTAGGATTTTTTTAAATACAACATTACTTGTCAGAAGTGTAGGTACAAACAATTTTAATGGTAAACTTGTAAATTAAAGATTGTGAATAAAAATTACTATGCATTTGAATTGTGTTTCACAAGACTTTTAAAATTGTATATAATGTGTTCAAATAAATTGATGATTAAAGAAAAACTAAAAATTAAAGTTGGTAGTATATCATCATGATTAGGGGTGTGCAAATAACCGAAACCGAATAACCCACTTGAACCGAACCTTAAGCGGGTTAAATGGGTCGGGTTATTCTGATTTTTGAGTTTCTTACTCGGTTTAAATGGTTCCCGAATAAGTAACTCGGTTAGGTTTACGGGTAGAATTCATGTTTATTCGGGTACTTAAATAACCCGAATAGCCCTTTTAATATATATTTGTCAAGTTGTAGATTTGTTTATAATTAGAATTAGATTTGTTTATATATAGAATGTCAATATCTAAATACCAAATTTTAATACTCAAATCATATAACCCGTTTTACCCAACTCATTTAATCTGTTTAAACTACTTTGTAGAGAATTTCATTTTTTTTTTTTACCAAAACCGAATAACTCATTTAACCCAAGCCGAGTAACCCGATATTCATTTAAGCCGAAACCGATTAACCGGTTCCCTTATTTGATTCGGGTTCGGCTAGCTAACCTACACCCTCAAATTTGAATAACCTGATGGCTCATTGAACTCGTCCATATAAACCACTAATAATAATTATACAAAAGTAAACTAATCTCATTCCCAAAGCTTGTATATCAGTAGCTATGTACCCCAAAATCTTCAGTATTATTAGCTTTATGCTTGAAACTGTCTGAATCTAAGCTGATGGTTCAATAATTGACTTTTCTTCGTCTGTAAAATAGGTAAGGCGCAACCATAACTCGATAAACAATGGCTGAGAATATATATTAATTAAATAGATTACATGCAGTTTATGATAAAAGCGGAAAGCTTGTTTTGTCTGTTGTCATTGCATTAATTACTATGTTTGTTGCATGATTTAGATTTTAGACACTTGGACACTGTCCTATGCTTGTTGAGACATTGGTTTTAGGATGGAATAATGACACAAAATCGCAATATACTTTTGAATTTATGCATATTTATGTAGTGTACTTTTAAATGTGTTTCAGTTACGTAATTGGATCACCTGATGACCGGTACAGAGTACAGTGGGTCACCATGCTTAGTCAAACTTTATTTTTGTACACATTTATGTAGTGCACTTTTTTCGTGTACATTTGGTAGTCAAACTTTTAAAAGTGTTTCAGTTAGGTAGTTGGATAACTTGATGTTGCCGGTCATCAGGTCATCCAATTACCTAACTGAAACACTTTAAAAGATACACTATATAAATATGCATAAAAATGTATACTACATAAATGTATACAAACTCAAAAGTACATAACTATTTTGTGTCGTTTTTCACTTTAGGATAAAAGCTTGGACCACAATTAATGTTAATAAAACCCAGATTACATAATCTAAAAAATGAAAGTAGAATACTTTGATTGATGATACTTAAAACAGTGAGAAAATGTAAAGATGGAAGAATTCTAGAGAGAGAAAGGGAAGTATAAATGTATAATCAATAATGAAACGAGAGAAAGTGTTGGTCAAAGTTTAAAAGCACGGTAATCCGTTGGTAAAATGACATAAGTCGTCGTCGTCATCACCATAAATAACAACAACAACAACAAAAGAAAACGTAAAAAAATCTTAGAAAGTATAAAATGTTATGGTTAACACTGAAAAGGCTATGATTCACTTCAGTTGGTAAATGTTAGTATTGGAATTTCTTATTAAGTAATACCTTTTGTTTTGATAAATGAATTGTTACATATCAAATGCAATCACAAATTCACAATGAAAGATAAAATATGTGTTAACAACCACTTTGTGACCCATACCCAAAAAAATGTTTATTCTCATGGTAACGACAAATTTCTACTCCTACACGGACCGAGGTTTTTGGTTTTTAAAACCAAACCAAATTTAAATTTCGGTTTGGTTTTAGACCAAATCGATTATGAAACTCGGTTTTTGAATTGATTTCTGGTCTAGCTGATAACGAACCAAACCAAACCAAATTAATGAATATATATATACACACACCAGAAGTACCAAATTTGACCGTTGGATAAATAATGTTATTAGTTTAAAATTCAATGATTTAAAAAATTAATTTAAGAAAAAATATCTCTAATATTTGGTTTCTTTGGTTTATAAACCAAACCGAATTCAAATTTGGTTTATGTATCTTTGAATTGATTTTATTTGAAACCAAACCATTGATCACCCAACCCATCTCTTTTATCACCTATATATAGTATGAGTACACAATATATCACTATATCAGTTCCAACCATTTCAATTTATTTACCAAAATTTGGTTACATTTTATATATGAGAGAATAACTAAAATGAACCGCTAAAAGTCTCACCATCGTTTTATTATAAAGAAAATTAGATTATGACTTAATAACATGATTTTTAAGTCACTTTTAACACGTCCATTATTTATAAAATTCAAAAAAATAATAATAACATTGTGCCACTTGATTAAGCAGATGATTGAGCATGCAATAAAAGGAAATTTATGAATGACAGCATATTATAACAACAATCCACTGGCAAGTCATACAAGGCTCCTAATATATAGTTAACAAACCTTTCTCAGCTTCAAAGATTTTTACTATACATTTCTATTTTCTGGGTATTTAGTCTCTTAGCACAACTCAAATCTTATTTTCGGACGATTACTAGGGACTACATGAAGGAATCAAGATACCCATACCTATGTCGTTTGTTGAACTGTAGCAAGCTGGCGTAAGTCCGATCCCATACTCCAATGTATAGAGTTTCATCATCGGGGCTAAGAGAAACACCAGAAATTTCCCCAAAGAAATCGATTTCTTGCCTTTTTTCGTAGTTTAACTTTGTGTTATAGACATGAACGAAATCTGCAGGTTCTGCCACCACCAAAAACTGCCCATCTGAAGAGAACCGAACAGATCGTACTGCACCCATGTTTCCTTTGAGGATGGAAACTGGGTTTGAAAGATTTCTTAGATCCCATACCCTGCAAGTCTTGTCCTGATTTCCAGTCGCGAAGATTCTCCCGTTGGGATGCCATGCAGAGGCAAACGAGTAGTCGAGATGACCTTCCACTGTGGCAACCGTCTGACAGGGGTGGGGGGATCACAATGTGATGAGGAGGATGTCATTATCCCAAAAACAAAAAGGTTGAACTTAGAAAGTAAAAGTTACGACCACAAGTTCTTGCCTTTCCATTTGTAGAGTCGACAAGCAGTCCTTCTAGATGATCTCCAACTACTGTTATGAGTTTGCGATCTGGACTCAAAGATGTATGCTGCAACAAGAAATTTTTCCCACTTTTTAGTATCCAAATGAAACATTGGAACTGAAACTGCTTTAGTTATTTACTTGGCATTCTCACGGAAGGTTTAAACTTTAAAGATCATTTGCGATTCACTGACAATACACTTTAATATCCATAATCATGATAGTTAAGGAAGAAATAGGCCGCTTTAGTACTTTTCAGTATCAAAATTTAATCCAAATTCTAATCTACTGTCTTTGTAAAACAAAATCATAATTGCAATTATAAAAAGAAAATTTCTAGATTTGTAACCGAAAGTAAAAAGATAAATCTCATTTTTGGAATGTACCAAGTTACCAACAATCTGAGATCGGTAACAATAACTAATGCTAGGAAAATAAAGGATCTGTAGGGAACTCACATTCACTGGCCACGGAAAGCAGAAATGATTGACAAGCTGAAATCTCTCCATATCATATTCTCTCACACCACAATCGTTGTTTGATGCCATAAAATGCATTCCGCCACTACAAAGCAACAATTTGATCAAAATATACAAAAAAAACATTAGAAATAATCTATTTATTGTGAACAGGTACATCTTGATTCATAATTACCTCAAGGTATCGTATATCTCAATAGCATTTGTTATGGCATTGTCTTCATAAGTTGTTCTTGTACAAAAACTTATTCCCTGTTTATCCAACCTCTGCATCATTTAATACAGCAGATTTCATGTTATTGATGGGACAAAATCAACAATATTATGAATGATTACTGACATTTGCAGGTGCATACACTGCAGCAAAAGTGAACAATAATTGATGGTAATTCTAAATAGAAATTCATGCAAGAAAGGCAGTTGCGAAATCTAAAATGTTGGTATCAAGATACTACACATGGGTATTTTAAAGATAAATTTGTATTTGATTATTCAGTAGGGAATAGGAATGCCAGCAAGGTAAGGAATTTAGCTATTAAGGTTCAGTACTTCAGTTGAATATTTCCCTCATTTCATGTTACCACTTCCACAAAAGGATATCGTAATTTATGTAGAATAAGTTTGATACTAATCAAGTCTTGTATCATCTCCTTTGTTTCTAAATGGAGCCTTATTCCAATCTTTTAAATTTATTCCCCTGTTTGAGAATATGTAATCACAAATCATTTGACAAATACAGAGTTGAGCTTAGGTTTATCATTTAACCTCTATATCTCCTACAAATCTTGTTCTGCATCAGTTCGTTTGAACATTTATCAAAAAAAAAAGAAGAAGAAGAAGCTTAGCTTCTGAGTATATAGATAGTTCTGCTGGCTAGTTCGTTAAACAAAGTCGGAGTCACACAAGCTTCCTTGTGTAGCAGTTAATGTCTACATATGATCCTTACAGACCCAAATTTCTTTCAAGACCTAATCCTTAATAGAAGTCTTTCTTTACCAGATCCTTCAAAAAAATCTCATACAACCTTTGTTAAAGTTAGCTCCAGTAGCAACACATGCAAGGCCAAATTGCTGGATGCTTCCACAATCATATTAAAAAGGAACTAAGCTCAATTTGTGGCTGGCCCATTTTTAAGTTGTGAAAAACTGTTTGACTTAATGCCTAGTGGCCACTTGACAATCTAAGTACCGTAAGTAGTGTTAAAAATGGATTGTTTAGAGTGGACTATATACATATACTCTGTGTGTGCATGTATACCACAATAATCTCAATTCAGCTACGTTGCACCTCAAAAGGTTTATAGTTCATGGTAATGTTCTAATATGGGTATATCAATTATCTTAAATCAGGCTTTGAAAGCCTAATTAGTAAACACCGAACAGGTATGGCTAGAGAGCACCAAGTTTTGGTAGGGGCCAAGGAATCCTACGTCCACCACAGATGCCAATACTTTAAAGGATACTCGATTCATAATTGATAACTTGGCATCTAGATTTCTATATGGGGACTTGGTGTCAGACTAAAAGGTTACTGGCAAAGAACCCAATCACATGTACCAATTAACATGGTGCCAAAAAGAATTAATGAAGATAGTGATTATGCATGTCTATGAAGTGTGATGATGTTGACGGAAACAATCTTCTAACTATAGTGTACTGCTGGTCGATACCACAATCTGCCAAAAATGGCAGAGGTCTCGTTTTTTTGGCAATTTTCACTGATATGGTATTCATATAATATGCTTGATAAAAAATATGAGTTCACTTCAACTAAGACTTACGAATAATCCACAACATTAGTGCTCAATAATGAAATAAAACAGAGAATGATCTTTCCGTAAGGGTTAACTAGTCGGCCATCATTAAAATCACGGAACCGAATGTTCCAGATTTGAAAATTCTGGAGACCTTGCTACGGTAAGATCCTTACTAGATATTCTATTTAATATACTGGCAAGGGAAACAAAACTTTTTTACTGAATAGGTATTAACAGATTACCTTACAAGCAAGTTCTCCTTGAAAACCTCCAGCAACCAGAAAATCATTATTGACTGCTAGTGTACTAATCTGAGTTTGTGTGAAGCCTTCCAGCAAACTTCCCGCATGTTTCTGTGATCAGGAAACGAATCACAATACCGGATGAGATTTAAAATGAACAAAAGAAATTCAAATTCCAGGACTTTTGCCCGGAGAAACTCAGAATAGGTGTGAACTTTTAAAAGAAAAACAGAATGCACAACATCACTTCCCTCTTTATGCAACTTCATAACATTATGACGAATGGAAAGTACCTCGGTAGGTGCTACGTGCCCAGAGAAGTTAAGGATTTCCGTTAAGTTTTGTGATAATGATGACCAGTGCATGATCGAGTAGTTAGACATGAGATACACATCATGCTTTGATGTAGCCCATACCAGGTTCCGTAGCTGTACACAAAATGCATGGATAAAGTTACTATATCCTACATGTACTTAAGATTTAATAAAAATGCAAGCACATTCTCGGATATGTGTATGTGTGTGTATTGGGGGGGGGGGGGGGGGGTGGGGGGTTTCAACCTTCGGTCCCACACACTACAAATGCTTGACAGAAAGAATGTATTGGTATAAACCTGAAAATGAAGGATTGTAGGCTTCACCGATCTTGTATTATGAAAGAATTCATAGTAGTTACCACCCTTTGACTTTTGCTTGCATATCTGCTTCCAACAAATTGTCATGATACTAAAACTGGAAACCAAAATAATCATATTCATGAAGCTGAGAGCAAAGGGACCATACCCTATCGACAGCATCCCCCGATAAGGGAATGTTCTCATAGTTCCTATATTGTTCCAACCTCGTTCGTCTGTAACTTTCCCTTGTTATATTTAATCTTTCCCAAGGAATGCCTTGAATATCTTTGCCTGTCCTTGCTTGAGCAGAGGACGTATCCGTCACCTTCGTAAGCTATTCAACATTAAAACTTAAAACGATACCATATCGACACAATTATACTACATCTAAGAACTCTAACCAGGCAAGTAGCCTATGCAAAATTAGGGTAGCGAAAATACGATGAAACTAGACTAACCATGTCATAATCATCAAGGCTTTGATCTCCACCGTTTTCGTCTCCATCCACATCATCTGCAAAATCCGACATGTCCCCTTCTTCTGCCATGTAATCTATTTGCTCAACTTCGTTGTGTGGCATCCTATAAATTACCAGTTAAGATGTTCTCTATTCCTCCAATCTATGAAAATGGAAGACAACCAAAAGAAGATGCAATTAACTTTCTCACAACAAAACCCCTTACAACAACCCCCCCCCCCCCCCCCCCCCCCAAGAACAATACTTTTTATGACTCGAGAACATATCAAATGGAAGTCCCCGAACTCTAAATACAAATCCACAAGCGTCATTTACTACTATCAACAAAACATCCATTTAGAACGAACAATCTATGAGTTAAGAGCACACACACAAATAATGAAATAGAAGGTATACTTTTTTACATTGAAGCATAAAAACAAACAGTTAGTGTGCATGTAAACTTAATAGTTGCTATCTGTTTCAAAAAAGCAAAAAGCAAAAAAGAAACGGATCATCGTGCAAAGTACTTGTATAATTAAACGTTTTCAAGGAACCCTACGTACTGGGGAGCAAAAAAAGAAATAAAATAGACCCTGATTCATCGACTAAACGAACGCAAACAGAAAACCCTACTCATAAATTGCTGGAATTTACGATTCAAAACAAACCCAGAAAGGGGAATCGAGTGAAATCAAAACAGTAAAGATAAAAACAAAGGTGTAAGTTAGTTTGTAAAGGTTGGATTGTGGAAGAAGAGGGTCTTTTCGTACGAAATCGCACCTGATAAGATTTCTTTCTTTCTTGATTACTGCAATATTAGATTCAGAGGGGGTGAATCAGCTCAAATCTCTCTTCCAGTTGTGTCTAGAAGAAGAAAAGGAAAAAGAAAAAGAAAACCCTTTTCTGTTCAAGTCTATCTCCTTCTCGTTAATCATTTCATTTACTCATAATTAGCAATAAGAGTGGATTATAACTGATCTCAAACTCTTCCACCTCCATGGTTTGTTTTACCTTTTACTATAATTTTTTATTCACGTTATTGTAAAACTTAATTAATATGCATTTGTTTTTGTATAACTTTTTATTACACATATATCTTTTTAAATTGCTAAAACACTACAGGCCTTATTTGTTTTTCATTCAGAGAATCTTAAAAATATCTGAAGTCTAAAGTTCAGATCTACAATAAATTAAGATTGTTTGTTTAAATTCAGACTTAAGATATTGAAACCTCTGAAGTTTAAGAAGATGATAGTTTTCTGAATTAAAATTAAGAGCCTCTTAATTTCAGATGTTAAGACCTTCTCCTAAGTTCAGACGTGATTTTCAGATTTCAGACATTTAACCTCTTAAAAAACGAATATCACCTTCTACTTGTTTGAGTTTTATTAATTTTAAAATTTCTAATTTTACCATAAAAACATATTTTATTGAATCAAAGTTAAATTGTTTTAGGTTACTTTTGTTAGATGAGTTTTATAATTGTGCTTCTCAAAAGTATAAATATCAATAACAACATCTTTGGTTTGTTTTTACATCATATTACCATTTATTAAGCTCATATTCATGATACTTAAATTAATTCTTACATTATTTGAATCTTTCACGTAATTATCGCATCTTTTAATATATCATTTCAACATCATATGTTTTTATTCATCTTATAAATGGTGTTATTATGAATATTTCATATAAAAAAATCCATAATTATTGTATTACCTATGAATTTAAAACTTTGGCTTATTTAGGTTGCTTTTAGTTAACGAAAACTAGTCATTTTTCAATTTCAGTTTTCAAGTTATAGTTTTTAGAAGAAAAAAAAAACAAGGTTTCCATAAAAAGCAAAAATTTGTTTAGATGGTAAACTTTTAGTTTTAAGAAAAATAAGATGAGTGATTATAAAATAAGAAAAATAGGATAAATAATAGAAAAGTAAAAGAGAGATCGAAAGAAAGAAAGAGAGAATTATAAACAAATATAATGTAGGTAATAAAAAACTAAGAGAGAGAATATGAATATTGGTATATTAAAAAGTGAAATAAAATTGTTTGTGCGTAAAAAAGTTTTCTTTTTTTTTTTTTGAAAACTAAAATGAAAATTTTTAAAATTTTCGTTAAAGACTGTTAAGTTAAAAAAAAAATCATTTTTTTATAGTTATTTCTTATTGTTTTCGTGTTTCGACACCGACTTTTTTGTATTGATTGTGCTTAAACTATTTATTGCACATGCTGACATATTGATTGTATCTTTTGGAAGAAATAATAATAATGTCATCAGTTTTTTCATTCATATTTTAAATGATAAATATTTCCATTTACAAAATATTTATATATTAACTTTTCATTTTGACATTGTTGTCAGCAATCGTTATCAGTTGGGCCATTAAGAGTATGGTTTGGGGTCCAGCCCATTAATATATGATCGGGCCCACATTATCTGTTACTCGTGACCACAACTTTTAATATCTGCTACATATACTACGCCTAAAAATAAGCTCTTTGTCCCTTTTCTTTCAACTGTCCTTAAATTACCCGTCCAATAAAACGTTATATTAGTAGCAAGGACTAATCGCTAAAAATAGAATTTGCTTTATTATTTTTATTATTTATAATGACATTATTTACTTTTTATCATTAATAATATTAACTTTTACATTTTTTTTATAATTTATAGCAAAACTTAAAAAAGTTGTTGCTATAAATGATAAAAAGAATACAAAAGCTATTACTATTAAGGATACAAAATACTAAGTTGATATTATTCATATGAAAAAATAAAAAAGTTGATACAATTAGTGACAAAAAAATAAATAATGTTGTTATAAATGATAAAAATCAAAAGTACTGTATATTTTATTTCATGTAATGTTTTGACAAAATATAATTATTTTTATGTTTTTTTTAACTATTTCATGGTATATTGCATCAATGTCTCACCATTTCTTAATATTTATTTATATTTCATTGTCATTAAATTTTATTTTTAAAAAACTTTATAATCATCAAACCCAAGGGATTACTTGGGCTGTAAACTAACCGAATGTCCGACGAACCGTTCGTTAGTCATTCGTTGTGAAGCTTGTTTATGTCTGTTCAAATAAACAAACATAAACACGATTTTTCTTCGTTTAATTAAATGAATGAACATGAACATAGACTTTATTCGTTTATTTATGTTTGTGAACATTTGGTTACATTCATAGTTTGTGATTATTGATAATTTGTTTTAATAATTATATTATACTAAAAATAAATATATAGCATTGTTATTATATAGTATTTTTAAATAGTATATTACTAAATATATAAACTTATAAATTAAATTTAATCGAGTCATTGGTGACATTGTATCAATATCAAAGTAGATTCAAGTGCTAAAAGATGTTAATTTGGTATTAAAAAGTGAGTTTCTTGTTTTTTAATACATTAATTTGATATTATCGTACTACTACTTTGAAGTGATTTATAGAACTTATGAATGTGTGAATGTCATTTGAAAAACTATAAATTGTGTATTATGAGTTTGTTTTTTAATCAGCAAATTTGTTCATTTGTGTTTATTTAAGTGTTTATTTTGTGTTCGTTCATTTATGTTCGCTTATATTCGATTATTTGTTATACAAACACAAACAATGTCAAATCCTTATTGAATGAACACAAACAAAAATTCATGTGTTTGTCATGTTCGTGTTCGTTTATATCTGTGTTTGTTCACTTGTTCAGCTAAAATAAAACGAACAAATATGACTATTTTGTTTTAAAATAAAGTAGAAATCGAAATTTAAAAGAGCAAATAACACGTGAACTAAATTTTCATGCTACAATTGTGTGGATTTCAAATTTAGTATTGTATATAACATAAATATTCTAACCGCACGTTAAGCTCATCATTATTATGTTGATTATATTTTTTTTGCAGATTACTTTATTATCATTGTTAATGTCGTTTACCAAGTGACTCACCAACTCTCTAATTGACTCACCAGCTCTCTAGTTGACTGTTATTTTGGATTGTGAATCTCAAGTACCCGATTAGAGGCTAGAGATTCTTCAGGCACAACTAAAGACCAACCACGTTGACAACTAGCTAGTGACCACTTCAGTAAGTAATGTTCTCTTATATTGTGACATGACATATTGATCGGTATTTGGATGACTGTAAACCTTAAACTTGAATCATAGTTGACTAAACCGACTAACTGGAGCTTGTTCAGGTAAAGAATATTATATTATGTTGGTAGTTAATTTAGTTGTTTGTCATTGACAGTTTTTTTTTTAAACCTAAAGTGACGATAGTTTGTCAAGTTATTATGAGATAGTTTGTACCATATACGTTTGAACCTAACAAAGACATAATATGTTTGAAATTAAAATTTTTGGCCTTGTAATTTAAATTACAAAAGAAATAAATCCATTTATATGATAATGGATGTGATTTTACTAAAGAAGACATAGAAGTTGATTTTACTCATTTTTATGGCGGTTATAATTCTCATATAAACAAGCAAAACTATATACAATCACCATCCAGTTTAAAAGTTTAAAAAATGAGTCATTGAAGTGAAAAAATAACCAGAGGTGGCTTTTAGGGTGTGCGAAAGCCTCGACCGCACAGGGCCCCCAATTTCGTAGGGCCTCACGGTTATGATAAAGTTCTGAATTTAAACGGCCCTGAAAATAACAAAAGTATATTTTATTTTGGTTTTGGATGGCACATGTGATGAGTGTGGTCAGAAACAGGAGAAAAAGAAAGACGTGTGCTGCTGCAGATTCTCCACCCAATCCCTCCAAACAACTAACTTCCAACCCACTTCACTTGTCCTTTTATTACATTCACAAAACCATTTACATCCAATCATAAGGTTTTATTTACTAAAAAAATTTATTACACCTTTGATTTACTTTACGTTTGAAAAAGTGTTATAGCATTTTGGAAACTAATAATCAGATAATAGTTGTAACAAAAAGTGTTTTCGAAAATGTAGTGTTTAGTTTAGCTTTTGTCGATTGCTATCATAATTATTAAATAATCAGTTCATTTTTAAAGTGTTTGGATTTGCATTTTAACTTGTAAAATAACAAAATAATCACTTATTAAGCAAATAAGCTACGTTTTTTAACTTATGAAAAAAATGATAGGATTAACTCTAAACGCAAATAATCACTTATTAACGTATGCAATCTAAACACTTTAAACCAATAATTTGCGTTATTGTAACGCACGTTTATAACGGAAACTAAACATCCTCGAAGAATGCAATCCGCTTTGAAATATTAATATTTTGTTTTTATAATTCAATTTTTTTTGTCGTTTGTAATTGTACATCCAGGGTACAATTGGTACTTGGAATTATAGATAATGTAGTTGCCTAGATTTACAAGGTTTAAGCAATGATAACACATTATTAAACATTAACATATACGATAAAAAAGACTATAAAATCTTTAATCCATTTTCATGTTTTTTATTCTTTCCATATTCATAAGAAAATGAAAGAAACATAAGAAAATGAAAGAAATAAAAATCACACCAATGTTAATTCTTCACTTCCTTCCATTAAGAAACACTCTCATGATTAAAAAAACCTTGTAAACCTAAATAATTCCATTATCTACAATTTCATGTAGCAAACAAGGCCCCTTTTAGATTATGCATTTGTAACATGTTAAATGATTAAAATTTTCTGCTTAAGAATGCGAAAGTCGACTAGTGTATTTTTATTCTATACCACCTCCTAACTTGTATTTACATAATAACTATCAATTTTAATAAAAAAAAATTTGAACAATAAACTGATGTTGACAACCATTGTTAAAGAGCATAAAACTTACCCATGTTAACGGCTTATCCAACAAGTCTGGCCCATCTTCTTTTATCATGCTAGAATATATATATATATATATATATATATATATATATATATATATATATATATATATATATATATATATATATATATATATATATATAATAGTGAATTAGTGATGTTATATTTAAAAAATTAAAAACTTTCATTCATATGATCCTATCAACTCTATATATATAAAAGTAAAAACCCCACCCCACCTAGTTTGTCGTATCAAAAATCAATTTACAACATATAATATAAAAGTTGAGCTGAAATTTGTGTGTGTGGGTATGGTGTGTACAGTACGTACTGTATTATGGTCTTTTATATTATATATACCTTCAAGATTCACATGACTTTTTACATTTGTGAAGAAGAGAAGAGGTTCCTTTGTAACCTGCAGAGATGGCAAGCAAGCTAGCATTTCTCAAGCTTCTCTTTTGGGCTTCTCTCTCACTATCCCATCATCTACTTAACATTGGTCTCTCTCTCTCTCTCTCTCTCTCTCTCTCTCTCTCTCTCTCTCTCTCTCTCTCTCTCTCTCTCTCTCTCTCTATATATATATATATATATATATATATATATATATATATATATATATATATATATATATATATATATATATATATATATATATATATCTATAGGTGAGACCACTCGTAAACCTTTTTTTTTAATTTAATTAACATTACATAGATGATATACAAATTTCATGTAAATTCAAAGACTCTAAGTGCATGAAATCACGCATCACATATATGCACGTTCACATGTATTCAAATTTATGTAAGTTTTACGTTCACGTCACTTTTTCAGAGCTAGGAGACGTGAATGTATGTGAAATGTACATATGATCAACATAATATTTGTTAAAACATGTTTATGAAAACAAAAATTTAATAAATTTTTTTTTAAATGTGGTTCCTTTTGATGCGCTGCATAATTAGTGATACTCTCTCTAACCATATTCTCTCTCTCTATCTATCTATATATATATATATATATATATATATATATATATATATATATATATATATATATATATATATATATATATATATATATATATTGTTTATATGTATGCATATCTGTGTGTGTATGCATGTAAGTAAGCACAGAATTTGGAAGAAAGGGTAAGAATGTACATGTGCAGGAAATGGAGAAAGATGCGGAAGAAAAGGTCCAAGCCTAAAGCAGACACAGATGGGGTTGGACAAAGGACCAACGTATATGGTGGAGGTCCAAAACACATGCCCAACATGCCCCGTCATTGATGTTCATGTCCAGTGTGGCAACTTTTCTCAAGCTCTCGTCAATCCAAGGATTTTTAGAGTCTTGGGTCACGACTGCGTCGTTAACAGTGGTGAACCCTTGGAGCCTCTTCAAAAGTTGTCGTTTAATTACTCTCATTCCATGTACGCTTTGAACCCTTCCGCTTGGTACTATCAATGTGAGTAGCTTGACATCATGCAGTATGTGTCTAGTGGATCGCAGGCAGAAATCATTAATCTAAATTATCTTTTTAATTCCTTAATGTATTCCTAACCCGATTGTTTAGAGCGAAATAATTATATATCTGGACAGCTAGGAAATCAGGGTATCATTAGGTTCAGTAGAGCAATTAGTAACAAGAATATTATAGTCTCATGAGTAATCTGGTTGCTAGCAGAATCAATGTGATGAAAGCCAACCAAATGTACCGATCCAGTGATTTCGTCCCTCAGTGTGATGTTCGAAGAGCCTGATATGATACACAAAATTGGAATTTGAAATCTCAGTATAAGATGGATTTAATCTCCTCAAATCAACATTAGCTTCAGCAATAAAGACTAGTAAATACTGACAGTTATACTCGGTCCATCCAATTGTCTGGTTTTCAAGATCATACAAGACCAGTTTATTCGAGAGTACCATATCTGAAAAACCAAAATTAAAAAAGGGAGGAATGAATTTGCTTTTATTAGATTGTGAACGCAATAGCTGCATCAAATTCTATGTGTCCACATCACTTATGTTGCAACGGCACAGGCGGTGCAACTTGTTCACTTACAAACATAGAGGTAATCCTACTAATCCAAAATAAGTGGTTACCTCCCAATAAAATCGTGTCTCGTGCATTCTGGGAACCCATGCCATTGTTTTGCCAGCCAAAACACAAGAAATCTTCCTGCAAGATTTTGATGACATGTGGAACCTTATTGGAATATATATACAGCATAAGCTGAAGATCATACATGTAACTTATTAATTCAACTTATATAAATCGTTTCACATATTGGGTATCTTTGGCAAAACTAAGTGTAGTTGTGAACTTGAGCTTTTAGTTTTATAAAAGTGATTGGTAAAACTAATTATAGTTGCAGCTTAAAATGACATGAAAGGATAAACATGTTAATCAGAAATTTTAATTTGTAGTTATTTTGAAGTATGATGACTTAATTTCAATCTTCGCCCATCTTATTTATCGGCTTCTTATCATATATACGTTGCATCATGTTACTTCTATCATTGAACATACCCGGAAAGTCAAATTTTCCCTCACAATCAAATTTATCTACATTTTGAGACTCTTCTCTTCATCTTTATCATCTACATTCCTTTGGAAATGAAATTGTCAATGTGTCCATTCATAATGCCACTTTTAAGTTAAAATTAGAGGTGACAAAACGGGCAGTCAAATAAGATTGGATGACAGATTATAATGGGTAATGAGTTAAACAAGGGATCAAATGGGTTGGATTGAGTTCACTTGTTGGATTCCAACAGCCTGGAGCTCCCGGTTCTCTTTCCTTTTTTCATTTCATTTTCCATTTTAAGAATAAAGAAGAAACACCGACACATTTAACAAGAAACAAATAAGTTTAAATAATATTAGAATAGCCCATGGGATAAATATTTACTCTATTTTCACAAAAAATCAATTTGGAACTTTTTTGCATCATAAACTAGAGATGTTCAGTGCATGTCATGAAAACCGAAAACATGAAGAGAACAGTGTCAGTAACATCATTAAAAGCAGTAACTCCTACATACGATAAATGATTAAGCTATAAAGGGGTTGCATGACAGAAGATACTTACAAAGGCAAATAAATAATCACGAGGATAAACCTTCAAGGAGAGTGAATTTTCAAAATAGAATGTGACTTCAGGAAATCCATCATCGACACTGCAAGCATAGCATCAACATATTATAAGCCATCTATGTGTAAAAGTATGGAAACTAAAAGCACCATACATACATATATATAATATGTATCTGTATATGTGTGTGAGTTTGTATCCATGTTCTAATAACATGGCCACAATCAACACAAAGCACAAGGGTAAAAAGACAAGATCGCCAAAGTTTATTCTTGAAAGAAACAAAATTACTTAGGTGGTGTTTGGTTCGCAGAATGTAATTCGAAAAAATTGGAATTTAAATGTAACTTGTTTTGAACTTTTTATAACAAAGATGAAGAGTTAAATTTTATATATTTGTTATCAAATTCTTTGTATATAGGAATTTGACATTCCTCCCTTCTTATGCATGAATTAGATTCCAACCCATACATGACTTAGATTCCAACCTACGTCCTTAACTAATACTAAAAACTATGTTTAACGCTCACCGCCAAACATATTAATAACTAAAACTTAAATTCCAATTCCTTCGAATTCCATTTCATGAACCAAACACCACCTCATTCTTATTACATAATAAATGAAGCACGAGTAGCCATAAAATTAGCAAAATGCCCTTATTTTGTTAGGGTAATAGGGTCAGACTCCATTCCTGTAAAATCTGACTATCTGAGTATGTAGACAGAAAGTTCCATAAAAATGGTTACCTTCCAGAGAATTTAAAGCATGTATATGATTGGTGTTGAAGAGTGTGCAATTGCATATCAGACTGTCCTGCAACTATCTAAAGGAAAAGAATCAAACATAAAAATCAAATAAAGGATACGACTTCCAAAAAGCAACACCATCCAGTTGTAACTGCAGAAAAATAAATAAGAAAGATTGAAATTTCACCTTAATCACCAGTTGCTTGTAAATAAAATCCGGAAGATATGCTAATGTTGTACCACTATCTATCACTGTCATTGGTTTCTCTACTCTTCCATACGAATCTGCTGAAAGATTCAGAAACTCTGTACCAACTTCAATTCCCGTGACATTTACAGAGTAATGTGGCCTAAAATTTTTTAGGTGACAAACTTAGTTGAATGTCTATAATTTTAAGAAGTAAACTCAAATCCGATTTGATTGCCAGACAGGAGACGCTGCATCAATAAATCCACATATACTTTTTAAAAGGAACACCTTCGAGTTCAGAGAAATTAATGTTTCAACTTATAATATGCCATCTACAATTTTCATTTTTAATGTTGTTATGCAAATTGATTCTGCATGCATATTTTACCATTGAAACTCTACGATATTCATTGCACTCTCCTCAGGATCAGTGTTCTCATATGAAGAGAAAGGTACAAAAGAAATGGAAAAGAACATGGAGATGTTATTTTTCAGTTTGAAAACAGCCAACAGATTGGCCATAGCGTTACAATTGACCTGCATGCAATTAGAAATCAACAGAACCATCACATTAACAAGCAAAAGAACAGATACACAGTCAGAATCTAAAAACAAATAACCATAACGTAAAACAAACTCAATGGCCGGACCCCATGAATAATCATCAAACCAAAATATAAACAAAATTTGGAAAACAGAGAAAGTATCACTCACTGATCTTGGATCAAATGCGTTGAATTAACTTTCGGCAGAACAACATGGCCAATTGCAAAAATGCCACCACCATTATCACCATCTAAACAATGTGCAAACATCTTTTTCACTTTCCCAGAAGAAGCCAGCTGTGATATGATGGATGCATTTGAGTTCCCAAAACCAAGAATCCCATCGAGTGCCTCCTCAGTAGAACGTAGGTTGCCAGATTGATTAGTACCACACCTGATTAGAAACAGTAATATTACAAACGCATTACATGGATGGACAAAGGTAACAAACAATACAAGCACCAGGAGTCAGTGACAACATCCAGCATCTAATTAGAAATTAGAATTATCAAAGTTATTGACATATGCAAATTGCAAATGTACATACAGTAGAAGGGAAAGAGAACAAAAATGAGGCCTCAATATGTGAATTATGGAGAATTGAGAGAACATATACAGGAGGTCAATAGTTAAAAAGAGATAGCAAGACATTAAAGATCAAGTATGAGTATCTGCTTAGTGTATTCGTTTTTTTGATAACCAAGACAATTCCACACCAGTCAATTTTGTTGACATGACGGACAAACCTACGGCCCCATAAATATCCACAAACCCATGAGACCGGAAAAACCACCAATCCGAAGATAGGGACATGTGACATCCTGGAACTTGAAATCGGTGGGATTTGAACCTGGTACTCCTCCTTTGAAGAATCTTATCTCCGAGCCAATCACCACTCAACCACCTAATAAGGAGGTTGCTTAGTGGGTTCTTGCTACAGAGCCAGGTGGTGGTACCATCTACTCAAAAGATACAATGCAAATGCTTGCAGCTAAAAACATTCTTAAGAAGAACGAGAAACCAATAAACTCTTAGGCTTGTAAGCACTACCTTTGTGACTCCTAAAACTTAATGAGCCTTTTAATTTGTTATTTACATACATCAAGAAAAAATTGTTTCTCCCCAGAAGACAATAAGTAATACTCCAGTCAGATTACTCTCTACTAGATATAAAACGTGTAATCAAGTTAGTGCCAGTGTGCCACTTGACACAACAAGATGAACAACTTCTCAAGTTCTTTGGTGAATGCAAAATAACTGATGAATGAAGTGAAACATTGACTTCATATATCCATACACACCACATCACCACTCACGTCAAGGAAAATTCAATTCAAACGACCATGCAAAATGCAAAATTGGGCAGCACATTTAGGCATCCATATCAAAAAGGTTGTAGAAGAATGGGAAGAGAAAATGAAGCTTAATAAACTTTAATATTTGACAGAGAATCAAACTGGATATGATCAGTGAGCAGCAAATCTTCGTGTGCTTATGTTGTGACTAGGATCAAGCAACTTCTTGGAAACTTTCATCTTGAGACTTATATTTTGCTATTGAACAGCAAATTACACGAGAACAACAGGATTTGGCCAGTCAGGAATAAATTGTCAAGCATGACATGCCAACCAAAGCTCTAGAGGAGATCTGATCGCCCAAAGATCATCTAAAAATCTGAGATTGCTATTCATGAAGAGGCAGAGTATCTATGTGCATGTGTCTGCAAGGGCCGGTCTATTAGACGTTCATTTTTTCTTAAGGGTATTCTGTATTCTAAGACCACGTAGCTTGTAGTCTATATAGACTCTGTGGCTAGTGTACCATACTACATCTTAGAAATAAGATCATTTCACTTTGGTTTTCGTGCATATGTTGATAGTTATTATCTTGTTCTGAAATTTCTAGATCTGCAAGGATAAATAGAGACTAGTTTATGGCTTTATGGACAACTTGCACAGAGTGTTAATGGAGATCTAGATGTACCCAAAAACAACACTTTCATTTGCCAGCTTAGTTTCCAAGTCACCCGACACACTTTCATATTGGATAACATCCTTGACGAGATAACCACTACTGTCACTCCCATCTCCATAATATTCATCATACAGACATGATGCATTAGCCTTGCAACCTGTAACTATACCCCCATTGATCTCTGCACAAATCTCTGCATCACATTTCACCAAATTTCCAGTGACTGAATCCTTTGGATCATATTGTGTTAGGTCCAGCTGTCATAAATAGAATATGTTAAAAAGTGTCTAGCATTTACGAACTATGAGCATGAATAAGGTTAGATCAAACTCGGTTTTCTATTTTCATACTCCAGGCGAATATGGTTTTAACTTTTAATGATCATGTAAATTTTAGAAACAAAAAAACTGGGATGAGTCTGAAAACGAATAGAATCACATGCAACATTATCCTTAAAAAGGACCGAGTAACTCTAGTTTATAGTATCATTTGCAGATGAAACAGACAAGGAATAAAGCCAATCAAGAAACAAATACCCCATTATATCCTATCTCAGGGCATCCTTCGCATTGTATGCAATTGATCCACATCATATTACTTCCGGTGTCTACTTGCACATTGTAGTCCTTTGCCGGTGTTCCAAGTCCAACTTTGGCATAGTAAAGTCTGCGACAAACAGGTTTACATATCATGTACTTGCAAAACCAATATAGACACACAAACACAACACCAAGCTCATATTAGAAGAGCAGATCAACCTACTTCCAATCATGTGCACCATCTGTCTACAGTTCATTTTGATTATCATACAATAAGGTGCCGTTTGGATCGTTGGAATTTGACATGACAGGATTAGAAAATGATAGAATTTTGATATGATAAGATTTGAAAATGAAAGAACTAAAAAATGAAAGGATTATAGAAAGCTTAGTTTAATGGATTATATAATAAAATGTGGGTTCAATGGAGAACCTCCATGCATCGAGAAACATTGAAGAACCTCCATGCATCGAAGAACATTGAAGAACCTCCATGCACCACCACAAATGCATCACAATTCCCCCTTGATGCATCGTTATTTCCACGTGATGCATCAAATTCTCGTGTGATGCATCGATTTCTAGGTGATGCATTACGATTTTCTAGCTATGCATTGTGGTTCTGCAAGGTTCTTTGATGCATAAGGGTTCTCCATTGAACCCACCCCTATATAATTATTGGGGTAGAGGGAGGATGATGAAACGAGGAGGTTGGGGAATACCAAACGCTGAATGAAATTAGATTCCTTCCTTTCTTTTCAACCAAACATCATATGTAAGGATTTTGAAATCCAAATCCTAAATGAGGTGTTCAAATCCTTCAAACCAAACGCACCCTAATAGTATCGAAACGACGCAACCTGATATCTAGTTCTCTTTGCGGATTGAACTAAAGTGAATCGTAAACGTACCATGCTAAACCAAAAGCATTTAAAATTTTCCAAATCAATTTTTATTTTAACCATCATCATCGAACCAACTACATACCTTGAACACGTTTATATTCAATCCCTAATTTCCGATAAACCTCAACGTTGCGTCTTAAAAAACTTAAATTTCATATCCGAACAAGGAAACTCCAAAACTACATATCATGTCTACAAACTTTTGATACACAAAAAAAAACAGGGGGGAGGGGACAGTGACAGAGTGTAGCAATACCCGACGGCTTCAGGTCGACCGTTTCCACCTAGAGGAAGGTCAACGCCGGAGGCTAGAATTTGAAGGTGACGGAGACTATCATGAGCTTTAAGAACACTAAGTGACCGCTCCTTACCGGATAATTTGGAATTTACACTGAAAAGTGCACCTCCAAAATCACGATCCTTGCTTAACACAGAAGAAATGGAGATCAAAACCAAAAATAGTAACGAGACGAAGCTGAAAACAGCGTTGAGAACCATGACGATGATCGTATCCAATTATAACGTTGACGCGCCACTCTATTCCGGCAGGTGTTCATGTAACTGAAATGAAAGCAAATCTAAGACGACGACGCTGCAGCTGCGGCTGCGCCGGCGACGACCGGAAGGAGACTTGGTAACGACGAGGGTCCCACTCAAGACCCCCAAACTCTTCAACTTTCTCCGTGCGCGGAATGAATACTTCAGTTCCACCGCGCTATAAATGTATCGGGCGTGTTTGGCGCAGCTTTGGTGGCATTTAAAAGTTTTAGCTATTTTTTATTTGTTAGAGGGTGTTTGGATTTGCGTTTGAAAAAGTGCTGTAGCGTTTTGGAAACTAATAATCAGATAATTGCTGTAACAAAAAGTGCTGCAGGATATGTAGTATTTGGTTTAGCTTCTGCTGTTTGATATCATAATTATCAAATAATCAGTTTTTAAAGTGTTTGGATTTGCGTTTTTACTTGTAAAATGACCAAATAATCACTTATTAAGCAAATAAGCTACAATTTTTAACTTATGAAAAAGTGTGGTAGGACAAACGCTAAACGCAAATAATCACTTATTAATGTATGCAATCCAAACACTTTAAACCAATTATTTGCGTTATTCTAACGTAATAAGCTAATAATCACATTTATAACGCAAAACCAAACACCCTCTTAGTCTCAAAGTCCCGAATTGGCCTCTACCGAAACACCGTCCCGCTTAATGCTACTTTTGTATTTTTCTAACATCAATTTTTTATTTTTATCATTTACAGGAATATTATTATTATTTTTCATTGATAACATCAACTTTTGTATTTTTCTAACATCAATTTTTGTATTTTATGTCGTTAATAGCATTAACTATTGTATTTTTTAATCATTTATAGCAACAATTTTTTTTAAATTTTGCTACAAAAAAAATAAATTTTAATATTATTAATGATAAAAATAAATAATGTTGTTATAAATGTTAACGATGCTTAAAATTGTTTCTATTTTTAGCATTTAGCCCAATATTGAAAGTTAATTCTTGATTACCACTATTAATTTAGTTAAATATGAATTACTAAAAATGAATCATAATTCAATAAAATATATAATTCAAGTCCTGATTGTTGATTAACATTATTAATTTAGTCAATAATTACTAAAAATAAACGAAAAGGAAAATTCATGAATCAATATTATGAATTCATGAATAATCATTTGATTCGATTTTTTTGGTAAATGAATATAATCAAACAATTTTTTAATCATACTTGCATTATGTGTGTGTGTGGGGCGGGTTACTTATCTGATTTTGAATTTTTGATTGATAAACATTAAACAATAAACATTTTAATGTTTTAATATGCCATTTGTCCTTTCTTATATCAATTTGACATTTATAACAAGAAATTAAGAATACTACATATAAATGACAATAATTCATTTTAAATTTCAGTTTATTACTTGTACGTTTAAAACTAATATTTAGTGCTAGGCATTTATTTTCGTTTATTAGTACCATTTAGGGTTCATTCTTTTATAGTCTTTAATTAATTGATACTTGCATTGGAATCATGTAAGCATTTAAGATTATATTTGATTCAAATAACTATTACCTAAAGCTTAGACTCTAAATATAAATATGAAACACAGTCTGAAAATTATCTCATTATATGTATCCTTTCTATGCAATTTGAATTTTCCTTACAATATATATATATATATATATATATATATATATATATATATATATATATATATATATATATATATATATATGGCCGATGGTGAAGGCACAAGAAAGTTTTTAGTATTGATTAAGGATGTCTATTATAATTTAATTCATATATGGGTTGAAATTTAAATCATGTATAAGTTTAGAGAAATGTCAAATTCTTATAAACAATGAAATGTGATGGAAAGTATATAAAATTTAACCATTTACCTTAGTCATAAAAAATTCTAAACAAACTAAATTTAAATTCGAATTCTATCGAATTACATTTCATGAATCAAACGTCACCTAATCGTGTAATATTTAGTTAATTATAAAAGGAGACTGATGCTTTTAGTAAACCATATGATGAAAAATACTCACTTTATTCCTCGCAGTTATCATTGTTTGTTTTTCTGTCATTTAATTATTTCTAGTTTTATTGTATAAGTTCCATTATGCATATTGTATCCATACCCCTTTTAAACACTATAAAACTAGAATATTAATCGAGATGTCGTCAACTCATCAAAAATAAACTTCAGATAACCTAAGTAGTTAGGATAAGAAGGATCGTATCCACGAGGAACGTGTGGTTATAGTTGCAGCGAAACACGAATCTAAATACTTTACTTGAGCGAATAATGAAACTTAACGATAAACATTAATAAATAAATGCAAACTTAAACGAAACAAGAATCACTAACTAGAAAGACTTGGAACACAATAACACCAAACACTTAGGTTGTGATTATATGAATGAATGGATTACTTCTGTGTTTTATCACATAGAAAAGTAATTATATTCTATATTTCATTAGGTTATACTCGGGATCACATAGATATGACCTATTTGCAATATTATTAATATATCTTGGCCACGAAGTATGTTTTCATCATCACTTGTCTTAACTCATATTCTAGTATGAGCTCGGCACGAACGATATGATTGCAATAATTCGTCTTACGATAATCAACAATATAAGCATGAACACAAAAACACAATCATATGATTAACTAATGAAGATCACATGGAATGTATCAATGTTATATAACAAAACTACTTGACAAAATATAAAAGCTTCACTATGGTTTATCCCCGTAAGTAATTGTGATGAGATTAGCCCTCCATAGCCTTCAAAGATTGCATCTTGATTAGTGAAGAGATCTTCAAGGCGTTGGATTGCCTAATGGTTGAAGCGGAAGTGATCTTGGCATAGATTCGGTTTTAATCGGAGCTCCGGCGAGTGATGGGGTGAAAAAAGGGCTTTGGATGTGTGTGAGATGTCTTTTGGACGTTCTATGGCCTCTCCTTTTATAGATTTCTTCAAACCCTAAAGAAATCAATTGATGTTTATCCATTTTTCTTGAAAGATTCCGTTCGAACAGACTGATGGAGTTTTGGGCGGATTAGTCTGCTGAGGCTCTGACATTCTCCTGAAAACCTTTTGATCTCGGACAGATTGATCACCTTTTGGCAGATTGATCCGTTGCTTCTTTTCAAGTCTTTTCACTCCAATCAACACTAATTTTAGTCATTTGCTTCCATCACCTAATTCAAACAAAATACTTATGAAAGTAACTTATATTCCACGGAAGAGATGCATTTACATTTAAATTAAGCATGAAAACCTTAATGTAAAATGCATCGATCAATTATATTCCCATGTATTACCTGGGTTAAATTAAAAAAAAAAATGTATAATAAATATTTATAAAAACACATTAAATAATTTTTAAAAATTGAGATTATTAGATTTTAGTTAATTATATATTGGAATAGTTAGATTATAGTATAATAGATTGAATTGGATTTGATTTTAATTCAAATTAATTTTAGTAATGACATGTAAGACTGAAATTTGGACACGTGGCGAATTAAATGAGAGGTCGACACATGGCAAATTCGTTATTCATTTAATAGTATTTATTATAGATAGTTAAATTTCATAATAATATATTTAATCAAAAGCAAAAAAAATAATAGGTCCACAAGAACGTAAAAAATAATAGTTTCACAAGAATGGAATAAAAAAAAAGTTGGTTGACAAAATGAAAAGCAAACATGATAGCAACGTACTGTTGTAAAAGTCGATTGCTAATCAATGCATTTTGGCTATTATAAACTACAAAAACATAAAATATGAAAAATGTGGGATTACAAATCAACCGGATTTTAGTATATATGTTGTATTTATCTCAAAAGAAAAAAAAAACAAAAAGATTATAACAAAGGAAAATCGGAGCAACTAATCTTCTATCTATACTATTAAAATACTAAATATGTTGCCACGTGTCGTCGTATGCTTTTGCCATATGGCATCACCTCCTACTGCCATTTGGAAATTATGTTTTCTAAATCTATAATTAATTAATATCAAAATTAATTTAAATGATATATAACCAAATCTAAATCTAAACTAAATCTTTAATCTTTAATCTATAATAAAGTAGAACATATTCTGCCAAATGTCACTCCTATATTCTTCCAAAATTTTGTTTTCCTACCTCTTTTTCATAATTACAATTATAAATTTACTAATAATAAATAAATAAAGTATTAAATACTTTCCATTTCCATTTATTAAAAGGTAACACTTTGGTTGATTTTTATATATTCTTATATTAATTTCATATATTTTTATTATAACCAACAATTATTATAACTATGTAACAAGAAATAAAATAATTAATTATTATAAGTACAATATAAGTTTAAAATATATTTTCTGAATTAATTCATGTCATACATGGGTTATAAACTAGTCTTATCTAATATGAAACTCAAATTTGAATTTGAATTTATATTTAAATTTATTATGTTGTATAAGTAGATACTATAAATGTGATAAAATATTTTAATATTTATTCTACAAATTATAAACATTATTATTTTTTTAAAAAATTTAAATCCATGTTATACATGGGTACATAGATTAGTTTTCTAGTATGGTTGAATGTTGACATGCACCAAACGTACGTGGTAGAAACAAGACTAGTGGCCTAGTGGGGCGTCAATCTTAACCAACTACGTTTTCTTTTTATTGTTGGATGTCACCATCATTTTTGTGTTTTCTAATGTTAATTTGAATATTAAAATAATAAATAATAAATTTTTATGTGTGTAAAATCATCTTATTAGCAATACACATGATTCTCAACTCTCAAATGATACGTATTGATCTTGTTAGATAAATAAAATTTAGATTTGGTTTGGTTTGGTTTGACATATGAGCGTAATTTACTTTCAGCTTTTATCGTTTACAATAATGTAATTTCTTTTTTTTTTTTACATTAGAGTAACATATTTTAAGGGTGTTTGAATTTGCATTTAAAAAAGTGTTGCAGCGTTTTGAAACTAATGATCAAATAATAATTGTAACAAAAATTGATGTCGTCTGCTGGAAATTTAGTGTTTGGTTTAATTTCTGTTGTTTGCTATCACAATTATCAAATAATCAGTTTTCAAAGTGTTTGGTTTTGCGTTTTAACTTGTATAATAATCAAATAATAATTTATTATGTAAATAAGCTACATTTTTTATTTATGAAAAAGTGTGGTAGGATTACTTCAAAATGCAAATAATTTATATTAATGAATACAATCTAAACACTTTAAACAAATTATTTACATTATTGTTATGTAATAATCTAATAATATCTATACTATATATAATAAGAAAACCACTTGGAGTTTCTGGACCATTAGATGGAAAGAAATCAATGGTCCAGATTAATGACAACTCATAATTATTTATGAAATGTCTCTTATACTCTTAATTAAAATCAATTATTATACATATGCCATATTTTTAAATTCATTTTCCAAATTTACTACCTTAACTTAATTACATTAAATTTTGATTTTAATTATTTCATTATTAATGAATTAATATTAAATTAATATTTACCTAAAATAAATATGTGTCATTATTATCCTTAATGATCATAATTAATTAAAATGTGAAAATTTGGATTTAAATATAGAAGTGCAGTAAATAAAGTTATAATTTTTTGTTAATTATTTTGCTATCAAGATTTAAAATTTAATTGATAAAACTTCAATTGTGAATATGATAAATTTTGATTGTTGATTTTCAGATATTCCATTTTTATATTTTATCATTTTCAAAATATATACACATTCACATAATTGAAGTTTTTTGTTTCTTACATTGATATTTTATATTTGAAGTTAATAAAAATTAAAATAAACATTTTTTGCAAACACATATTATCTGTTTTTAATAATACAATATAATAATATTTTTTTTAATTAATATCAAACAACTAAGTATTTTTTTTATCTTTAATTTAACTAGCTTTCAATTTTTTTATTTTAATTATATATAAATTTTATAATAATTTATTTAAATTTAAAAAAATATGTATTTTCTAAATCAACCCATGTAATACATGGGTTGATTAACCTATATATTATGATGAAACAAAACAATTCATGTCACATGTCACTTCTACAATACAATGAAATTTTATTTTTCCACCTCTTTTTACAAATTTAACACTTTAACTTAATTGCATTAAATTTTAACTTTATTTTTTTCATTAATTAATTAGTAATAAATTAGATTTTGTAACATTTAAATTTAATGTTTATTTAAAATAAATATCTATCATCATTATCCATAATAATCATAATTAGATCCAAATATAAAAATTTGAATTAGTTGTGGAATTTATTATTATTATGAATAATAAAGGAAAACATCAAATGTCACGTGTCACCTCTACGTTCATAAAAAAGATAATTACAACTTATAAAAAATAAAAGATAAATAAAATTTAATATTTTAAAAAAGATAAATATACTCTATTTTTTAATCTGTAAATAATAAAAAATAAACACAATAATTATTTTTGTATGTTTTTATTTTTACTCATATACATTTTATATAAATAAATTTAATTAAAAATATCCACGTAATACGTGGGTTATAAACTAGTTCATTATAACGCAAAACCAAACATCCTCTTAAACATTTATCATTTATACCAATATAATTTCATATAAAATAACTACCTATTTTAACACTAATATATTTATTATAACAACGTTCTTTTAAACTTTTTATTTATGATATTTAAACACTCTTGAACTTTTTTTACAAAGGAAAGGAAATGAAAAATCAACCATATTTTCATGGTTTTCTCTTCATAACTGAAGTTGTGAAACACAACTAATTTTGTATTTCTTTTAAAACCCATTCTTTTTTCTTGTTAAGTTGAGTTGTGGAACACAATATTCCTTCCTATGTGGGAAGAAAGTAAGAAAAAGAAAATGCGAACAATTCATATGATGCAGATTTTATAAAATGACATCCTATAACATTGATACATAAAACAAATATTTATGGTATAATGATAAAAAAAATTAAAAAACATATTTCTTTCTTCATTTTTAAGAACACGAACTTTTAATATGTCTTTTTTCATTTGTTATTCTTTCATCCCAATTCAAGAACATAAATATAAATATTAGTTTTTTTTCTTTACCTTTCTCTTCCTTTCTTCTCTCATTTTTATCTCTTCTCTTTCTTCCCAATACACACATAGAGTGTAAATGATAAAAATCATCCTTAACATTCTTACGAAAACAATTTTTTTTTATTTTCATAGGAACTTAGCCAAAAATAATGATTTAGTAACTAGTTTTAGTAGCATTCTAAAAGAAACTTTGTACAAATGAAACAACCCCATGACATCAACATCAATTAAAACATCTCAAAAAAATTAAAAAGGAATAAACTTTCTCACAAATCAAACCGACTTTTTCCCTCTTTCATTATGATCTCAACTCTCAATTTGTTATATATTTTGTATTATATTTCAGCTACATTGGGACGAGCTCAAACCCGCTGGGGTTTCGTCTTGTACAGCCACTGCAATCTCAAATTCTTTTAAAGAAACTGAAGGATAAGAAAGTTCTTCCGGTGGTTGAAGATGATCCCAATGTTTGTCAGGATTTGTAGTCATCGAACCATCATAGCCTATATGGGTTACATGCTTCACATCTGTTGGAAACCCTATCTCCATCTCTGTCTCAATCTTGATGTCCTCGATGTCTTTATAAGCTGAAAAAAAGTGCCACCAAAATGAACTAAGACCGACTTTTTACGAAGCAAGTATTTAACACTTTAGAAAGATAAATACACTTCTTATAGCTAGAATGACATTTAGGGGCTGTTTGGTAGAAAGATTTGAGGGGAGAGAATTGTGTTTTCTCTTGTTTGGGAGAAATGCTCACAATTTTTGGGCGGAAAATTAAATTCTTTAGGAATTGTTTGAAGGCTAAGTATGAAGAAATGCAATTCTCTTCATTTCGTAGAGAAATTGTGAGAATAGACTGTTTTGTGTCTTTACTCCACCTGACCCACCACTTCTCCTCTTTATTTCTCCGTTGATACCAAACAAGATACACAATTTCAATTCTCCACCCATTTTCATTTATTCTCAATTCCATTTCTTCCCCATTTCCATTTCTATTTCTCCTCGTTTATTTTCTCTGTATCAAACACACCATTACATGTTAAAAGATAGAGTTTAAAGATATGGTGGTGTGGGATCGATGTTGAATTTGATGGGTGCAATAAATTTGCCAAGAAAGTCAAGATGAAGGTCGAATCATGAAACATTCTTAAGTCAAGATCACAATTTTTGAGTAAAGCTTTTCGAAAAGCTACTCATCTTATTAATTATCATAAGTCAATTTGACTTTTTCTAGGCATAGGAAAAGGGTTAGATAAAAAAGTTTAATAAAGTTCAGACAGATAAACTAGATATTAAGGAGACTTAAAGTGTGTTGGGTTGCATTGACCTATTATTTTTTCTTTCCAATTTTTTGAATTTCATAAATAATTAATATTAAATATGATCACAAACTATTATTTAATATTGCTTTGGTTTTTTGAATAAAAAATATCTAAGAGGGCGTTTGGTTCGCAGTTTTTATTTTATGTGATTTACATTTTGTCAAAGGATTTGCATTATGCATCATTTGTATTTGTCAAGAATTCTCTATTATCTTTTAGGAAAAATTTGCTAATTTGAAAAATGCAAGGTAAATGAGATTTAAAATATAAGGGAAGAGGTTGTGTTTTAAAATAACAAAGAATGAAAGTATTTAAGAAATATTGATATTTTAAATCTTTACTGAAATCTGTGAATCAAACACATGATTTTAAATGCAAATCCCAATAAATACCAGGAAATCCATGAACCAAACTTCGCTAAAAAATTGTAGAGACATTTCAAACGATTTGACCTGTTTTCATTTTTATAAGGAGCTCATCTTACACTCAAATGTCACATATTAAACGACTTTTTTCATGGGATTAAAAATAAATAAGTGACATCAAAAAACATGTTAGATAATGAATTAAAATGGATAACATTTCGGACCGGTTTAGGTTAGAGTGAGATGACTAGCCAATATTTTTCTGTGTAGTGTGTCAATACAGATTCACTCAAAAGCATACAAAGTTTTAAGTTGAATTAGGTTGATTTATAAACATTGTTTTTGTATATTTTAATAAGAATTAATATCTTAAATATGATCATAGAACTTATAGTTACTGTAATTAAAATAAGTATCCATATTTTGTTAATAAATCAATTTATTAGGTTGTTGCGTGCTTTTGACACTTCTAATTTCTAAACGGTATAATATGATTTTTTACATTATTCTTCTAATATCATAAAATATAACAAACAATTTTCTTATAAAAAAGGTTAGACCCATTTTATGAACCATATAACATACTATAGTGTTTGATTTAGCCTCTGTTGTTTGTTATAATAATTTACAAACAATCAATTTTTAAAGTGTTTGGATTTGCGTTTTAATTTGTAAAATAACCAAATAATCACTTATTAAGCAAATAAGGCAATAAGCTACATGTTTTAACTTATGAAAAAGTGTGATAGGATACTAGGATTAACTCTAAACGCAAATAACCACTTATTAACTTATGCAATCTAAACACTTTAAACCAATTATTTGCGTTATTGTATCGTAATAAGCTAATAATCTTGTTTATAACGCAAAACCAAACATCCACTGTTTATGATATACAAGTAAACAAATGAATAACAAAAATTAGAGGAACTTTAATTTTCACTTACCAAACATTTGAGTAAAACCTTTGAATGTAACCCTGATTACCCTCTCCATCACCCTTGAAATGTTAGATCTACTTGGTGCTCTTAAACTCCAAGATTTCTTGATTTTCACCATTGATGACCCCTCTCCCTCCAAACCCACCATGTTTGATTCAGACTCACCCATTGCTTTCCTTGATTCCAATTCACCTGCATTTGATCTTCTGGACAAACATCCCATATAAAAAGGAAGAGCAAGAAATCTTGAAATTGTATCTCTCATTCCTGCCTGGATTAATCTATCTTTCACACAAATCTAAACTCAATTGCCTAATTCCTACAAACAATAGAATAGTGGGAGGAGGAGGAGGAGGTTGTGAACTGAAACAGAAAAACCTCTTTTCTTTTTTGGCTTTGTAACCAAGTTTCCATCATTTTTCAAGGTGAAAACTTTCTCATGTTATAGTGAGTTGTACATTTGTGCTGTGGAAGGTGTACATTGATTTGGGTTTAGGGTGTTTTTGGTCTGGATAAAGAGGATGTGTTGGTACAATTCAACCAACTGAGTTGTGATTGCTGGGCTAATTGAGGAATGAGTTTTAGACCCCACAAACAGAATTATTTGTCATTATGCTTTTGATTGCCTTGATGATTTTGTAGTTTGGTTACCATGTCACATCACCATCTTTTTGCATCATCTAGTCTAGTGGTTTAATTCTTAAATTTTAGATCTCATGGATGCGTTAAGTATTTGTGAAGATCATAACAATGATTATATTATCTACATTTAGAGTCTGAAAGACACAGATGAACACTAAAATCCAACGTCTATGTAGCATCCAAAGTTCAAAAGTAATATCAGATATTCTAATAAATCGTCGTTTTCAAACTCATTCCTTCATTGGCAATTGATTAGTTGTAAACTGACCCTTTTGTTAATAGCTTTCGTCTGAATAAAAACATACGTTCTAATACATGAATTACCTGAAATAAATAATGTATTGTTTGCTAACGTGATTGATCAAGAAAAAACAGTACAAGTATTGATCATATGCATGCATTATAACAAAATTTCAAAGACATTGATGCCTAAAATGATCATATGGACTTTGCATAACCATATAACATCAACATTCAAATTAATAGGTCATAGTAATTTTTTTAAAAATGGTAAGGACCAGGGGCGGACCTAGTATTGAAGGGTGGGTGTCACTTGACACCTATAAATTTTCAAAATACTGAGTTCCATGTGTATCAAAAATCCATGTGACACCTAAGATTTTTTTTAGGAGCACCTACGAAAAATTTATACAATTATAATATACATATTTAATTTATATTCGTTGTTTTTATTACTTAAATTTATTGAAATAACACTGAGTTTTAATCAAAAAAAAAATTTTAGAAAAACCCAACAAAATATAAAAACAATATTAAAGAATCAGTCAAGTGAATTAAGTTGGTCCAAAAAATTTTAAAAAGCCAAAAAAAAAAAAAAAAAAAAAAAAAAACTGCCCAAAGGCCTAACCTGATGAGTGATGCTGGAACCCTAAATCATTCAACTTTGAGTCTACTGCTCAGCGCCTCAGCTCACTTTCAACTTCTTCTACTCACAAGTTGTCCGCCTCACATTCAACTTCGACGACTCCACCCGCTGCCGCCTGCCGGCAACTCCGCCAGTCTGCCTGTCGCTGGCCTTCCACCTCCAACCCTCCGCCGGCCGCTAGCATACTGCAGTGCTGGCGCCTGTGGCGGTGCGACCTGTCCTATCTGATGGTCGGTCCCTCTCTATCTCTCTCTATAGCCTATCTTTCTTTCTCTCATTCTCTGTATTGTTTTAGGTAATAGGTATAAATTTATATTAATTTGTTATTTGTTAATTTACTGAAATATAATTATATAAAGTATAAATGTTAAGTGTTTACTTTTTAAGTTATTTTGATAAATTGTTAAACTTATTTGTTAATTCTATAAAAAAATTAACTCAATGGACAAATTTTTGAAAAGAAAGTTCCAATCATCTCGGATCTTCAAGCAATAACTAATCGGTCCAATCAAATACCCCCGTAAAAATAGATTTGAATGATCTTCTTTGGGATCCATTAGAACGAAAAACCAATTTCAACTTATTACCCTAATCAAAAAGACGAAATTTGAAGAAAATATTGGACTAGGGGACCATGTTATTCGTTAATTTTGTGTTGGCAGCCCGATCAATCTTTGAAAATATTTCGGGATTCCAAATATTAAATTTACTCTAAAAAGTGACATCGATAATAAAAATTCCTGGATCAATCCCTGGTAAGGACTAAAAAAGATTTTTAGTAGAAAAATTGAGATGAATTATTTGAAAATTTAAAAAGGCAATATTTCCAACCATTATAGATACTCACAAGTCACACCCACTCTAGTACAACAAATGATGTGTGTAGACTGTAGAGTAGATTAAACATTTGGCCATTTATGAAATTTATTCCAAATCACCCTAACTTTTCAAGTAAGCCTTCTTATCGAAATGTTCAGAATCCATTGTGTAGTGTCACATAAGATTCCCCCATTTTAGATATTGTCTTAATTTTAAAGTTTATAAAATTTTTATAAAAAAATAACAAAGTTTTTATGACCAAATTATTTATTTAAACTAGTCATGTAGACCCGTGCGATGCACTGGTTTATTATTTTATTTTATTAGATTCAGATATTCTTTTTAATTATACATGTGTGTCTATGCTATACAATAAATGGAAAATTACCAAGAAATGTAATCTAAAATACAAAATTTGACAATAAAGGTTTTATAAAAGTTTTTGGACCAAGAAAAATAATGTAAAATTATATTTTGACCGACAAAGGAAAAGAAATTCGAATTTTAGGTCAAAAAAGATAATCAAATATATTTGTTTTACCAAAAATAGAGCATAAAACTAAAAATGTACATTCTTACCTGGTTATCAATACTTTTTTTTTGTTAAAATTAAAATTTGTGTTATCTCTTTTGTCCTAAAAAATTTCACATTACCTTTATTGTCAATTTTTGTAATTCATGTTACATTTTTTTGGTAATTTGGCCTATAATAAATTGTAAAAATACAAATATTAGTAACATCTATTTTGTATTTGATCTTAGAAGAATTATAATAGGGTTCAAGAAATATTGCAGGAGGGTCACTCTAACTATCAAAATGAATAAAAAAAATCTTAAAACTTTATATTGAGTTGTTTATTAGGAACCAAAATTTAACAATATTTTAAGATTCTGTGAAACAATGTCATTTTATTAAAAAAAATATTAATTCAATGAATTAAATATACACGTTGTATAGAATAGGATTTTAAAAATTAACAAAAGCTTATATCAGTAGAACTGTAACTTTGTAGGTTGACAAAAAGAACCGAATTTTAAAATTATAAAAAATAAAAAATTGATTTAAAAGCTAATGTTTTAAAAGGTTTTTGGAAATTATTCGTTTTAGTAACGATTTACGTCTGAATTATCCATTTTTTTTAAAGTTCTTGAACAAATCACATGATTTACTGTCTATTTTAATAACTACTTACTTTTTATTTTTTTTTACTAATTAAACGTAACCAATACAATTTAATGTAAAATTGTATATTAATTATTCCTTTTTGGTTTTAATTTTGTTACTTACAATCTTTTTCTAATGCTATTTGACAACTACAATTTCAAGATAGTTAATTTGATGATTAAAGTTTTTTAAATAATCTATTATGATAGTTATATAATTTAAATTGATTAAATAAGTTTATGTGAATCGACTTAAATTGTAATTAGTTATAATAGCAACATACTTTTATATTAACTCATATATTAATTTAATTAATCACCTCTTAAAAACTTTAAAATTTTAGAGAATTATACGATTGATAATTTAAAAGGTTTCGAGTTTAATTTCATAGATATTTAAAAAAAAAATTTTAAATATTAGATTTTTAATTAAAAAATCGATACATTATTATTAGTTAAGTATACATATATATTCAATATAGTTGTAATATCATTATAGATATAAAATATCAAATTAATCTAAATTATATTTTTTTGTAATACATTTTTTACATTTATATTCTATAACTATACTTACTTCGATAAGTGTTCGTTACATTTATCAGTAAAAAATAAAAAGTATACGGATATATTTAATATAGTTTTCATATCATTGTGCATACAAAATATCAAATTTATTACATAAGAAACCCAAAAGTCATATTAAATACAAAAGGTTGTAATTCCTATTAATTATTATATAAAACTTATTACACAGATTGTTATATACTCTAAGTCTTATATTTTTTTTAATCAAAAAACACAATTAAAAATTAATATAAAATTTTACATAAAATTAATAAATATAGTTTAAATTGGTTACTATAAGTTTTAAATTATTTTAGTTGTATATGTGTGTGGGTGTAATATTTTATGATTAACTTAATTTTATTCATCGTAACTTCCCATCTATAAGATATATTTGTTCTTAAATGTAGTTTAACAAAAATAAAACTTTAATATAAACATAAAAACTACCAGTCAATTAATGGACACCTAGGACGATTTATTGTTGTAAAAGAAAATAATCCACCAATTTTGCTAGGGTTAAGTTTGTATCATCACAAGATGGATTAGACTTGATTGAACCAAAATCAATAAATAATTTAAATGGAATCCAACACACTCTATTTATTTTAGAAGAAGTATGTGTTTATAATTTGGCAACTCTCTATCATCTTTTAGATATTCAAGTTTGTAATGTTGTGATGAGACTGACGACTTCATCCACAATTGCTCCACGAAGGATCCCTATTTTTTGTGGTTTGCCCTTGATTGCATTTGTGATTATAGTTCTCATTGTGGTCATCCTGAAATGCATAAATTTAACAAAAAAATTTATGACAAACAAAAAAATTATAATTATAAACATCAGGCAGATAATGTTGGATGTAATGTCATATGCATTTCTTATTAGTTTTCTTTTGAAGCATAGCATATAAAAACAATGACCACACCAAAATTTCAAGAATCGAAAGAAACATACCAAGAGTGACGATGCAATTGACAACTCTTGAAAAATCTCTGCCACTGAATAAAATCCAAATTCAGAAACTACTATTGTTGGAGAGTTTAGTGTGCACATTATAAAATGAAATAATTTGATTTAAAACATGTGACAGTTAGTTATGATTACATGATCTTGCAATTTTATATTAATAATACAAAAATGATTATTTTATCTTCTTACCATAAACAACGAAATCCATACACATTTGTCTCTCATGATTATTTTCGACATCCTATTTGCGACATATTATCACTTTGATGGACCATTTCCTCATTTGATCAACCGTATGCAATTCTTGTTTTTGCATATTTTTCTTTTCTTTTCATTTTGATATTGATATAAAAAGTGCTTTTAAGATGACTAAACCCTATGTAGCTTTGTTATTTATAGATAAAGAATGGTTTAATACACATTTAATATAAATTAAGACACTTAAATCATAATAAATAGTAATGAGGTAAGTGGAAGTGAAAGTGAAAGTGAAAGGTTCACACTATTATAATCGTAACATATTCAAAATTAAAACAACAATTAATTTAACATTAAAGCAATTATATTTAGTTTAACAAAAAATACTTAAATAAAGAATTAGTTCCATCAAACAATTATGACATATTATTGACATATGATTTTTTACTGTAAAATTCAATCATCTTTTATTATTTAATTAAAATTTATTAGAATATAGTAAAATAATATTTAGTACCATTAAAACTATGACGTGAATTTATATATTTATGACATCAAAGGAATTTAAGGTATTATTAAAATAAATAAAAAATGATATATATAAGGTTAGTAGACATGTAAGATTTTTTCACTATTAACATGAAAGCAATATAATAAGGATGTGAGAAGTGAAATACGTTTTTATTACTATTAACATTAAATCATTTAATATTAGATAATTATTTAGTTTAATGTAAAAAATATATTAATTTATTTTTTATTTTCCAATTAAGTTTAATCAATAATATAATAAAAAAGTATTTAGTTCCATTAATAATGATTACATGAATTTATGGCATGAACATTTATAGCATGGACTTAACTTTTATATATATATATAGATATATTTTTTTTTGTTATTTTATAAAAAAAAAAATAAAAATAAAAAACAATCCCACCAAACACATGCTAAAAGCGACCCGCCCCAAAGCGCAGAACTCCCGCCACTCTGAGATCTAATTTCATCTTCTGGTTTTTGCTTCTATGGTCTAATTTTCTGCTTTCTGAAGTTCCCAAATCTTTCTCGTTCAGTCACCAGAAGCCATTACCAAGTTTTCCAATCTCTCCGTAACATTAATTATTGACTTCAAAGTATTTGATGAAATGCCGCAAAGAATATGGAATTTCAGAAATCGATGGGAGTATTTCCGAGGATCTTCTGGCGGGTAAGGATTTAGCGGATTCAATTTATCTATGCAAAATATTACGATTTGTTGGATAATGTACATATCATTGTTATAATACTTTTACTGGATATGTGTACATATCATCAGTTAGTTAATTGGTAGTCTATTTAGTTTTTCATTGGATAATGTGCATATCACTGTTTGAATATGTTTACTGCTAAGAAAATGTGATATTCATTGATCGAATTATATAAATGTAAGTTATTTAAGTCAAAAGGAAGAGTACATCACAAACTCTCATTTTGGGTGATTACTAGAGTAATAATATGTAAAACCTAAAAGAAAGAGCGACGCCTACACTAAATCAAATAATTCATCATGGTAGAGAAGAAAAACGGCGACTTAGATGTCTCCAGTTTTAGACACCGGATGTTGTTAGAAATTGGAGAAGAGAATCGAACAAGGAATCAAGACTTGAAAAACTCAAGGATCGTGAGTAAAGATCACTTTCCAATAACATTTTTTTTTTCCAAATTGGTACACTAGTATTATTATGGGAAATCCAAAAGCCGTAGATCAAGGATATGCTTTATGTATATGTGTGTGTGTGTTGTATGTGATGTTCGCGAGCGTATATCAAGCGGATGAAGTCCCAAGAACCAGTTCTACCGCTTTTTATAAAAAAAAAAAAACCCCCACCAATATATGGTTTCCAGCCCTTGAAAACTGCTCAAATAAGAGAGCATGACATGCTCAACCAACAGCGCAAGGCGTGCTTAACTCATGACTTATGAGCATGACATGCTCAACATATGGACGAAACCACACAATTACAGTGAAAAACATGGAGTACTCTTGTGAAAGAGCACAATATGCTTAACTGTTGCACACTAACACTTGGTATTTTTGTTCCATAAGGGATCCCTTAACCCTGCTAAGGGCGCCGTCCCTAAACCCCCGACAAATTTTGGGGTGGGGATTTTAGTGTGACTTATACAAGTGTGCACTTAGCAACTCTAAGCTCATTTTAGCACCATCAAAAAGCTACGGTCAATATTAAATTACACTGAATCATTAACAGATATATCATAGACTTCATACAAACAAGTGTCAGTATGCAAATCGTGGAAGGTTGCTGATAATTTTACCTCAAATTCAACCTACACAATGATATTAGTAGATAATAACAGGTGTGGATATCCACATGTTGGGCATTAGCGTCTTCAAATGGACCTTTATGTTCAACTGTCACCGTAGTGTGTGTATATATAGGGAGGGTTCAATGGAGAACCGGTGTGCATCGGAGAACCGTGAGAACCATGGTGCATCACAAGGGAAAACATAGTGTAACACAAAGGGAAACCACACTGCATCACACGAGGAACCATAGTGCATAACACGGGAACCATAGTGCATTAGTTTTCCCTTGTGATGCACTCCAGGGGCAGCCTCCCAACCAAGGCTCTCGGGCCCCATCGGAATCCCGCTCCATAATGGCAACTTGACCATCTAATCTAGGCTAAATCAAGTTCTACAACTTGGCATCTAATTGATCAGTTTTTCCTAATGATGACCATATTATTTTAGTTGGTTTATGCATGCTGATTCCTAATGATTCCCAAAACCAAGCTACCAGGTGATCTAGAAACTAGAAAGTGACAGCTGAAAGCCTGAAACCTCTCTTGACATTTGCAACGTCAATGTGAAGCAACTTTGCCTGTTTGTAAATTCACCAATTTACAAATTAAAAATGATTCAAAAAAATATTAAATAATGTCACAGAAATCTAAATCAATTTGTTTATCACATTTCTCATTGATATTTGATTTCTCATTTGATCCTGATTTTATATATGTATGCATTTGGATAATTTATGTCAGTGATCACCCAAGTGTTAGCAACCTTCACTACTTTATTTTCCTAGAATCTAACAATCGCGAAAATATGCCTCGTCATAACATTAGTTCTCTACTTGCATAGTGTTACCATAAGAGAAGATGTATGGTCTTCATACAATTATATGTTACATTGTGGGATGATTGTTCATTGTTGACTTCGACTAGGTCTGTATTGAGTAAATGGATTGAAGTTACGAGGATGATTGTCATGAAACATGCGATTGAGAGTTTTTGATCATTTTTCCATGCATCACTAATATAGTATCAAGGCTCCGAAAGTAGGCACCACTGCTCATGCATCAGTACAATCATCAGCGAGGGACCAAGGGAACCAAACAGTCCTACCTGGTTACACTATATGATACACACACATATACATATACATATATATAAATATACTTAGAAGCTTGTAGCATACTCTTTCAAATTGATTGCATATCATACATTGAGACTGGTCCTTGATCAGTACATATATTCACAGCTTACATATAACTTAAGGCCTGGGCATGAGGTGTAGGTACCGCCATTCATGCATGAAGTACAATCATGGACTAGGGGCACTATATTAGGTACAACTTACATTGTGGCTTCTTCTGTTACTTGTTAGTCATGATTCAGTTTTGGGTTATTGTCTTCCTGAACAATCATACCCGCCTTTTTGTTACACGTAAACCATCCGTTCTTTAAAATTGCAACATGTACATGATAATTTGCCTGAGTTGGTGATTTCTAAAAAAAAAAGATATGAAAAATGTTTTTTTTTTCTTCCTACATTTTCACAACTTACCAACATTGCTCATTTTTGCAAGATATAATGTTCTTTGAGTAAACATTATTTAGTTTGTGTCAAAACACAAGGTACTATGGTTTAAAAAGCCAATCACTTTGATTTTTTGGCTCTTTCACTACACACACACACACACACACACACACACACACACACACACACATATATATATATATAGAATATGGTTCGAGAGAGTACCTCCATTATGCAGCGCACCAGAAGGTACCACCTTTAAAAAAACTTTTTTTAAAATTTTTTTTCATAAACATGTTTTAATTAGCATTATGAAGATCGTATGTAAATTTCACATACATTCACATCTCCTAGCTCCTAAAAAGTGATGTGAACACACACTTACATGATTTTGAATACATGTGAACTCACATTTATGTGATGCGTGTTTTCATGCACTTAGAGTGTTTGGATTTGCGTGAAATTCACATATGATCTTCATAATGTTAATTAAAACATGTTCATGAAAAAAAATTTAAAAAAAAATACTTTTAAGACTGGTACCTTCTGGTGCGCTGCATAATGGGTGGTACTCACTTGAACCTAAATCTATATATATATATATATATATATATATATATATATATATATATATATATATATAGACACACTCACACACACACAGAAAGAAACTCATCTACCTCAAATATACTACTGCCATAAGTCTTATCAGGCCGTATGGGTCCACTCATGTTTCTGGCCTGGACAAAACAAGTCACATGAAACTGTGTATCCTTGTCCCCTGTGTCAGTTACCAAACAAAATACAATTGATAATCATGCTTTAGGATTTTAATCTTGAAACGTTGAACCCTTCTTGTAAATTCCCTATCAGTCTCTCACGGTCCTTTTTGAGGTTTGTAGCAAATCCGCTATTACTCTGATATGGAATTTGAGTATGCCAAGTGTGGATGGTGGCTGTTTCACTCCACTCTGCTATCTCTTACTTGGCTTACATTGTCTTATGATGTGGCTCCCAACCTAAGACCATTCGGTGTTATTGTAGGGAAGAGTCTGATAAACCTTGTAGTCAGGTACTCAGGTTATGAACACAAAATCAAATTGAGTACGACCTATGCACTAGCAAAGTAGCAATAGGTGACTTGTGGATATATGCCAATTTATGCATTTGTAGAATTGTAGGGGCATAAACAAGCTTCAAAAGAAAGACTAAGGTCCTATTTGTTTTCGATATTAAATGTTTGCATCTTGGTGGGTCCCATTTAAATGACACGATAAGATAAGCAGATGCTTGATATGCTGAGAAATGCAAGTGGGGCCCAATTTAAGTATGATTGATTTGAGATTAGCCTGGAATAAGGTTTCTAATCCGTAAGGACCAAAATAAACTTATCACTTAATTTTATGTATGGTTCAAGTTAGTTGCTAAAGAGCGTAAAATAATGACCAGCTAATAGTCATATTAGCACATTTGTTTATGGAAGTTGTAGATCGAGAACACCTAACCTAACCATTGTGCTACTCATACTATCATCACATCAATGTGGAAGGTAAACGTACTTCAAATTCTTTGTTTGACATTCGTAGTAGTTGTCGTATGCCTTTTCTGTTTTCCAAGGCAATTTGCTTCATTTAGAGACCTAGTAAGATGTAATACAGCATTGTGATAGGCAAAGAGATTATCATTCCAAATATCACCCTGTAGAGAAATACATGACTTTTAGTAGTGATTTTGAAAGATCGGTATAACAAGGAAGGGTGAAATGTCAGTGACTTACGCAGTGCTCAGAACGTCAGGATGCAGGTTGTACTCACGAGCGAACACAAAAGGCACAATCCCTTGTGGTAAAGAAGCTTGTACAATAGAAACATGTAGAATGGTGCCTCGTAGACCTACTGCTAGAGAAGCAACTGCCATCACAGCAGGTCCGGCCACAAACCTTGCCACCATTCCATATGTGGCTAATCTGTTCCCACAGGCTATAAGCTTCGGTTGTGACGCCATGAACAAACCTTCAACAGCATGAATATATCAGTTTTATGTAAGAAAGTCGTTAAGACATTTCACTAGGCATGCCAGGTTTTGTTTATACCTAAACTAAACATAGCCATTCCTAGGCCCGCGTCTGAGAGAATTGTAACTGAATTTTCAAGAATCTGTGGTTTCTTTATTCCCCATCTGCGTATATCATGGAAAACAGAAATAATAGTTTAAATTAAAAGGCTTTGATCTTTGATCCTAGAAAAGCAAACTGCTTGTTAATCAATTGCTAGTTACCTGCAAGAAGCCAGAGCCCAACTCAGACCAAGTATGCTGGCATACGAATTCGGGTTTTTTGCCAATTTAAAGCATACTATTTTCAAAATTTTCTTTAACATTTCTGTTGATCCGGAAGACTGAATGGTACTCGGTTCTTCAACACTCTCTAGTTTCTCATCCTCTCTCCTGCATGCTTCTACCGACTGTTCACATACACCTGTTCAATTCATGTGTCATTTTGACTTGTTTTTCTGTTAAGGACTCTGATATGCATCAAATGAGTTATACGAAAACAACCTAAACTTACCTGGAGAAGTGCAGCACCTACATCTCCAAATGAACAGATGCAACTCTCTTTTATCGTCTTCTACTGCACTTGCAAACGCAGGTGCTACCCTGTTGAGACTCTGAAGCGTATGTGGATTAGGAGGCGTCGAGAGAATCACGTTCACAATATCATCTTCGTTACACGTGGTTCTCTCAACCCTTTCTTGAACTTCCCGAAAACTTCCTCCATTTGTTTGGCTGTTAGCGTTACTGGTGTTAATACTACCATTGCTGCTCTCTTTCTCATACGCTACCAGTATCAAATTCTTGGCTTCCCTGTACTCAAACAAGAACAGAAGCAACGTATACCATATTATACACTGCAACACGACAGCTTGTACCATGATCGACTCTTTGTCATCACCATACATGGATTTTAGAAGCGGGATCCCCATAACGAGTGTGTTTGGGAGCGTAGACAGTGAGAACATCGTGATAGCCCAATCCAAGCTTCCTCTTTTCGATAATGTTGTCCATAGAAACAAGACGATTAGCGTCAAAACCTTTGAAACACTGTCGGCTGCTATGAACTTGAGGTTCATCTTGTAAGGATTGATCCTGGAAATGAACTCAAAGGAGAGAAGAGGGACTGCGAAAATGGCTACGAATCTGTTGATGCCTGCACACTGCTGCGGTGTGAAAATGTTCCATCTTACGGAGGCGTAAGCCAAGAACATCGTAACATACAGAGGTACAACTGCAGTTAGCACGCAGTACAAGTCACCAAAGTTGATCATGCTGTTAGCTTCTTTAGTGTTTGGAGGGAAACAAAAAAAAGGAGCAGTTAAGTGGGAGTTTGATATGGTTGAGAAATACTGGATTTTGATGTCTTAAAAGGGTTTAGGAGTGCATAGGTGAGTTGTACGGAACAACATATGAAGAGGTACCAACTGCTGACAGAATACTGTACAAGTCACCATCTAAGAAGATGTTTTGAGTGGTTAGTGGGAGTTTCTTTTGTTTATATGGACTTTGATGCCTTAAATGGTCGGTCTATCTAAATATGTAGTAATGCTTTATTGAGTTGTAAGGTACAAGTAGCAACAGCACACTGCCATAAATGCATAATTGTAATGCTATTAGCATTATTACTTTACAACAAGTCACTAAAGCTTACATCAAGTAAAGCGGTAAAAAAAGTTATTTTTACTACTCAATTAGATTGTTATTGTCTAAATTTCACATCAAACAACATAAGAATGGATCAAACACTTTCAAAAAGTAATATGTTGTTTTTTTAAAAAGGTTTAAAAAACATTATTATTCTATCTTACCCTGAGCATCAGAACCGGCCCTAGTGATGTGATGTGTATATCCATCTTTCTTGGCGTGACATTTTTCTTAATATTGTTAATGTTTTTTTTTTTTTATTTTGATTGGCTGATAGATTTGAGTTTGCATGCACAGAGGGTATGACGCATAAAATGGGATGCGAATAGCAACCCCAAAGGCCCAAACAATATAGGTTGTCCATCCCTTGGTATTTTTTTTTCTTCTAAACTTTTACAGTACAACTGAACAACGTAAACATGCGGACTCGACTGTCTTCACGAATTGAACCAGCTGAGTCGATGGTACGAATCGAAAGTGGGCATGTGTTATCGGGGTCGGTCCACCATGGAATATGGAGTAACATGGTTGGGGCAGGATGAAAGAAATGGAAATAAAGAAGAGAAAGAAGACAAATATGGAAATAAATGAGAGGTTGATTAAAGATTTGAAATGTTGTAATCTTGTCTATAAATTGCACATATTTTGCAAGGTTGGTGCTTGGCATGTCCATGTGGGTGCGACTAGTTTAACACATGGCCCTCATTAAATCTTGTTCTTTTTATCATAAGAATCATTTTTTATATTTATTTATATATTTATTTCTTTTTTTAAGATAATGTTATACAATGTCGCGGCTCGTGTATCTGGTATGAAAAAGACGATTTTAAGAAAAATTAAAAATAAATACATATACAAAAACAATATTAATTAACAAAGTATGTTTTAACTTTTAGGGTTAAATTGTCTTCCATAAAGTAACAAAACATATTGACATAGGTACTACTCCCCATTTAACGGATCCCCGTCGGGTAGACGGGGAAAACCGCAGGAATTTGAGAACCCATTTATAATATACATAGTTAAACGGTGAAATTTTATATCGAGATCATTGTTAAACCTAAACGAGTAAAATTTATAGTAAATTCAAACCATAAACAATTACAAAAATGAATAAAATCATAAAGAAAACAATTATAAACTTGACCAACAATTATATATACGCATACAAACAAATAAAAATATTTATTATTACATGATATAGATATAATAAAAAGATAAATATATAATCTAAAATATAAGTAAAATACTTATTATTATGTAAAAAGTAAACGGTGATTAATCGGGTAATTGGGACATGTATCATAAATTTCATCCCCGTTTAAAATGATCGGATTCGGGAAAACCCGTCCTATTTTAATTGATTTTCAATTTTTCCTATCGGTGCGAGTTTTTTTTTGCCATCCCTGCCATGGATACCCTTGTGGATAAAGTTCTCCAAATTCATACTATCACATATTAGAATCCTTTATTTGTAATTGTTGCCGGCGAAATATCTTACGTGGCACGTTTACGATGTAAAATGATGTTTATTTAAGCACGTGAAAACAGAATTTTTAATGCCATCACGCAAATAGGATTTCTATGAAAAATGAAAACTTGTTTAGATGATTAAGTTTTTGTTTTAAGAAAAAATAAGATAGATGATTATAAAATAAGAAAAATAGGGTAGGTGATAGAAAAGTAAAAGAGAAAAAGAGAGTATTATAAAGAATGATAGGGTAGGTAATAGAAAAGTAAGAGAGAGAATATAAAAGATGGTGTTCTAAAAAGTGAAATGAAAATTTAAGAATTTTGTTGTTAAGTAAACAAGTTTTCATTTTTTTGAGAAATGAGATGGAAATTTTCGGTAACTAAACGCACACTAAGGTGGCGTTTGGTTCGCAGAATGTTTTAGAAGGAATTGGAATCTGATAAGGAATTGGAATCTGCAAGGAATTGGAATTGGAATCCAAATCATGTTTGGTTGGCTAAAAATGAAATTGGAATCCAACTTCATAATTCGTTGGTAGGGTAGGATGAGATGGGTGGTACAGGCGGATAAATCTCTAAGGTAGGAATAAGATGAGATGGGTAGAGGTAGGGTGGGTGGGTGGGTGAGATGGGGTGGGTAGGGTGGATGAGGGATGGGTAGGTGGGTAGGGGTAGGTATGGTGGGTAGTAGGTAAGAGTAGGTTGGATAGCGTAGGTAGGGTATGGGTAGGTGGGTAAAGTTGGATGGGATGGGGTAGGGTAGGGTAGGGTGGGTATGGGTAGGTATGGTCGGTAGTAGGTAAAAGTAGGTTGGATAGCGTAGGTACGGTTGGGGTGGGGTGGGTAATGTATGATGGATGAGGGATGGATGGGTGGGTGGGTAAGGGTAGGTATGATGGGTAGTAGGTAAGAGTAGGTTGGATAACATAGGTAGGTTAGAGGTGGGTGGGTATGGGGTAGGGTGGGTGGGTGGATAGGTGGGTAATGGTAGGTATGGTGGGTAGTAGGTAAGAGTAGGTTGGATAGCAAAGGTAGGGTTGGGGTAGGTATGTTAGAGGTGGGTGGGATGGGGTAGGGTAGGGTAGGGTAGGGTAGGGTGGGTGGGTGGGTGGGGTAAGACTAGACATGGTGTAGTGTCGTGTGTTAAACGTAAGGGGTATTTTTGTAATCAACCACTTTCTGTTTTGAAAAGGAATTGAATTCCATCCATTGTGTGAAGGAATGTTAATTTCCTTCATTCATTGGAAAATTTCAATTTTGATGGAATCCAATTCCTTTTTAGTGTTGAACCAAACACATGAATTGACTGGAATTGGATTCCTTTCCCCTCCAATTCCCTCGGATTCCAGTGAACCAAACGGCCCCTAAGTTTTTAGGAAAAACAAAATATCATTAAAAATCCGAATGATATTGCAAAGAATGATATATATTTAATTTGAGATTAATCTAACGTCTGGACGAACCAACCATTAAACCTTGTTAAGCATTTGAAGCATTAGGTAAACCATTTTAGTTTTCATCAAGTATTAAAAAAGGAGGAAGAATTAAAGCCAACCTAAACCAACTTTTTTGTAATAAAAATTTCATACGCTATCTTTGTAAAACTTCATAATTACGTGTATATCTTTATAAATTTTCTTATTACACGTATATTCTTCTTACCTTTTTAAAGCTCTCGCATATGTCCAAAGATCTAATTTATTATTAAATCATTTAAAACTTCAAAACATTATCTTTTTAATTATCTCATTAATTAAATATATATTAATTTGTAGTAAACTAATCGGTTTCAAAACCAAACGTATTCCTAGTTAAACCTTTCATTAAAAAATTATAAATAGAATGAATTCACACACTTCATTTGTTCTATTTAATGATTAAATTTTCTTCTTTAATTGTCAATTAATTTTTATATAAAATTAGATTACCATTTAAACAATTAATGTCGATAAGTTAGTGTCAAGCGTGTAATTGTAATCATACAATGTGTGTACATTAAACTTACATACCAGAAACCAATATTTTTTCGACTTTAAAATATCGTTGAGTTGTTTTATTAGATTTAAAAGATTTACTTTGAAGATTTAACTAATGAGAATTTTAAAAAAAGTTTTGACATTTAAACAATTAAATAATAATAATTAGAAATTTGGACATACATGAAAGTTTTAACACTATGTTTGGTACAGAGAATTAAGCATATGTTTGGACAAACATGAGAATTCCTCTTATTTCCAATTCCCTATGCTTAATTCTCTGTACCAAACGCACCCTAAAAGTTTAGAAAAATATGTGTAATAAGAAAATATACAAAGATATATGTGTAATTATGAAGTTTTTCAAGGTGTATAAAATTCTCCTAAACATAGAATCAAAAACATATCAAGTTGGGAAAGAGACTATTGAAACAAAAAGGTTCCAAAGCTAGTTGAACCAAGAACCAGATTCCAAATAAACATACATACTACTGAATGAGGACCATTTTGCCTAAAATATATTCTACAACCAAGAACAATTATCCTAAAAAATCTACAACCTAGGTACAAAACAATACGATTTTGTTCTGTTGTTAAGTTTTGTCGATCCAAATCAACTTTTGCCACAGCATCCCTACCATAGTATCATTGGTTTTCAACTAGATTCTTAATTTTGGGTTTGGCATCTTGCTAAATAAAAACTGATACTGCTAAACAAAACTGGGTCTGTAAAAAATATCATCATATGAATGTTGTTATGATAATAAAGAGAAATTAATTACAAATTTAATAGAACAAACCAACCAGACTATTCTCTCCCAATTTTTCAAAAACCCTCAGATTCCGAACACCTTTATGGCTTTATTCAACAAATGATTTGATTTGACCTTATACGATTAAATCGTTTTTGTTCTTTACCAATGATGTTAATTCATAAAATCAGGTGAGAATGAGGTATAATCTTACTTCAAAACTGGAGGATTCACCCTGCACACCTCAGCGTTGAAGCCGGAATCCATAAGAAACAAAAGCCAAGCACGCTGTTGTTCAGAAAGACGGTCCCTGGGCCCTTTAACTTCAACAAGCTTGGCCTCGCCACTATAATCTGAATGGAAACGCCACAACAGTAGATCTGGCATACCACTAGACCAGCTCCGGTGATCTTGAGCCAGATGTCGACAGATTGAGGCCAGGCAACGACCACCTATACATGTAACAACTGCTCGAAGCTCAATTAACGAGTGCCTGTTCCAGTTAACTCCATGACAGGCTGTTCCCAGATGTGATTCCCAAGAAGTTATGAGAATCTCCTCCGCCATGCCTTCCTGAATCTTTATGAGAAGAGGTTCAATGATGTGTTTCCTAGCTTCGTAAAAGTAATCCGTGTCCAAATCTAAGGGGGAAGTCTGCAATCAACATGGAACTAAAGACCTTAGATATAGTATTCGTTAGTAAGAAATCTCAGGTTTCGATACTTTGTGGCTTTGTGTTTGTGCCAAAGATCTATATCTTCCAGACATCTTAGGTCATTTGTTAGTTGTTACGCAAATCTTCCTATTGATGTTGAAACAAAGTTATAGGAATACTTGAGTTCCCACCCGGCTCTCTCAGGTTTCACAGCTCTAGCTAGTAGACGGTGCTGCTAATCCTTAACAACTAACGGTTAAGCAGGTAAGCGAAAACGAAGGAAGATATAGGATGAACACGAAACCGTTGTTTATCTTGGTCACCTTTGCTGAATTTAGGCACAGTTTGAGTCATAGTCATTAACATTATAGGCACTCTACTGCCATAGTAACATGTGGGCAAGCATGCATGTAACAGATCTCTTTCTCATATAAAGAGAGAGAATGAAGAACGAACCACATCTTTCACGGTAAACCACTGTGAATGTACAAAATGAACACATTTTTATTACAATTATTCTTTATTTAGTGAATTAAGAATTAATATTAACATTCACCTTTAATTATAGTGAATGTTATCATTTGAATTTGCACATTCACAAGATAATTCCCACAATAGTGTTAGTGTGTACATTCACAACTATTTTTGTGCATTTAGCGTAATTTTGTACATAAATACGCAATCTAAAATAATTATTTATACATTCACATGCACACACATGACACATACATACATATACACACACATTTTACTGACGTATGTTTTTGACAGTTAGTTATGCTATTTGTCTAATTCTCATTAAATAGTTAATACCAGACTATGTTAATGTAATGCAATACACAGATATGATCCAAACCTGTACCAAACAGAAAAGGTTTACATTATGTGTGTGTGTGTGTCATCCTTTTTTTATATACTAAAATAAATAGATTAAGAAAAAAAAAAGCATGGCTATGCTAATATGTTGCCTGTGCGCAAGCATTAGCAACCTGAACCATATGCATTTGAAAGGTTTATTAGGATTTTTTTCATAGTTTTATCTTTTATTCCATATAAAAATATACTGACATGTAAAGATTGGCAGATATATGGTATCCATTTACTTGCCAAATGGCAAGTGATGGTTGTGTTCATAGATACGTAACAACTAACAATTAGCACGATGAGTAAGAACACAAAATAAATTGAGAATATAAAACAATTATCCCATGAAGTATATTTCAGTACCTGAAATCTGGTGAGAAAGACATTTGGCACATCAGCAAAGATGACATCCCACATAAGAAGCCCAAAAACAGTCAACCAGATGCCACTTTCTGAATGAACACCTTGCCAACCACCTCCTTCTCCCGCATAATACTGCAGGGCGAGCTGCTCGACCCCACATTGTTCTCCATTTTCACCATAAAACCTGCTCTTTGTCCCAGTTTTACAGTTGATCGGCCTACCATGAACATGAACCTAAATGATAGTTGGGCAAAAGAGGCTTGTTAAGTTGAGAATTTATAATAAAATCATGAAAATTATCCTAGACATTCAACTCCATTCATGCCTACAAGCTAACATTGATATTCACTAATGTTAAAAACGAGAAAATTTTGCCCCTCGCGTTGCGGCGGGATCTAAAAAGGCTTTTTTATCAATCAATAAATAAAGAATAAAAAACAAAGAAGTAAATTAGAATAGCAACAAAACAAATGATAATAAAAACAACAAAAGAATATTAAAAGAAAGCTAAAAAAGGACGTACGGACTTAAATACGAAAAGAAGATGTCAACTATTAAGCTAACATCAACATATGCTATTAATGGAAACAAAAATATTTAACATAAAATTTTGGTGGACAAATTTCATTGGACCGACACTTTGCAAATTATTAGTAACCAGGGATTTCAACTGCATTGCGGTGGACATGTAAATACAACTATCCAACATAAACAAAACACAAAATTAATTGCATCAAAATTAAATTGGTAAACATGAAATTTATTCGAATTAGTTTTTGGTCAAAACTTGACCCAATTTCAACTCATATAAATAGTTTTTACTTAAAAGAAATAGTTTTTAAGAAAAATGAAAACAATATAAAAATGAAAATGAAAAACATAAAGGAACTTTTTTCAATAATATGTAAAACTAAACCCCAAATAAAAAAAACATAAACATAAACATAAATAAAGTAATAAAGATATAAAAAAAATCAAAAACAAAACCAATAGAAAGTAAAATGAAGAAATAAAAAAACTAAAACCAAAAAGAAAAAGAAAAGGAATCAAAAGTGGGAAGTGGGCATTAATAGTTTGATACCACGCCTCTATGCAAAGAAAAACACAGAAGGGGACTTGCTGACCAGCTACTCTATGTTAAACTTGACTAAACTAACAACCTCGGGGATCTTTCTCTTGACAGACTCTGAAAAACTAGGAACTTTCCACCGCCTTGGGGGTCTTCCTAGGCGAAGCACCCGTCTTTGCAACGATATTCTTGAACCAGCACGAACCCATGGATCATCTAACCCAGTTTCAGCAACAGACAGACTCTCATTGACACGGCCCAGATGTTCCAAATCAATGGACAGTCTCAATGTCCAATATCCTCTCCTTCTATCATTAACAAAATTGAGTAGTAGGTTCTTGAGCAAATTGATTGCATCATTGTACCTGATGAAAAATATATTGTTTCACCGATTACAATCTCATATGAAAAGAAAAGAACCAGCACTTCAGAGTTTAGACTAAAAAAATACAGACAGCTGTTGATATTCTAAAATAATATTGAAAATTTTATTTGATGATTAAGCTGTAAGGTCAACATATACAAGAAACCTGTTATCCCCATTAGGTGGGATAACCTAGAAAAGAAACCCTTGGACCTTACGACAACATAACCAATCCTAAAAGGCTTCCCGATATCAATATTGCTATCCTACCTCCACCCAACTCCCATGATGCATAACAACAAACTTTATATGCCGCAAAAGTTGGGGTTGGCCAAATGGAACTAAATGCATATTTTATAGGAGTTGAACATATGGTATTATACCAAACAGTGGCTAAATCTAATTGGCAACTTCCTCAATATAAACATTTCCAATACTCATGCCTCCTCTTCTTGGCAGGCCAACATTTCAAATATAAAACATTATGGATCATAGCTTTATTTTTCCAATCTACTCGCTCAAATATTCTTTAAACCATATAGCAATCTCTCAGACATAGAGCTACCCTAGTCAGAAATACAACATAACAACAAAAGATGATAACTAATCTGAAGCTCCTACTGGTAGACACCTATCAACTTTTAAATAGCCTAATTAAATTCAGGTAGAAGCAAATAGAATAGCCCATCTTCCTTAGCCAACAAAATATGCAACCTGGCAAACACATCGAAGATCAATGACATTAAAATTCAACCACGAGCCATGGGATCTGTTCAATGCTTCAATCTCATATCCCCATAAGAGGCACTTACTCAAACGCAGGAAAAAGGTAGCAACAAATAAATAACCAGCAGAAAGGGATTCAAAATAAAGCAAGAAACCTCATCATGAAACTTCAGTATATAGTTAGATAAATCATTTAAAGCATAAATATATGAGAGGGTACAAGAGACTGTACCTACGTTCACACTCAAGAAAGGAAACACCTAACAGAACCACCTTCGAGTAGATCCATACAGCCGAAAAGCAAGGAAAGGATGCAGCTAACTCTTTGGAAGTAGAAGAACTGGATATGCGGGAGTTGGATATTGCAATACATCTCAATACCAGGGATGAGTCATTTTCTTCAAGAGATTCATCCATGACTTGTGCCACTTCAAGTGCCTATTGACAGCTTACCACCAGATTTACTATGATCAAGATACCTAAAAATAAAAAAGAATATACTGCATTACCTCCTCATAAGATAGTAGATCATTTCGACTAGAAAAAATCTGGTCAGTGACAACACAATTGTAAGTCGGATACTTTACGATTCCCAAATCCACAAGTAAAAATGCTGATAGATCTTGCTCCCCATTACAGAAGAATAGCCTCTGCACAGAAACAATATAAAAGAGGTATGAGTATATCAGAGCAGAAATGTATGTATCTTAGGCATAATTACTTGATGCAAGTTGTAATAAATTACCTCAACACGCCAAATTAGAGAATCAGCTGATGAAGTAATACGTATGCAGGAGCCTGCTTTCTCCGATACCATTTTTTTAAACAAAGAGCTGCAGCAGCATGCATGCTTGTAATTAGGAGAGCAAAAAAAACTAAACATAAATGAAAGTGAAAACGAAGAACTTGGAAAAAGTAGAAGACCTCAATCCATCCCCATATGCAGAAAGAAGTGAAGAAATAGACTCCTGCTTGCGTGAACTGTGACTGCATTTCTGAAAATAACAACAGTTATCAGAGAACTTTCAAACTTGAGAAATGATAAATAAGCTTGAAGGGAGATACATTCCATTTAATGGATTTTAGATATATACAACTGAACAACAATGGAACAAAAAGCCAGAATATGCAGACACAAAACTCTTGATGCGGGGTTTTTAATTTAGGAGCTGAGTTGGTAAGTTGTCATCATCTACATGCCCTCCAAGGAGAGGTATAATTCAGACACGTGATTGAAATTTTCAAAAGTTCGCCTCAACAGATTAGCAATGGAATGGTAATTTGGAACTTGCAATTCCAAAGATTAATAGCCATACATTCATTCATAGAAGAAAAGGTGGGAATACTATGAAGTTCAAGAGCCCATATTTTCAGCATGCTTAAAGCAAGTTACACAGTATACACTCCAGCTGCAACTGGGAAACAGAGATCATAAATCATCTATCTTCAATTCCTTCTTACTAGTTTACACAACTAAAGCACCAGATGAGTGAAAACGTATTGAAGCTGTTTCTTCACCCCTCCAATAAAATGTTGAAATAGAGATGTATGTGTTGAACGGTATCAAGGGTCAAAGCAAACATATCTAAAGCTCATTGGCTAACCCATTTAGCAACGGAACTTTAGCCTAGACAAGAATCAGTAACAAATGATAGGGAAGGTCCTGTGCCATCAATTTTGTCGATTATAATATCTTGCTCAAGCCTAGTAGTGAGAACTCTTCTGTAGAACAAGATGAATAACATACTATATTATAAAATGTATGGCCCGTATCTGTCCACACAGTAGTTCTCTTCATGTGTGGTCATCAGAAGCCAAGGTAACTTTAGGAGCAAAACTACAGTATCAACCAAATTTAGGAGGACCCCTCCAGAATGCTCCACCGGTGTACAGTAAAGAGGTGTTTGATAACTTAATCCATCATTAAAAAATTTTAATGTTGCATAGCCTAAAGTTTATCTGAAAGGGTCAATTTCTAAAAATAGCAACAATTTTTTGCTTTTTTATCATTTATAGTAACATTATTTATTTTTTATCATTAATAGCATCAACTTTTGTATTTTTCATAATTAATAGCATCAACTTTTGTATTTGGTATCATTAACAGCATTAGCTTTTGTATTTTTTTTATCATTTATAAAAACAACTTTTTTAACTTATCGCTATAAATGGTAAAAAAACATAAAATTTGATGCTATTAATGATTACAAATAATAATAATGTTTCCATAAATGCTAAAAAAGCATAAAGTTGCTATTATTAGCAATTAGCCCTAAGTTGCTATTGTTAGCAATTAGCCCTATTTGAAGTTCTGAATACACAAATACCTGTGCTTAAATTAATAGAATTGAAAAGAATGAAGTCAATAAACCTGATGGTATCTTCTATGTTTTATGCAATGAAAACTCTGTTAAAGGGTTATCTGAGAAGAGTAGTTTTCATAGCCATAAACTTTAAGTTTAGTAATTCCAAGCATGCAGACCTTATTGATCACACATAACATTTCCCGCAGCTCACCAACAGTAAGGATGTTCAAGATCCCTTCCAATTCATCTTTATCTAATTCAATTATGGTTTCAATGGAACAAACATAACCTGCTGCTGCATGATGACAAGATGCGCAATCTCATCAATGTCATATAAATTTGAACTCTAGCCTTACCACTATGGGCAAAGGTAAGATGTTATTTTGCATACAAAATTACCAGAGAGTTCCTCCACTGCATTTTGGTAGTCCAATATTTCAGCATATGAAATACTAGACATCCGAAACCATGGCCCTGAAGCAAGAAAAATTCATTTGTATCATATCTGCAGGTTGGCAGGTCACTGAAAACTTAAAGTTACTTTTCAGAAACAGATATCGACTCGTTGATAACCATAGAGAAATAGCATCAGGCACATTATTTTATCACACCACCAACAAAAAAGTGGAAGCATATGCCATAATATACAAAATGAGAGGTATTGATCATGATGACGATCCATAGTACAACCGTACAATATCATAAAAGACCAAATTCTCATGTGTCTTAGCAAGGTAATTACTTTTTTACAGCATAATGGCAACAGGCAAAAGAAAAAAAGAGAAGCAATGAAAGAAATGAAATAGACTGGTCATGATCTTATAATAAGAACAAAATATAGTTCTTGATCAATATCATCACACCTCATTCTTCCACATGTTCAAATATAACTATCCAGTCAATGTGTTCAAACAAGATAACTATTTGTTTTGTACTAATGGACAATCTCACAAGTCACAACCAAATGGGGCTACACTACTAATAGTTATTGTGTCATGTGTGTATTTGACTCATCTAAAAGGCAACTTATCACTCCAGAGTTTAGAAAAAACAATGACATGTGGTCCTTTTCTTCCATTCAGCATGGAACTCATAAACCCTTGTGACACTTGTATTTTAAGTTGTGTAACTTTCCTAAGAAACAAACTTTAATCAGCATGAAGAAATCAATGAAAAAAAAGTAAATAACTAGAAACAACATAACAATTAACAAAACGATACAATGTTTAAAAGAGAGATAAAGCAACACCTTTTCGTGTATAGAGACGAATAAAGAGCCTTTGACTATCATCAGAAAGCAAAAGAAAATTTTCTACAGATTGACAACATATAAAAAAATAATGTTAGTACGAAATCTTACCCCCAAAAAATGCATGTATAAATGACACCAAATACAATATATGTACCTAAGAAAGTTTTTTCATTACATGTGAAAACATGAGGAGACGTTCTTAAAACCTCCTGTAGTAACAGACAAAAATTCTGTTGATACTTTATCATGCCAGGTGGAAATGCCTCGCTTAAACTGACAGAGCTTAAGACATGTCGACATAGTGACTTGAAAACCAGGACGTCTTCGCCTTCTAGTTCACTAAAAGATATATTCTCTTGACACCAGATCTGTATTGGAACAACAGCACGAGCATGTCCAGGAACTGACGTGATACGGCCCTGTAATACAATCCCACTGTAAAATATCACATAATGATGAAGGAAACATATCACCCAATGGAGGAAGTCCAGTACTTGTCTGATCAAGAACATCATGCTCTGATGTAAATATCTAAAGAATGTTAATTTTTACAGTAAAAAAGAAGGTAAGAACATTTGGAACTTTATAAAAGATGAGATGAAGCCAAAAATGCCATGAAGCAAGTCAAAACCATGTGCTGTTCTAACTAATGGATAGTGCCTGAATACAACGAAGGTGAAGTATTCTATGCTGATTTAGAATAAATTATTTATATGGTTCATAATATGGTTGCAAATTAAAGATGATTCGGTATCATGCTCATGGTGGTTAATACACACTCCTTGGCATAGGATTTCTTATGGGGTAATGCAGCATAACCTCATATCATAGATGAGTAGACATACATGAGTACACCCATATGTATACAGATGCATCATAAGTTCATAACCTTTAAACTTGTTCATTAAAATATATTTGTAGCATTCCAGGGAAATGGTATTGCACCTTAAAGCTCAACCCAAATGTGTCCATCAATTTTGACAAATGTTCAGCTAGCTCACGAGGTATATAACCAAGCATTGCGCTGCATCCAGATTCTGCAGAAAGAACCTAGATCAAAGGCCATGTAACGCTTTAACATTTGAAGAACACGCGGAATCAAAATGTAAACAGAATATCAAATAGATTAACCTTAATGGCATTAGGGTCCTTGGTATTTTCAGGATCTCTACAAAGAAATATATTATCTCCAGTTTGTAATTCCGCTTCTTCACTAAACCTTCGGCCAACAATACAAGTTGCAAGAAACTTCCCCAATATGTCATCATCTGAATTGGCATTATCATTTCCAGAGACCTCGGTCTCAGAGAGCAGTGAAGGGGAGTTGACTATCCCACCATTATTTAGAGTGAAACCACTCCTGACATTGATTCTGTCACCATTCGCCGAAATTTCTGCTGAACCATTTATATTTGCAAGTGAAACAGTCTCTGAACTTGAAGACGACTCGTACTTGATGCTGTCAGTTTCCTCAGTACCTACATCAATTAAATCCATAATATCCTTATCATGACTATTTGGTTTAGACTCTGCATCATCCAAATTTGTCAGGGAAGTTTTCACTTTTGATCTGGAACAGAAGTTGAACTGAAGAAGTGTCTGCTGACTTAATTTTCGTTTGGTCCCTCTTGCTAAACATGCATCTGAAACCAAATGTATTCATTATGTTCGAGTGAAGTTGCAGAAAAATAAAACAGACTAAAATCCCAACAATAGATAATTTTTCAGGATCATAGAACTTGATAATCTTTATATAATGATATAAAAAACGAATAACAACCAGTCAAATGCATAGACCGGTTAAAACATCAATGAAACTTCACTCTCTACCGTTGCCTATAAGGTGAGTTAACGAGATGTGTGGATGCATGAGCAGTGGTGGTCACCACTGAATGTGTAAAAATACCACCAAGCAAAACTAATTGTTAACCCAGGAAATAGATGTGAACATAAGAAACAAATTCAATAACGGAACAAGTTAATGCAAAAATGTTCAGATAAAAGGACTTCAGGCATACCTAAATGAGAGTTGATCATGTACTCTTCCCCTTGAACCTTATTCCCGCAAACCGGACAAGTAACCTTATCAAAACCCGAAGTTCTAGCCATATTTTCGCTATGTTTTTCTAATGATTCAGCTGTTACATTTTCATCTTTCACGATAGTCAAAGAAATCTGAAAAACAAAACAAATAATATCCGATCAGACATCTCAAGGATTGACATGTAGCAACCATCACTTGACTGGTAATGAAGAAAATAGAAAGGAAAAAAAAACCTGAACAGGTTCTGACAGAAGAGATCGACGATTGGGGAGGAATCTTCGGCGCTTGCCAATTACTCTGATCAAGCTTTCACGTCCGGTAAGAATCGTTCGATTACTATTTGATTTTGACCTAATTTTCATCGTTTTCCCTCTTTTTTGGCTCGAATGGTGAGGTAACGGCGAATTTATATGGGTGGCTTTATCCCGCCAAATGAAATAGTGTTCCAGTGCGCTAAGGCGTACGCTTCTTTCTGTGTTACCCGAACCCTTTTACGAGGATGGGTGTGCGTAAGCCCAGCGTCACTTCGGAGTTCGGACTCCTGTCCACTGCCCGTTCTGAAGAACCGAAGTTTTTGTCGAAGGCCCAGTTTTATTTTAATTTAACTTTAAATTTTATTTCCCATTAAAAAAGGCATCATTCTTTTACTTTTTGAGTGTCGCAGTTATATATTACACCTTTATACATTATTCACTAATGAAAATACTATTCATAAGTGGGTTTTGCTAATTTGTTCATCTCACACCAACAAAGAAAAATAATTTATAAATGGATTTTGCTAAAATGTGCTAGAGAGAGATATCTAAGTATTAATTATATTTAATTGTGCTAAAATGCACTAGAAGAGACTTTTGCAAAACACTATTTGTTGGTGGGTTTTGCTAAAGTGTGCATATTCTTTTTATTATTTATATGTAATTTATATAATGAGAATCTTTACATGTTCTTATATTTTATTCATTTAAAAATTAATTTACTTAAAACTAATTAATTCATAGACATTTTGAAAATAAGATTTATTTTGGCTATAATAATTTTTGGTTTATAATAACTTTAATGTTTTAATGTCTTATTTTGGTATCTTTGTGTTTACTTGAAAGATCAATTTTATTTTATATTCAGTTTAACATATTGCTTGATTAATTCTAATTAGGTTGTAATGTTTAGTTTATTAAATATTGTTTATATTAATAACATTATTATTTCAAATATTGATCACACCAGTAAATTTGTTTTACTATATTATTAGTTCATCGTCATTTTCAATTATATATTATAACTTTTGTTTATTGTAATAACTACGATAAATGATAAATGTGTGTTTTGTACCGTACATACGTGTGTGTAATAACTACGATAGATGATAAATGTGTGTGTGTATCATTTGGTTGGTGATTAGTTTTTTCTCCAACCTATTCAATTTATTTAATTTATTTTAAATTTTAATAGATCTTTTTATCTTTTATGTTAAATTTTATCTTAATTAATAAATAAAGTATGATTTAATCGTTTAAACAGTATCTATTAAAGTACAAAAAATGCATAGCTATACATCCGTCGCAACGCACGGACACCACATAACTTGTTTGACAACAAGAATAAAGGATTACTATTATAAAATTAAAAAAAATTGATTATTATAATTATAAAAACATAAAAGATATTTATTATTTTTTATATTTAACCTACTTTTTTTAAGAGTAAATATTAGAAAAAAACAATCAACTTTTGTTATTTTCTGAATTAAGTCTCTTAACTTTTTTCTAATTGTTAAAGTCTCTAAAATATATTTGTCTTATTTAAAAATAGGGTTAATACTGAAAAAAAAAAAAAAACTCTAGCAACTTTTTTATTTTCACGATTAAACTTTTTTCTTAAGTCTTTAATTATTTTTGTCTTATTCAAAGTTATATATTTGACTGGTTACAAAATAAATAATATTAGTATTTTCACTTTATTATCGTTGGAAAAAATTCACCATCTTTTCATATTTTAACAATTAAGACAAACATATATATTCCTTGAATAAGACAAGCATAGTTTAGGAACTTAAAATTTGGAAGAAAAAAAATTTTTAGAGACTTGATTGAGAAAATGAAAAAAATTTGTTGATTTTTTCAATATTAATCCTCAAAATATGCATTTTTTATCGGCTGACGGATTAGCCGGTAAAACAAAACTGATAAAACAAAATGTTTAAAGACTTAATCACTAAAATATGAAAACATGTTTGGTTCATCTGAGATTAATCAAGTGAAAGAGCTATGGTTACTTGTTTGATAACTAGATAAATATACTCTTTTGAATAATAAAAAAAATAGTTTAAGGACTTAAACAATATAAAAAAATAGAGATTTAATCGAAAAAATAAAGATAGTTTATGGGGTTTCTTCAAAATTAACTCTTTTTGTTAATATGAAACTCCTCTTTTGCATGTTCGGGTTAAACAATTTTTTTCAATCTTAGCTAAAACGCTTCCTTCATTGTTTTATAGCTTCCACTAAACAGTAAACACATGTTTTTAGTATTGCAACTCGAATACCAAAGGGATTGACTAGCTATGATTATGTAACACAAGGTTATGGACCGGAATAAGATCGGACATTAAAATACAAACTAATTTTAATGGGTTATAACTTTCAATTTATTAATAATTTATGTGACCCGTTAGCAACCCATGGAAATCTTTCAGCGGATTGGACACAAACTTCCACATTTTAGTCCTCAAATCCATCATTCAGGATTCCATTTACAACATTTACGGTTTTACACTAATGTTTAAGATTTGAATCGTTTTCATTTTTAGAAGAGTGAATAAATCTGTGATTTTCACCAATCATGTTATGTCATAGGTCATACTTAGAAAATTTATTAAATGTTTTTCATTTTCTATATACTTCTTTAATTTAAATCGTTGTCAATACATTTTGCTAATATTAACTTCACTGGATATTGTTAAAACTTTTTCACTAAAACATGTATATTTATCGTTTTAATAGTGCTTGTTAGGCGTCATGTTGTTTGCAATTTATTTTATCATACATTTCGAGAATTTCAATTTATGGTTTTGGTTGCATTTCGTATGTGTGAGTGATGCGTTGGTAGGTGCTTTGTTTCTATTGAGTAACGTTGCAACTTTGAATTGTGATATTTGGTTTGGCAATTTATGATACCAATTAGGTGTTTTTCAAGTTATCAATAAAGTATATTTGTTTATCTGAGTGTGTTTGACAATGAGTTTTTAAGAGCTTAAATTTTTAATTTTTTGAAGTTCAAACTCAGTTGCTTGATAGGAGTTTAAGTTTTTTATTCGGAGTTAAAATCTTTCAAAAGTTTTTCCACAAGAAACTACTTTCAAAATAAACTTTAGTTTTTGGTCGAACAAATTTATTTTTTTTTACATTCTAAATAATTAAAAATACAACTTTTAATTAATATCTATGTATTTTTATGTCGTTTAATACTAAAAACTACAACTACTTTTACCAACCACATATATAAAAGTTATAGCTTCCAAAAACTTCAGTTACAACTCAAAACTACAGTTAGTTCTGCCAGACATATCAAGTTTAGCTGTGTATAGGTACTTTCCTAGATTGAGTAGCCTTTTATATTAAACGAGTTGGGCTCAAATGCACTGGTACTCGACTAGGCACAACCCTGTGTGGAATATATAAAGTGTGACAGTGATATACAACGGTGATAACGTGTGACAATAAAGTGAAATACATATTATTATAAAATATTAAGGCATAAATCTATTTCATTTTTATCATTCCAAGTTCCTTATAAGTTCAAATCACAACTATTTCTCTTATTCCTTTTCATTTTTATTTTGGATTATATTCCAATGTTCAAATGCAACCCAAAGTATTCGACTGATATCCAAGGGCGGATCTAGTATGTAAAGTGGGGTGTCACTTGACGCCGATAAAATTTTAAAATACTGAATTACATATGTATGAAAAACTCAAGTGACACCTAAGATTTTTTTTTAGTGACACCTACAAAGACAATAATTGTAAAACTTCAAGGCTTCAATAGACGAAGACTAACTGTAAAATTTTAAGACTTACGGTAGTCATTGGTTTTAAGTTTTAATGGTATTCTACTATCTAAATTTTTTAAGTAGAAAAAAAATCTTATTCTTAAATTTGTATTGACAACTAGGGATGAGGTTTTTATACCGAAAACGAGTACCGAACTGGGACCAAACCGGTACCTTCGGTCCGGTATTCGGTTTATCGTATTTCGGGATCGGTACTACTCGGTATCCCAAATCGCCATAAAAATGTAAGCGGTACCAATCGGCACGGTATCGGTCGGGACCGGTATTGAACTCATACATGTTGGTAACCCGTTTCGGTGACTCGATCTATCTTAGAAAATATTTCAAAAATCTAATTAAACTTACTATAAAAAAAGTGACACCGATAGCAAAATTCATGGATCCGCAGCTGATTTCATTTATGATGGGTGTCATTGGCATCAATATGAAAGGACTATTGATACACTGATATTTTGAAATAGGAGTATGATCCAATTCATGTATACATATCCAATTATATATATATACATTTATCATATCCAATTACCCAATGCCATACACCCACGTTTCAGTTGGTTTTTTTTTTCTTTTTCTTTTTTTTTTTTGCATTCACCCACGTTACACGTTTAAGTTGGTTTTTTTTTTATTAATATAAATTTTTCATAACACACCCTTATCTTAATGTTATATTTTATTTAACACTTTTATTTTAGTAAACTTTTGTTTTAACATTTGTTGTTACAACATTTTCTTAGTTACTTAAAATTATGATTTTAGTTATACTTATGTTTGAAGTTGTCTTTTGAAACTATTATGTTATGTTTTATTGTACTAAAAAGCTTTATTATTACATTGCAAACTTCTAATAAAATTGTTTTATAAAAAAATGAAATTATTTAATATCTAGATTTTTTTTAATTAAATATGATCATGTATAACATTGAACATTATTATTATAACGTCGACAAACCTTAATCGATGTATTAGAGACATTACCGTTGGGGGTGAGCAAAAACCAAACTGGAAACCCAAAAAACCAAAACGAAGTAACCGAAAAACCGGGAAACCGAAAATTTCCTACTCCTATATTACAGGATGCATTTTTCAATTATACATGTAATTGATATTTATGATGTTAAAATACTAATTAATCGATATTGTTAATGGTTATGATTATTTTAAATATATGTGAAGTAGAGAATGCTAATTAATTGGTACAAACATTATTATTATATTTCTACATGATGAAATTACTTAAATTATTTCAAAGTCTAGATTGGTAAGTTTAATAAATTAAAGTATCAAACTAACTAAATTAGTATTTAATATCCAATTTTATTAAATCAAAATATCAAACTAACACATAGGTCGATTAAAAATCCAAACGTAAGCAATTATGTTTTAATGATTTATCAAAGAGTGTTTAACTTTAGTAAAGAAAAGCATAGGTTTAGTAAACAAAAACTCAATTTTAGTTAAAAAAAATGTCTAAGATTTTTCGAGTTTAAACTCAAAAACCAAAAACCCACGGGTGTAAACCGAAAAACCGAGAATCTAAACCGGAAAAAACCGAAATCGAACGGATTCTCCATTTCAAAAACCGGAATTTCGATTTCGGCCAAAAACCAAACTGAACCGCTTCATGCTCACCCATAATTACCGTTATAAATTTATTTGATTTAATCGTAAAACCAACAAATTAATTATGGTTATGAATAATTAATTAATTAATTATTGTTTTGATTCGATTTAATAAGACATTGTTTGTAATTTTAGCATTGCAAAATCATGAAAACCAATGATAAGAACCAACTAATAATATCATTTGTCTTGCTTCTTGAATTTATATCAGCTTTTCAGTTTTCACTCTTCGATCCTGGTTCAGTTGTGTTTCGTTATTTGAATTGTTTGAAATTATTTTTATTTATTTGTTTATATATATGTTTTTGTAATTAATATTTTAGACCCCGCAGCAACGCGCGGGTGATACAAACTCGTTAATAACAATATTTCGATATTCATTTTTTGTTTTTTTTTTAAGTCACATGAAATGAAACATCACGAGTTTTGACAAATTTAACCGTAATTGGAGGTTTAAGCCTAAAATCATGGGGGACATCGGACATCCTACCCTACATTTGGTTTATAATTCACCACATCAATGTATTGTGTACTGTCATGTTTTAAACTTAGATTATACTAGGTGATGCATAATTCAAATAGAATAATTTAACGTCAAAATATCTATAATATCACAAAGTATGTTTGACAAACTAGTTACTTTGGGTATTTAAAAGAATTAGAACTTTTTGTACCTGGGGTTTTTAGGAGTTGAAATTTTTAGTTTTATAAATATGTTTGTTAAATTAGTCAGGGTTATAGGTTTTAGTATTAAATTACATAAAACGACATTAATATTAATTAAACTAGTTTATGATTCCCTATTACGTGAATGTGTTTAATAAAAGTTATTTATATAAAATGTAAATAAGTAAGATTAAAAACACACAACTATTAATTATTCGTCATAATTATTGTTTTTCAAAATTTATAAATTGATATAAATATTAGGTTTTTTATAATTATTTTTTAACCTTTTATTTATAGTTTATGCTATAAATTGAGATTTTAGTTTATATATAATATACTTATATATTCCCATTACAAATTAATATTTATAGATTAAAAAATAATACAATGTATTTGTATTTTTAAAAATTATAAATTGTATTTATCTTTTATTTACATATTTATAAAATAATAGAGTGTATCCATCTTTATTTACAAATTATAATTAATCGAGTGTATCCATCTTTTTAAAAATAATAAATTGTATTTATTATTATTATTTTTATAATAATAAGTTGTATTTATTTTTTTCTGTGAAATGTGAATGTGACACATGACATTTGATATTCTTATATATCATAGATATAAATATAGATATAAATATAAATGTGATAGTTTACAACTATTTTATAAAAAACCAGCTACTAAAAGCTCTACTTCTTTTAAAAACACATAGTTACAACTAGCTTTGTCAAATTACAAAAAGAGTTTGAATTTTTGGTCCAAGAAACTTACTTTTTTTCTTTTATAATAAATATAAATTACAACTTTAAATGAATATTGATGTTATTTTATGTCATTTTAGACTAAAAGTTACAAGCATAATACTTTTATCAAATATATTTAAAAGCTCCAAATCTTTTAAAAAGATATAGCTCCCAAAAGTCTAAGTTGTTATATGTTTTTAAGAGGTTAAATGTCTGAAGTCTGAAAATCACGTCTGAAATTAAAAGGAAGCCTTATGATCTGAAATTAAGATTGCTCTTAATTTTAGTTCAGACAACTTTCTTTCTCTTAATTTTAAGAGGTAAATTCAGAGGTTGCAACCTCTAAAGTCTGACAAACAATCTGAATTCACCATAGATCTGAATTTTAGATTTCACAGCCTTTTAAGAGGCTATTAATGAAAAACAAACAAGCCCTAAGCTTGAAACTACAATCAGTTTTGCCAAACATACGATAAATATCTTTCTCCTTTTATTTTTCTCGTTTGTATCATATGAACAGAGCTTTACGTAGTTGGTTGTTCCTTAACATCCATATTATTCAACAGCAAAACCAAAAAAAAAAAAACAAAATTGGTTTTAGCCGGTTCGATCCGATTTAATATAAACTAATCGATTTTGATCGGTTCGACTAGAACATTAAACCGGGACACCGGCCAATTTACTTTACAGTTCGTCCGGTCCGATTTTCAATACCATATACATTTTCACACGAAGAAATTTTTATTTAATTAACTTATTTCATATTAAGTTTAAAAAATAATACTTGGACTTGGTGAGTTCTAATAATTGCTACTTTTAGTCCCTATAATTTTATTTAGGGTTTATTATGAAAAAAATCAAGATGTTTTCACGTTTTTTGCGTTTTCGTCCATCTATGTTAATTTTTTCCATAAAAAACCTCAAGTTATTCTTTTCTTATTGGTTTAATGATATTTTGGACATTAGACCCCATTTATAATTTGTGAATCGGGTTTTAAAAACTTGAAAAACCGGATTCTAATGTCCAAAATTTCACTAAACCAATAAGAAAAGAATAACTTAAGGTTTTTCTGGAAAAAAATAACATGGAGGGACGAAAACACAAAAAACGTGAAAACATGTTGGTTTTTTTTTCTTCATAATATACCCTTTTATTTAACATAAATTGCAGTTTATAGCAATGAACTTGGAATAAATCGATGGAGGTTACGTTAATCATTAATGTACTAACAACTCTAATCAGTTTACGTCAATCCATATTGTCTTATTATGTACGAAGTAAATGAGATTGATAAATTGGAAAATATATATCGAATATATGAAATGTTAAAAAAATAACTAAGTAAAAGTATTTTATTAAATTCTAGTAAATCTAAACACCATAAGTTTAATAATTATTATGTGATGAACAATATCATGGTAAAAGATTCTTGCTTTTATTATCTCATTTATGATGATACGTTTTTTTCAAACTACAATCATTTTAATAAATTAAATTAATTCCAAATATATACAATTTATTCCCAAATAAACCAGTCATTCTCAGATTTGATCAATTTCTTCCCGTGAGCAGACAAAGGTCTTCCGTCTTCGCCGGCCGGACTCACTCCTCGTCGGCGCCGACGTCTGCTTCACGATCTCAAAAACTTCTAAATCATCGTAGAAATCTGTTAATCATATGTTTTACATATTAGAAAAAATTAATTTAGGGTTTTTGTTTGTTTTTAAATTGAGGGATAATTTATCGAAGGGATGCTAATCACACTGAATGCCATAGAGATCATCGTAAGTTATGTTCCGCCGTCTTAAATGGTTCATAGCTGGTTTCAATCAACAGAGAACATCTAAACAGAAGGCCGATGCGAAGCTATTGTCTCTACCTAGGGAACCTCAGAACTTCAATCGTTCAAGTGCTCGAAATCGCAAGTCAATGTTGGAGGCCGTCCACGAAGTTGCAATTTATATTCATAGGTTTCACAACCTAGACCTGTTTCAGCAAGGGTAAAACTCAATGTGTTATCAGTTTATATTTTTATGATGAATTCTTCTATTATAGTTGATCAATTACTAGAACTACTTCCCTCCTGGAAAAAGAGCCTCACTTTGACTTTGATCTCGAACACAGTGCTTTCCAATGCAAATCATACATGAACTTTGATCCAAAATCAACACCATATTTGCTGTCATAGCATTATTTTTTATAAGGCTTGATTAAATTTCTTGAAAGTTACGACAGTTCATATTTTGTAGTCGGAAAGCATGATTTGATCGGGGCCATAGTCAAAAGCTAGCTATCTGTAGTCATGCTGCTGTATTTTCGAAATACGAGTATAGATGCACTTTTTTTGGTATACAGGTGGTATCAGATCAAGATTACGATGAGATGGGAAGATAGTGAATATGCATCTTCGTTGGGTACACCTTCAAGAGTGGTTCAGTACGACGGTACATTGTTGTTTAGTTCATTGTGCTCCTCTAGTCATCTTTTTAATTATATGACTTGTTAAAATTTATTTAGTTATCATCCAGATCCATGCTGTACAAGGTTACTTAGTCATGCATGACATATAAACATGCATCAACTCTCCGATTGAAGTATAATCTTGCTTCATCATGTTCACTCTTCTGATCCCAACCCGTTCCAGTGTAAGAACGTACATATACATATTTGTTATCTCTATTTTGGAACTGGGTATATAAAGAAGATTCAAGAAGAAGAGGGATTTATTTGTTTGCTTGCCCACTATCTGTGAAGAGACAGCTCTGTTAAGAGCAACGGAACCAGGATTCACGGAAATCCATAAACAACTCGATAAATTGTAAGAAGGTCACACTGAAAGAATGCCAAATTATCAAATGTAAAAAAAATAATTAAACATGGATGCAAATGCAATTAAGCTTAAAGTGACACAAAACATAGTTTTGATCTTGAAAATTAACCGACTAATATGCATCATTAATGTAGGCTTGTTATTCACATTGACATCAAACACCGTAGCAAACAACTATCACAAAAGCATTAAACGAATAATAAAAACACAATATTGGTTTTGGAAACATCAAATGTTTGAAGATACAGCACACTATTAAGTATTTTGATGATAAACTTTGCAAGAGACCTTTTGAAGATATTCATTTAAGGAGAAATACCATATATATCCTTCAAACTTGCAAAATACCATATATACCCAAAATACAAAATTTTAAGGTACAAAGTACAAAGTACAGAAAGCACTTTATGTACATTTGATATCATGCAAGTTTTGAATGTCATATATGAAATCGATCCTTCATTTAACTTATTGAAGATATATAACATAATTAAGTACTTCAATTATAATATATGTTACCAAATCTTTGCAACAACCTCCGTATAAAATAATTGTATTGTAAATTTTAGAACAAAAATTCATCAATTTAGACCAAAATATAGTGTTTGAGATTTGGTCCATCAAGGATTCTTCAAGTAATTAAGTTAGATTTGATCAAATTGAAAAACATATTATACTAAAGTATCAATGCAAGTATGCAACTTAAGCCCCTTAAGTTTCCACAACCTGAGGATTGAGCCAGCCCTTTTTGGAAGGTTGATGTCTTCTCCAGGCCTTTCATGTCATTGAAATGTACATGGGATATATCAGAAACGGTACTTCAGATGATTTTTGAGGTGTGTGTATGTGTTGTCAGCAATATATTAAGGATAATTGATGGTTTTATTACAATTACGGAAATTTCATTACCATGGCTGAAGTATGAGAACGTTGTACAACTTGTCCTATCAAAACTAATATGTTCTGCTGTGACTATATGCATTTGGTCTTTTGTTTGCGGATATCTCTTATTACAAGGATAGTCATACTCTATTGCCTAACAGCATGCAATGTCATGTAACAACTGCAGCTCCTGATCTTGGTTCTGATGATGTGTTGGGGGTTTGGAAGATTGATGATATGGACCATAGTTTTTCATCACAGCCTTTCCGGATTCGATATGCAAGGCAGGATATACTTCTATCAGTCATGATATCTTTCAACTTATCTCTTGGTAAATTTGAGGTCTCTCTCTCTCTCCCTCTCTCTCTCTCTCTCTCTCTCTCTGTCTGTCTATATACTTGGCACATTTACCAAGCACTTTGTTTCCGTTTCCTGCCCGGCTGCCCCGGGGACGTAACATCATGGCTGTCCTTTCCCTGCGGTTAAATTAGTTACATGAATTTTGGGAGAAGTTTTGTCATACTCATTTTGTTACCTTGCCAATTGATGAGAACCTACAATCTTCAGGGTCCAATCACATCTGCTGTAATTCTGAAATTTGAGCTTCTGTATGCACCTGTTTTGGAGAACGGGTTAGTAAATAATATTATAATTTACCTTGTGGAATGTTCTCATTCCGGTACTAACTATGCATTTCTTTCCAATTTTGATAGAAGTATAAGCTATTTGTTTCATAAAATCTCTACTCGATATAGTGTTTTTAATGCTCCATCTGCAGCTCCAATATGCAGGACTCTTTGGATGTATCACCAGCTGCAGTCCATGAATTTCGAATTCCGCCCAAGGCTCTTCTTGGACTGCATTCATATTGTCCTGTTCATTTTGATGCTTTCCATGCCGTGCTCGTTGATACTAGTGTGCACATCAGCTTACTGAAAGGCGGTGTTCATACTATGAAAACACCCAGGTTTGTGATGCCAGTGTGCACGTCAGCAAATTTTGTTGCCTTTATAAAAAAACTCAATTGTATGTTGATTCCTGGATGCTCAAAGCCACCTTTTGGACAATCACAACTTTTTCTGAAGTTAAACTAACAATATTACCTTTTTGGTCGCAGCAACTCTCGTAGTCATGAAGAAGCTCCTGGTGACAAGTATGAGAAGGAAAAGCAAGTATGCATTTATTATCAGTTCTGGATTCTGTATTTTAGTTTTCTTAATGAACCAAAAATTGTTATGATGAGTTACTTGTTGACATACTGGTAATCATACTCTCTTATGTCACATACACCAGCATCTACAGATAATTGTCATTTATATTCCCTTGCATAGATCAATTCTTCTTTAATTGCTGAGAATCTGTTTTAACTACATCCTACTGGAGCAGGTTTTGCTTGTGAAGGCATTTTTAACTTCCCGTGCAACTCTACTTCAAGAGATACAAAATCTTAGTAAGGCAATCAATCAAACAATTGATTTGAGTGGTTTCACTTCCCAACATGGCGATATAAAGTATTTGTCTGCTTCAATGGAAGTGGGCATGGAGGATGCTAATGCTGATTCACAAGTACTGGAAAAGGTGCAAAATGTTTCTAAGGTTGTTCACTTGTTCTTTGATTGGACACCTGAGTGGTTTTGGTTATGCATTAATATTGAATTTCACTCACTCATCTTCTGTCCTTGAACAGATTCCAAACGGTTCCATTGATCCTCAGAGTGATCATCTTTATTCCCTACAGAATGATGAACTTCACCGTCTTTTTCATTCACTTGGAGATCAAATTCTCTACCTATGGAGCACATTTCTGAAGTTCCACAGGTTTGTTTCTGTTTTTTCCTTCTTCCAACTCTGAGCCTTGCTAACGAATCCTTTTTATGAAATAGGAGAACTTCCTAATCAACACTAAGGAACCAGAATCTTATATATTTAAGCTCAAGTCATCATTCATACAAGCCTTATTATGTGGCTATGTGCAAAGATGAAATGAATATTTTTCTATACAGGCATAAGGTTACAGTCCAGTCATTCACACTAGAAAAAAAAGAAAGAAGTCATTTAGAGATGCAAAAGTTACTTGTTGGCTGAAGCCTTAAGCACTCATGCGCCCCTTTATGCAGAAAAATTGTGCAGTTACATTTTGCTTCAATCTTACCACTTTAGGCTACAAGTACAATTTAAGTCACACACTTGCATATACCAGTGTCAGGTAATCTCGTGTTGTCCATGTTAGGGATGCTAAATTCTAATAAAATCGAGTATGAAGACATTCACATGTTGAAGTGTACTCTAGCAATGAGTAAACCATGCCTTTGTGCTTTTTAAATTTAATGTGGCACATTGATGTATCGATTCATAGGTTTCGTTAAATATGATGCTGGTGTTACTTAGTGTGTGCTTGAAAAATGAACAAGTGCAAAGAAGCCGAGGAAGATTCATAATTCTCCTGCCCATTTAAGTTTCATGTTTCATGTTGCATTATCTTGTTTATAAATATCACGAACGCTGTGTTCTTTAAGAAGGAATATGGAGAGAAAAGAAAGAGAAGGGAGAGAAACAAAAGAAAACGCAAAAGCAAGCGTGTTCTTGGAGCTTTTTTAGAAGGGAAAGGGAAGGAAAGAAGAGAATTTCCCTGATTTTCTATCCTCCCAATTTTGGGAAGATAGAAGAAGCTGTGAGAGGTTGCGTTCAAACGTGTTCTCCAAACTTTGTGATTTTAACCACCTATCTGATTCTTTCTCTTCCTCTCTTTCGTCTTCTTCACTTTCCTTTCTTTTAATAAAAATTTTAGAGAACACAGTGTAAAGAAGACAAGCATAAAATAACAACTGTGAGGTACTGTAATTTGCTTAATTCTATCTTTTATTGTACACCAGGGCTAACAAAACAAAAATTTTGGAACATTTGCGTAATTCATGGGCTGTTGATCGTAGAGCTGAATGGTCTATATGGATGGTGTACTCTAAGGTTGAGATAACTCGGCAGCCTATCCGAAGCGAGGTTGATGACTCCTCACACCTAAGTGTTCTTGGCAAAGTCCCTGTTCTCCGGAAGATAACAGAAGATGTAATTCTGTTACCACTTTAACTTGCCACAAAGCTTACTTGTCATTGAGCACAAACATCTTATCGCATGTTAGTTATAGGCTTGAGTAAATAATCTGGCAACTCCTTTTTGTGATCGATCTCTGGTTCTTCACAGCCCATCATTGACATGGTTACTTTTTCTTTCTTTTTCAGCCTTCTCAGGCTGCAGCAATGCGCGCTGAGCTCCACCGTCGTAGTATTGCACAAATGAGGGTGAGCCAGTGTTCTCTGAGGCTTTGTTATCCTACTTCCATTATGTGGAAACCATTAACTTGTTTCACTTCTATGCAGATAAACAATCGTTCGATTCAAGACCTTCATATTTTTGGAGATCCCTCACGTATACCTATTGTAATCGTAGAGCGTGTAGTAAATGCACCATTGCGTTCACCTAGTGGAAATTCTTACTTCAGGAACATGGATCCAAAAGCTACTAATGGCATGCTTCCAGAAATTGATTCAAGATTTTCTGGCAATCAGCAAAAGGGCCGTATTTTGAAGATTGCTGTGTTTGTTCATGGTTTTCAGGCATGTTATGCTATTTACATTGTCACAATATGTATATTCTTTCTTTTCTTTGTGTTTGTGTGTCTGAGGGGTATCTCTTAATCCTGTAATTCATGTTTTACATGCTGTCTGATGTAATATCAATTTTGGTGCAGAAGATAACATTTTGTGTATAAATACTAATACTTCATGACTTTACAAAAATAAGCAGGGGCATCATCTGGATTTACGCCTTGTGCGGAATCAGTGGCTTCTGATAGATCCAAAGGTTGAGTTTCTAATGTCAGAGGTTAACGAAGACAAGACGTCTGAAGACTTTAGGGACATGGGATTAAGACTGGCCCAAGAAGTTATTGCTTTTGTAAAGAAGAAGATGGATAAAGCCTCAAGATCTGGCGGCTTAAAAAATGTGAAGCTCAGCTTTGTGGGGCATTCTATTGGTAACGTGATTATAAGAACAGCACTGGCAGGTACATATATATTGCTTTGTAAAGCAACTACATCTCCTTGTTTTTGTTATTTTACATGTTTATTTCTCTTCATTGCTTAAGGCTCTATTGAATATTGATGCATTCTATAATTTGAAAATGTAGAGAGCATTATGGAGCCGTACCATAGGTACCTGCACACATACGTCTCTCTTTCAGGCCCACATTTAGGTTATCTCTACAGTTCAAATTCTCTTTTCAATTCTGGATTATGGCTGTTGAAGAAGCTTAAGAATACTCCTTGTATTCATCAGCTGACTTTCACTGATGACGTAGATCTAGAAAACACTTTCTTCTGCAAACTTTCCAAGGTACAATTTATACTGATAGAAACAACTCATTTTGTGTCATAGTAGCTTTTTGGTTCTTTTATTTCTTTGAAATTAGCAGTTGCTAGTAGGAATATACCAGTTTCTGTTACTCTTCTTTTGTATACAGTGTTTCTTCCTTTCTTTACTTGGTTTAAGTTCTGATCCCTTCTTATTTTTCTTTCAGCAAAAGACGTTGGAGCATTTTAAGAACATTATCCTGCTATCATCACCTCAGGTATTTACTTCTAGTTTTCAGCTGGACATTACAACCAATTAGCTCTTCACTTTCCTGCAATGATTATGAAATCCATTTGCTGCCTACGAATCATCGACTTGAACTAGTGTAACTTCTTTTCATTGGAATAAGACCAGTGTTCTTATGAAATATGAAAAGAACACTAGACTTAGCATGCATGTCAAGCATGATTTTATTTGTTCATGCTTCTTATTTATGTGCAAATCACATGAGTGTAAATCATTAGTTTTGACTTTGCTTTTGCGATCTACCAGTACCTAAAACAGTTCTTACATGTTAGTATGTTACTATCCCCTCCTCAGCTTTGACCGATTGAGATCTTTTTCCAATAAGCAGATTGTGACTCCTCAGCTTTGACCGATAGAGATCTTTTTCCAATAAGCAGATTGTGATTCCTGTATTATTGAAAGTTTGTCGTTCTCTCTTGAAATCAAGTTGGTCATTCAGCTTGAAGAATTTATTGCTATTTATATAGTATAATGTCAAGTCGGTTGGTTTTATTGTTTGGATGCTTTGCCTCTGAAAATTTAAATGCCATCTAGGATTTTAAAACCTTTTTTAATTCTAAGTTCACTATTGACTTTTGAACATTCATACCTGGTTTTTCATTTCAAAGATACCATCACTTATGCAAAAATGCAAACAAGAATCACCATATGTGATAGGAAACGTGAATTGAATAGAAATAACAATGGAAGAGTTGATACGAAAGATTACTTAAAACAAACAATGCTAAATTGTAAAAGAAGGCAGAACCACACTCAAATGATTGTTCCAGGGAATCTCCCTCTCTCAAAACCAAATGGTTAAGAGCCTCTCTCAATGCCTAACGCAAAGAGCCAAAACAATAGATCAGAATTCATCACACACCCCTAACATGCCTCTCCTACTCTATGTATTCTTCCTTCCCTCTAACTAACTTACTTAACCATTCCCTAATTTACCCTTTCTTGAATGACCCATGCACATTCCTAACAACATGAATACATGATAACTATTAACTAGGGTTTTGGATAAAAAATGTCTAACTTCCTTTTTACCTTTACCTTTACATTTACACTTGCACAATTTGCCTCCTTCATGTATGATGTTACTTGCAATTTTTGTAAGAAAACGATGGCTTGCAAGGTAAAAACCAAGTATGTTGTTTTAAGAAACCAACCATTCTACATTAATTCTGTTTTAGCATTTAGGGGGTGTTTAGTACTGTGGAATGGAATGAAATCATTCATGTTTATAATGTTTTTTAACCAATGATAGTTACACATAAATGAAGGTTGACCTAAAGAATAAAGAAATAACTATTAAAATTTCGTTCCCTTTCCATGTTTTTGATTCTCTTCATTATGAGGAAAGGAGAGAAATGAAATTTGTAGTAAACTCAATTCTGTTCCTTTCCACTGGGAATCAAACCTCTCACCATATAATAAAAAAGCTTGTAAACCTTATTTGGTTCCAATATCTCAATTCCACTGTACCAAACACCCCTTTAGTATTTTGATGCTGCATGACAATTAACATCCGTAAATGATTTCCTTCAGGATGGATATGTTCCTTATCAATCTGCCCGGATTGAGATATGCCAATCATCATCAGGGGACTACTCAAAGAAGGGCAAAGTTTTCCATGAGATGCTTAACAACTGCTTGGACCAAATACGTGCCCCATCCTCCGAGCAACGCACGTTTATGCGATGTGATGTCAACTTTGACACCACACTGCAAGGGAGAAACTTGAATACCATAATTGGACGAGCAGCTCACATAGAGTTCCTGGAAACCGATATTTTTGCGAAGTTCATAATGTGGTCTTTTCCAGAACTGTTTCGCTGATCCATGTGGAGAACAAATGTTCCTGAGTCATGAGCTATCCCTGATGGGCAACGCCAACTTCCTCTATCTACGATAAAGGGCCATAGATGAGTTGGTTTTGAAGATGCCACAATCTGCTGATCATCGGTTTCATCACTGTCAATACAACATGCACACATGGCATTGTAAATTATCAGGTAGAAAGCTGCAAGCTGCTTCAGGTAGGCGATTATTAGTTCATAATCCACTTTCAAGTGTTTTGAGTTATAATGTAGATTTTCAGGTATAAAGTATGTAGTATTTTAAGTTCCACAGGAATGTGTACAAGTATGTAGTTGTTGATGGAAAGACAACTACCAATACATGAATATCAAAGTGTTTACCCTAATTTTGCAGTATGTTGTCACTTGTCAACTTACACTTGTAGAAATGCATTTCATTGTTAGTATATTTCATGATATCAGCACTTTTTTTGGTCATGGATAGGGGTGACATTTTTGAGCTAATGGGCGGGATGGTTAAATTGACCAATCGTAAAAAACTATGATAGAATATAACTTTTTTGAAATTTTTTTTTTGTAAAAGGCGTGTTAAACAAATTGTTCTTAGAAAAAAATTTCAAATTATGTAAAATTCATGACTTTTGGTCGTCAACCCATTTGACCCGTTTGCTTGAACGAGCCGAAATTGTCACCCCTAGTCATGGATCCATGTTCGAGTAACCAGTAATGTTTTTTACTTATGATTAGAAAGGCATGAGTCCCTTTTCGGTTCATCAAGTTGGAGAAAATGTTGAAACCCTTCATGTGAATTGTTCATGCATTTTCTCATGTTTCCTGAACCAAACAAGTGGTCAAGTTTTCGTTGGACTGGGAAAAGCCGAAATGGGGCATTAAAAACAGGTTGAAAACTTCGAATGAAGATACTTTCTTTTTTCTATAAATGTTAAAAAAACAATAGAAGATACTTTCTTTTTTCTCTTGCATTCAAGTGAAGTTTTATATTCCGTTAAAGAGTCTAATACTTATCATGTTTAACTTTTCTAACGCTATAACCTTATTTTTCACAAAATTTATTGTTTTCAACAGGAATAGAAATATATTTTGCGACATATATGTTATTTATGGTGACAACATAAATCTTAACTCGGTGATTAACATAGTAATTATTCAGTTGAAGTATAATAAGTCAATTAATGGATGTGATTGAATTGACCAACAAAATGTAAATAAAAAATCTTAAAAAAGAAGTCCTATATTGTTAATTTTAAAGCTCAAAATAAATCTTGAAACACTTGTGATGAATGAACAATACTCAGAATAAATTGCCTTCTAAAACAATTGAAGAGTTTTTTTTGGTTGAAACTAATGTCATGCTTACAAACAATGATACTAAAAACTTTTTCTTTTTACATTCTTTTCTGTAATGATTTATTAATCATAATTATATTAAACCATATTAAATGCTCTGTAATTGAAAATGAAAAAACCAAATATAATGGATTCAAGCCATATTCATTATTTGGTACCAGTTACTTTAGAATTGAAAGTCTAATGATTACTATTTAGATAATAATGGGTAAGATTAATCCTCAAAACTTCTCAAACTAAAAATAGTTATTAAAATTTAGAAGAGCTAACAATCAACAGGTGCGTTTGTAGTCCAACGGTTAGGATAATTGCCTTCCAAGCAATAGACCCGGGTTCGACTCCCGGCAAACGCATATTTTTAAAAGAATTTTTTTGTCAATTGCTGAATTATCTATCTTTTCCCCTCGTCTTTTTTTGGACCAATAACATGTTGAAATAAAGAAATCTTCTCCTCAACGGACCTCACACACCACACTCACTACTCCGGCACTCCCTCATGGTTCAACGTCGCGCACCCGTAGACACCGCCCGGTGCTGTTGCTTCTTCCCTCACCATTCTCTCCGTGCACATCTTTGCTCGGTTCTTTCATGCTTCCCTCTTGTTTGATCCCTTGACGCCACGGGTATGAATGAACCTTAAATGTTCCGCCCAATTTTTTGTTGTTTATTGTATGGTATACATGTGACTTATTGCATGAACTTTGTGATTTTCTCGGTTCCTTGCTGATGGTATGTGGTATGAACATGGAATCAGGTTTTAGTGTGATTCCAATTTCTAAGTTTTTCCGTTCCTTGCTGATTATATTGCTCTGTGGTTTATGGTTTTTTGCTATTCCTTTCTTCAATCTTTTGTGCTCTGTGGTATTTTGCTGAATTTTCGCTCCTTGTTTGCGGTTTATGTGAATTTGATGTTATTATTTAATTTTGTTGATTAATGATGATTATTACCTCCTTCCCCGTTGTGTGAGGGAAACTTTATAAGACCCGTAAACAAATCGGCAATGATTGACCAAGAAAAGGATAAGGAAATAGAAAAAGGAAAAGAAAAGAAAACAACAGAAATATAGAATTCCTTTTATTAAAAGAGGAACTTGTCTGTGTGCTGAAGCCTAACAGGCTAACAGTATATGTAATTTGTTTGTTTCAACTTTCATCTGCCTTTCAAAAACAGAATTATTTTGTTTCATCTTGTTTCTCATGAAAACTCCACATGCATTATGAACTTAAATTGTAACTTAATCCAAGAAATCTAGAAATTGATTAACATAACAATGTTGCCAGTGAATCTGATTGGCGATGATAACTAAATGATTGATATTTTGAAGACAAACCAGACAACAATGTTTTGAAATTCAATTGAGACTAGAGATTGCTGCTAACATAACAGTTGTCATTTGAAAATCCAAATAGAAATAATTGATAATTGAAATCGATTGACAAATTGTTGATGTTCACAACTCACGTATGAAGAAATCAATGTGAAACTCACAAGTATTCTTGGATAAGATTAATCAATATAATAGAAATTGAATAGAAGGAAGAGTTTGGAAACGAAAAATGAACAAAACCGATAATTGAGAGTGATCCTTGATAACTTAAAAATCCACATGATTAGAAATTGATGATGGGCTGAATCAGAAACCCAAAAAATGAACCACAAAACCGTGATCAGAAACAATAACCCAAAAGAAAAATGTTGACCATTGATATAAAAAAGTATCAACTGAGATGACCAAGAACCAGGGAGACATAAGAGGACTCTGCATCTCTGCGTGTGAACCAAAAAGACTGATCCCATACCAACTGTATCCTTAACATTGTCGGTAATAAGTGCTGACTTTCTGGGGTCATCTCCAGGAATGTTCCTCTGAACCTTGCCCGGTCTTTATTTCGGCCAAATTTATACGAGTGTGCACTCCTCACCTAGTAACTTTTTCCAGTTCCAATCGAAATCATAGAACAGGTCAAGGTAAATTTCACTTAAATACTAACAAAAGGGACATGGAAGAACCAGCAACTCTATAACAAATATGACATGAAAAGAGGCGGCCTCCCAGTCATCAACACAATCAATAAGACCATTTGCCAGTGAGGAGAAACACCTTAATTGCTCCATATTTGAATGCAACAATAAAGGCTTTCCCGACATCCTCTCTAGTCTGAAGGGTGGTTCTGACATTAGCGTATGTGACAATTTTCATTCCAAGAGGGAAATGACAGAGGTGAAGACAACTCTGTTTAGAGGACTCTTACACATCTTGGTCCTGTTGTGTGGTTGAGGCGTTGAGTACCAGCAGCAGCATAGAAAAACAGTGGCTGAAGTTCTATTTAACCATGAGGTCGGCGGCGGCACAAAACAAACCAAGGCACAAGGGTGACAGCTTGTTTAGGTGGCGGCTAGGCACTGATCTGGGGGCAACGATTGCGGTGGGGACAGATAATGACAAAGGTGGCAGTGACAGGTTCTAAGGTTCCTCCAAACCAGCGGTGACAGCAGGAGTGGGGGCTGGAAATGACTATGATGATGGCAGACCAAGGTTGACAGGAAACATCGGCAAGGACAAGGAAACCCCATAGGGGTGGCTTAGTGGTTGAACCTTAGGATTTTTCAAAAGATGTCCTAAGTTCGACTCCCACAGGTTTCACCTCCTTGGGTTAACTTGCCTTTCAAAAAAAAAAAAACAGAATGGCGACAGTGAGAACAGGGAACTACGACGACGGGTGTTTCACTGTTTCCATGGAAAAACTGCGGTACCGGTGATGAGCAACAACATGGAACAAAATGGCTTGGATGACAGCCTGACAGGGAGGGTTGGAGGTGGCAGCAGGGGCAGCACAGGGACAATGCTGAACAGTAGGAAGGCATGGACGTTGCTGGTTAGGGTTCCACCAATGTTTTGATCGGTGGTCAAGGCTGTAATACCATGTGAGAACTTGGGAGAGTATCTTTGTCTTTCGTTAAACAATTCATGAGGTATTTACACAGGAAAAAAAAGGATAAAACTAGGAAAGTAATGAAGTCTAAATTCCTATGATGATGCTAATTTATACATGAATAGAGAGCTATAAAATTGTAACAGACCCTCAAATTTCGTCCAGAATCTATAATCACCAACAAGTTTCATAGCAATATATATATTAGGGTTAATATTGTAAAAGCCCCATCAACTATTCCTGTTTTCTTGATTAAGTCCCTAAACTTTTTTTCCGAGTGTGCAAGTCCCTAAACTATTTTTGTCTTATTCAAAAGTATATATTTTTTACCCGGCTACCGGATTAGCTAGTAAAACACGACCGATAGAACAAAAGGTTTAGGGACTTAATTGCTAAAATTAGGAAAGATAGTGGGTTTATCTTGATATTAATTGGATGAAAAAACCAAGGTTACTTGTTTGGTAACGGGTCAAATAGTGATACAGGTCAAATATGTAATTGTGAATATGACAAAAAAGTTTAAGGACTTAATAGCGAAAATGAGAAAAGTTAATTTGGGTTGGGGTGGGGGGGGGGGGGGTCAATATTAACCCTATAAAGTAATGTTTTTTTTTTCTTTTTGTTTTCCGTGATGTATATATGTTCAATAGGTTCGTGTGATTGCTTACTTGGTTAAAATGGGATGTGCAAAGGTGTATGTCATTTACAAGATGGGATCTATATCTTCAGTATATAATTATCTTTAACCTTTTGCAGGATTTGTAGTTAGTTTGAACTAAACAGTTTACATACCTTAGGATGGAACTATCTCTTTCTCATGCTGTGGCATCTACAAATGATAAATCCCTGAGTTGTCTCAAATCAGATTTCCTTCCTTTGGCTTCTTTCTGGAAGTCTGAAGCCATTACAAGACATTATAACAGTGTATGGAAGTCACAAAAGCTCTCTTTTACCATCACTGCATCTGTCAAACATGTTCGTGATCCATCACTGGACAAACATGTGGTGAAGCAAAACAAGATCCGTTTTGTACAAAAGCTGAAAACTTTACTCCTCTCTAAACCAAAACACTATATGCCACTTCATATCCTTGGAAAATGCCGGTCCTACCTATCCCTGTCAAAGCCTCGATCACTTGTATCTATGATCCATCGTTACCCAACCATTTTTGAACTCTTCACTATTCCTTTACCTCCCACACCATTTAATGCGACAAAAACACTTCCTCAACTCTGTGTACGCCTTACTCCAGCTGCAGCATCTCTTGCAAGCGAAGAGTCTAAGCTCAAAACTGCTATGTCCAACTCCCTGGCAAACAAACTTCAGAAACTTCTTATGCTATCTTCTCATCACAGGCTACTTTTGTCAAAATTGGTTCACATTGGCCCAGATCTTGGCCTCCCCCCTAATTTCCGATCCCGGATTTGTAATGAGTACCCAGATAAATTTAAGACTGTTGACACTTCTTATGGGCGTGCACTTGAGTTGGTGTCATGCGACATTGCTCTGGCTATCCCTCTACCTATTCCTGAAATCAAACCTCTTGGCCTGATAGTAGACAGGCCCTTAAAGTTTACACGTTTGAGACTTCGTAAGGGGCGCAATGTGAGGAGACATCATGAGGAATTTTTGATCAAGTTTCGAGAGATAACCGACGTGTGCCCGTATCATACAAAGGTTGGGGAGTTTCCAAAAGAATCCTTAAAGGCAGAGAAGAGGGCTTGTGATGTGGTGAGGGAGATACTAAGTATGATGGTTGAGAAACGGACGTTAGTCGATCACTTGACACATTTCAGAAAAGAGTTTGGGCTGCCAAACAAGTTGAGAGCTATGCTGTTGAGGCACCCAGAACTATTTTATGTGAGTTTGAAGGGACAGAGGGACTCAGTTTTCCTCGTCGAGGGATATGATGACAATGGCACACTTTTGGAAAAGGATAAATCGTCTGTATTAAAAGATCTGTTACTGGACTTGGTTAGGGAAGGGAAAAAGATGAGGCGAGATAAAAGGCATGGCGTTGACGATGATTTTAGTTATGACACGCCATTAATTACTGAAGATTGTGACAGTCTTGACGATACTGATGATGATCTTATGGACTTGGATGACTTGTTTTTATCAGAGAACACTGATGACGAAGAAGCTGCTAGTCTTGATCCATTTAATCTAGCTGAGGAAGGAGAATTCTGGTCTACCAAGGCTGTTCCTATACCTGGTAGCATGGATAGTCAATATTTAGAACCTTGGTGATGATAGCTGCTGGCTTTGTAAGTATGTGGTTAAGTTCGAGCTCTTAATAATTAATTAAATAGATTTTGGCTTATAGTATTACTAATTTGTTGCTAACCTGTTTTTAAATGGCACTAATAGAGAACCATATATGGTATGTGTGTTAGTACGTACTGTTTTATTGAACTCACGTGCGTATGTAGTAATATTGTAAAAGGCACCCCGCCGGTAAAGGAAATTTATCTCTCTATCGGGTAAAAGTTTAGTAAGGATTTCCCCAACCTTAATTTGTCTTTTTATATGAGTGCTTATTGATAAATGTAGTATATAAATAAGCCCATATTTTCACGCACACAGTACACCGCATTTTTTCTTTCCCTTTTCGGGTCACCAGTCCTAGGGTTTTCGATGTCAGAGCTCCCCAAGGAAATTGTTGAGCAAATACTGATAAGATTAGATGCGAAGGATCTGCTCCGTTACAGGAGTGTTTCAAAGTCATGGAAATCTTTAATCTCTGATCCTAATTTTATCAAATCTCATCTCGAGCATGGTTATCACCGTGATCGGGAGAACGCCAAATTCGGCAACAGGAGAATCGTTATGTCTCTTATTCCATGCTGGGAAAGGCATCGTCTATACGAGATGGATAACCTCTATTTTGAAGGTCGCGAGCGTCATCTGCTAGGATCCTCCAATGGTTTAGTATGTGCTTCTACCTCTCGAACTGATTATATAGTTGTCAATCCTGAAACCCGAGAAGTCAATAAACTGAAAAAGCCCAATTTCCCTGTATCGGGATCCTTGATTTACGGTTTTGGATATGATGGATCCAAAGATGACTACAAATTGGTATTAGGGTTTTTAAATGGTCGGGATTATACCTGTTTTAGAATGTTTACTTTAAAATCTAATACCTGGAAAATTATTGCGGACATTTATTATACTTGTGTCAGTAGTATCGGTGTCCTTGTCAATGGCTCCCTTCATTGGGTTGCATATCGTGGTTCACCTCTCAATAAGCAAAAAGTTATCCTGTCTTTTAATTTATCTGAGGATAAATTTACGGAGATCCCACAACCTGATGATAAGAGATATAGGACTGATGTTGCTGTCTCCACAACAATGCGTCTAGGGATCATAGATAACTGTTTGTGTGTTTTCCGACATGAAATGCTTCCCTATAACATATGGGTAATGAATAGTTATGGAGTGAAGCAGTCATGGGATCTTGTGGGGTCTGAACACAAGATGAAGACTGAAACTGTGCACCGATTGAAAGAGTTAAAGTACTATGTCCCGAATAAAAGGTCATTATGTCATGAAAAGTGGTCTGTTGAAAGTCCAGAATTTGTAGGGTCTCCTCTGTATATGCCAAGTCTTCTATCTCCACATGTTTGCAGGAAACTAAGGAGAAAAAGGCTGGCGTCAAGCTACAAAAAAACTGGGAAGGTGGGTTCAAATTATGTTGTTTTTGTTTCCATTTTATCATGCAACATAGCATTAGGTCTGTTTGATATTATCGTTTTTGATGTTATGATTGCGATCTAGTTATGTTCCCCTGTTTGATTGCTCATTTCTTCATGCAATAATATTATTTGCTTGTTCAATAGAATATTAGGATTTTTTATGCGAATTTTTTGTATCGTCTTTGTTGTACCTAAGACCATCAAACTAGATTGAAGAGGAGATCTTATTCGTCCATATGCCATACTGATTTTAGGTTGTGACTGTTTCTCTGATTTGAATTGTCTTTGTATTTCTAGGCACCATATCTATGCCACCTTCCAACTGGTTCTTCAAGTTACGAGGAAAATCCTGAAGGCAAGACCCTTGATTCTCATCATATATATGACAATCCTTATAGAAATAATTGTGTGAAATCTTGAGATCATAGGCTTGTAGAAGCAATTCAGTGAAATCTTGAGGTCGTACGTGTCGTGTTTTGTAATTCACAAATTTATTTTACATCGTAATTTTCTGTTTCTATATGGAGTTATGAACTTATAACCTTTGTGCATTTATCAATGGTAAACCCCCTCAAAAGCACACCGCCAAGAGCCAGGTGAAGTCCCTAATTGGAACACTGACTTGTATCCTATGTGTTGAGTCGTAGCTGGTGGTAAATAGGGTTTGTTTGAAGCAGAATGTGCATACGAAAAGAATTTTGGGTTTGCACTACAGCAACTTTTTTTCCTTTTCATATTTTATACAGCTACAGATTTTCTTCTTCAGAATATGCACATGGGTCCACCCCAGGTTGTAGGTCATCGTGTTTATGTTTTAGCTTTTAACTCTTAAAGGGTCGTTTGGATCGTGGAATGAAATTCAAAGGAATTGAAATTTAAATTTGGTGTGTTTGGTAAGAAGGCATTAAAGATAATTTCTAGTGTTTAGTTAAGGGTTCAAATTGTGAATGGTTCGAATGTAAATGCATGTATAAATTAATAGGAATGTCAAATTCCTAAAAATAAAGAACTTGATGGCATATAGCAAGTTTAACTCCTTATCTTTGTAATTTAAAAGTTCTAAACAATATAACTTAAATTCCAATTCATTAAATTCTATTCCGCGAGCCAAACGTCATATTATTGTCCTTTGACTCTCCCATGTTCATTTTTTGGTCATAGAGTTCAGTTCCTACACTTGTCCACAATTGTCTTCACCTTGCCTGCTTCTATTGTAATCATGTATTATGCATCGGCTCTCTCTCTCTGTGTGTGTGTGTGTGTGTGTGTGTGTGTATAGGCGGGCAATAGGCCCAGGACCAGCCTGTGACATATCTCTAACCAAAAGATTGTTCTTCCTTCTACTGCAACAAATTATTATATTGTATTCTCTTAACACACTGTTTTGCTTTGCTCCATCAGGTCAGCAATGTAAGCATCACCGGACATTAAATTGAAGAATCTGAGGTGACCCTGTTGAACTGAGTGAAGCCATTGCCTTTTGAATTCCTGAGTTTTTGTTTAAAACTATACTTTAAAGGTTAAACCTAGTTTTATGTAAGAGTCGGAATGTCTTAACCATCGCGTGTTTGTTGGTTTGAAAAATGCTTTAATGTCTGTTTGTTGTGTGGAGTTCTGGATCATGTTTGTGATGGTATATAAAGAGTCTTAAAGATTGGTATTTGGTCTTGTGTTCTATGGAAGTTTTTCGTGAATTTCATTATTACCCTGATTTTACTCAAAAGCACATTCTTATGTGTTGGTGGTAGCCTTCAAAATGATTTGGGGTTTCAGCAGGAAAAGTAAGGTAAAAAATTTTCATCTGGATGGAGTCATTTGTGTGTAGCAAGTTATGCTATACTGGTGTGTTAGTTATTGTTGCTTCTTGTTTTTTGTTACTTCCTGTAACCATTCTCTTGTAAAATTTGGAACTTGATTGCTGGCTTTTGCATATCCTTCCTGATGCTGTGCTTCCTTCATATGATCAATCTACGACAATTGACTATGCTTTAACCTGGTGCAAGTATAGTTTACCTTATGTGATTTAGAATTTTCTTGGTTATTGGCTCGATAATGGAATGCTCAAACAGCCAACCTAGAATGTTAAAACTGGATGCTGATACTGCTTCTACAGATCCTATTCATGTGGTTTGGATACCATGAATTTATGCTAAGGTAGCGTTTGGATTACAAGATTTTAATATACCAGGATTTAAAAATGACAGGATTTGAAAATGACAAGATTCAAATGTAACAGGATTTGAATCATGTCATATGTTTGGTTTGCAGAATTTCAAATTCAATTATTTGTAAAATCTTGTTTATTTGCAAAAGGATCAAATGACATGGGTAAAGCATGTAGGTGTCCAAGAAGTAAGTAAGGTATGTTAAAAGGTGGGCAATGTATCGATAGGTAGGGGTAGGGTGGTAGGTAGGTAGAGGGGTGGGTGGCATGTGCTGGAATGGGTAAGGTGTGCTGGGATGTGAAAGGGTAGTGCGGGGTGAGTGCGTATAGATATATGTGGGTAAGGTAGGATAGGTGAGAATATATAAGATACAATGTATATTTGGTGGGGATTGGTGGGAGTAAGGTAGGTGGGTAGGTAAGGGTGGGGTGGGTAGGGTTGGGTGATAAGGGGATGTATGGGGTGGGTATGTATATGTAGATATAGGTGATGTAGAATGAGTGAGAGTAAGATACGATGTCTTGTTGGGTCAGGGTGGGGATGGGTAGGGTTGGTAGGTATGGCAGGTAGGTAGGGGTAGGGTGGAGAGGTACGATAGAGTATGGTACAATGAATTGATGTAGATAGGTAATGTTAGATATTTATCATTGTTTGGTATATGTAGTTAGGGTAGGGTAGGATTGGATGGGGTGGGGTGGTTGGGATGGCATGGGGTAGGATCAATAGATATAGGTAGATGGTGGCTAGATTGAGGATAAAAGTAATATTGTCATTTGGTTTGGATTTCAAAATGTAAAGATATGAGATTTTGAAATAATAGGGGGTAAGGAAAAATTCTAAAATCTTTAAATGGAGGATTGTGAAATGCTAAAGGAAATTGAAATCCCTCTTTTTTTTTTTTTTTTTTGCCAAACATGAGAGAAAAAATCCCACCAGTTTCTCTGAAAATCCCACAAATCAAACGCCCCCTAAGTTTACGTGTATTTTCTTGAAATTAGAGGTGAAATTTGCGCAAAATACTCTTTAAGTTAGACATTTTTGGGATTAAAATCTCTAATATTTTTCATTGCACAAAAAATCTTCAACTTGTAAAATCTAACAGATTTAGGGTGTTACCGGTTATAATAGGCTGTTATGCTTACATGGCACACATGTGGCGTCCATATGACAAAACCGACTTATGTGGCACCTATGTGGGCTTACATGTGTGATTTTTAAACCAAATATTTGTATAAAAAACGCCGAAGTTGGTGAGTTTTTTTTATTAGAATCCTTGATTATTTTTATGGTCACATTCACGTCCTTTTTTCTATACTACTTCCATTAACTCCATTCTTTTTGAGATTGTGTCCAAGGTTGTATTTTTCAATTTGGTTTAAGGTTTTTTAAGTTATTTATGAATTTGTTTTTGAAATCATTTATGTCTTCCACAAACACTATATTTTTTCCCTTTGATTCATATTTTGTTTGTGTAAAAGGCGTTTGACTATAGTTTTGTGTTCATCGGTTAGTTCATCTCGATGCAAAGGTTTCAGATTTTGATTTTGGTTGTTCATTTTCAAATGTAATCTTCATTTTTGTTCAAATTAATTTTCAGATCAGATGTGGTTTTTTTCCTTCATTTTGTTGATCAATATCTATTTTAGGATATACAGTTTAGTTTCTGTATATATGTTCGGTTGTCTCTTGCCCCTTAATCTTGAATTTGAACTTTGTTCGTGCAGATGGAATCGATTTCATTTTGTGTTCATGAGTTGCATTTTTAGGTTTCATTTTGTGTTCGGTTTCATTCATTTAGGTTCCATTTTAGCTTCTGAATATGATCAGGCAGAGCAGAGGTGGTTTGCCGAAGGGTGGGGGTTTTGTAGAAAAGGGGTTCTTTGTTTAATAAACAAAATTTAAATAAAAATTCAAGTCATCAAAATGCAATTGGTGAAAAAAAAACCTAATTTAAATTAATACATATAAAAGATTTTGAACAACGAAAAGAGAAATATAACTTAGTAAAATACATAAATAATTATGGGGAAAAACGAGAAATCAAAATATTGAGTGAAGGAGTAAGAGACATGTGACATGAATTATATTTTTATTACTATTAACTAGTTTATGACCCACACAATACGTGGATATTTTTAATAAATTTATTTAAAATAATGTAAGAATACTATTATTATTCATCAATGATTGTTTTTAAAAGTTTATTTTTAGTTTAATATATTTTAATTTATATAAATTGAAATTTTAGTTTATACATAATATAATACTTATATATTTTACTACAAATTAATATTTATAGACTAAAAATTAATAAGAGTTATTTATATTTTTAAAAAGAACAATTGTATTTATTTTTTATTATTTATAGATTAAAAATAACATAATGTATTTATCTTTTTAAAAGTGATAAATTGTATGTATCTTTTATTTTTTATTATAATAAGTTGTATTAATCTTTTACGATGATATGTGGAAGTTTATTAACTCATGTGTAACATCCCGTTTTCAGGGTTATTACGTGGATTTATTTTAGTGGAGATTTAATATATTATTATTGCGTGGGTCCAATGAGAACCCGATTAGTGGATGTATATACGTGTCGGGTTGCGAGTTACGTGTCTCCGGATTATAAATTTAGTGGATAAATTACATAATTGGGTTCGTGGAATTAAATGGGTTAAGTGGATTTTAATTATGAAAATGGGATATCGGGTTCGGGTTAATGGGGTCGAGACCCGTTAAAAAGAGGAAATCATATACGTGTGTTTCTTTTCCTTCTCCTTTTCATTTGAGAACTTAAAGTGTGAAGTGTGTGTGTGTTTGGGACCATTCCAGCAGCAAGAATTCAGCTTTAGTTGGAGAAATTGATTGCTGAAATTGTGTTAATCATCTCCATCATCTTCTTCCTAGTGACTTGGAGCTTGAAGAGGTAAGTTTCATGGTTTTTGGGTACTAAAATTCGTGTATATATGTTGTAAATTCGTGGGTTTAGTTTCTGAAGTTATATGAGCAATTATGGGCGAGTTTGTGGAGTATTCGGAAGGCTGGAATCGAGTTTTTGGGGAGTTTTAACCCCTGGCCGAAGCAGATCAGCGAAACAGGAGGAGGAAGAAGACAGCCGCAGCGCGGCCGAGATGGGTGAGGCAGCGCGACCGCGATCGCGGCGCGGCCGTGTTGCCTGGAACGCGGGCGAGATCGGGGAGCAGGGCTGTTTCGGCCGAATTTCGAGCATCGGTTGCTCGTTTGGGGCTGTATCTGAGTCGTGTTGGTTCTTGACGGATGTATTCGGGTTATGTGATTTATTGAGTCGTGTTTCGTTTGAGATTGTTGTGAGTCGGGTTTTCGAGGCTTTCGGTTGGGATTGTTCGGGGTTTCGGGTCGGTTCGAGGGTTTTAGGAGTTGGGTTCCGCTTGGGATTTTGGGTTATATTTTGTTGGGTGTTCGGGAAATTGTTGGAATTATTTCGGGTCGGGTCTTGATCGAGTTCTCGGGGTTACATCGGGGTTGTTTTCGAGTTAGAGTTTTGGGATCCGGTTGGGGGTTGCTTTCGGGTTCGAGTTAAGCTCATTATGAGTTTGTAATATGTGTTCGTGGATTTGTGTTAACGAGTTGGGATTTGTGTAATTTCAGGGACGAGTCAGCGAGCTGAGCCGAGTCAGAGATTCTGAGATTAGTGGATCAACCAGGTGAGTACCCGAGTCTTTTCCAAACGAGCGCTCCGTTTTCTGAGTTGTGTCGTGCTATTTGTGTATATTGTGCTATGCTGTGTATGAGACAGGGACGTGGGCTTCAGGTATGATTCTATTCTTACATATGTGATATATGTGCATGAGATGAGATCCAGTCCGGGGTCCGTGATGAGTTCCATACGGACGGTGATTCGCGATGGGTTATCGCGCGGGTTGACTGTCCCTAACAGTCCTTGGGGCGTGTATACACGGCAGGGCCTGTAGCCGGTTCGCGCCCGTGCTACAGGGTTGTGGCTAACCACCGGTGTACACGGTCGTTAGCTGGGGAAGGGTCCCCCTCAGTGATATTGTGTGCAGGGCTTCGGATCTCATGTATGTGTTCATACCTGTATTGTGATGATGATTGCCAGGGACCGAGTTAGAGACTGCTTTGCGTGTATGTGCTACGTGTATGTGTGTTACGTGTATTCTGTGCAGAGTCTAACCCTCGAGTACTCACGAGCTTTCGAGCTTACGTATTCGAGTCTTCCATGTTCAGGGCGTCAGTGACAGGAGTAGCAGCCGAGTTTGATTAGCTGGGGCCGGGAGCTATTTGGGAAGCTTTGTGTTGATTTGTGTAATGATCTAATCAGTGTTGATTGTTAGCAGCTTTTGGGCTTATGTAATTTAGCGGATAATATGTTTGTATAAAAGTTTTAAATTACCCGTGATTTCAGTGTATCCTTCTGACTTATGTGTTATAGAGTTATTGCGTTACTGCCACCTGTGTATTGTATTGACGTGGCATTTCCGGGATCGGGAGGGGTGTTACAGCATGGTATCAGAGCTTGTGGTTTGAAGTCTGAGTATCAATTAGTGGATGCTTAACTTAAACCTTGTTTCGATCCGTGGGGAGGATCTATTGCGATTGATTTTGGTGGAGTTAACTAACCTGGCTTAGTGTATAACGCTGGGTGACTTATTAGTGGTTCTCAATTGTTTCGGTTTGTGCAGATAATCATGGCAGATCAGGGCGAGGGATCCGGCGCGGGCAAGCCGGAAGGGGACGAGTTCATTCGTAAGTCAGAGCTTTTGGGGGTGTTGACTGAGTTTTATAGACATCAGAGAGAGCAGGAGCGAGAACAGGGTCAGGGCGTTGGACCGCGTGCTGGGGGTGGTCCGGATACAGGTGCGGGTGCTTCTTCATCTACGTCTCGACGAGGGGGTTCGTTTAAGGATTTCATGACCGGGAATCCGCCAGAGTTTAGAGGTGGGGGTGAGCCAGGGATGGCTATGGCATGGGAACGCGAGGTAGAGGCTGCCTTTCGAGTTGCGCATGTGGAGCCGAGAGATATGGTGGGGTATGCAGCTTATTTGTTGAGAGGAGGGGCATTGCAGTGGTGGAAATCTATCGAGTCGGCTATGACATCTTCTGCAGCTTTTGCGATGACGTGGGATCAGTTTAGAGCTGTGTTCGAGCTGCAGTACATTCCTAGAGACGAGAGGCGGGAGATGGAGCGGCGATTCCTGCATCTGCAGCAGGGTGAGATGACAGTGCAGCAGTACGTGGATCAGTTTAATGAGTATTCGCAGTTTGCTACCCATCACATCGCCACCGAGCAGCGAAAGGCCGATGCGTTCATTGATGGACTGCGAGCCGATATCAGGGAGTTTGTCGGGATGCATGAGACGCCTACCTTCGCTAGAGCGTTAGAGATGGCCCGCATCAGAGAGCGGGAGATAGCCAAGCAAAGAGAGGACCCATTCTTACAGCGCAGGTGTGCAAGGACTCCGGAGCGGTCCTCGAGAGACCGGAGGTATTCCCGAGACGATTCCAGGGAACGGCGTTCAACTCAAAGTTCAAGAGACAGACGAGACTGAGATAGAGATAGAGACAGAGACAGGGATAGGGAGCAGAGGTCCGGTGGTCCGGGGCGGAGCCAGAGATCAGAGAGGCAGAGTCAGAGGCAGAGTTCGAGATACACAGAGCAGAGCCAGAGCAGCGTAGGGCAGAGGCCTCGAGATGGAGACGATAGGGGAGACAGTTCGGTTGGAGATCGGGAGTGCCCGAGATGCCACCGACGCCATAGTGGGCCGTGTGTGCCCAGGTGCTATCGATGCGGTCAGCGTGGGCATGCTGCCGCCACGTGTACAGTCCCAGAGCCGTTGTGCTTCCGTTGTGGGAGACCGGGGCACAGAGTACGAGATTGTCCAGAGATGGGGCCAGCGATACAAGGTATGAGTTCCAGTGAGGCCAGAGCTGAGCCGTCGTCATCCGGTCGTCGTGATTCTCGGGCGCGGGGTCGGGTATTTCAGGCGACTGCAGAGGCAGCTCGAGATGATGCTGATATGGTTCCGGGTATGTTTCTCTGAGCTTGATTTGAGTGTGTATTAGTGTGGGACGGGTCATTGGTCTGTGTCTGTGATAAGAGTATGTGTTCTGTTGTGTGTGACTGCTTCGTTTTGTCTATGGTTATGTGGCTCTGTGACAGAGGTATGGAATGATTGTATATGGGTTATATGAGATTGTTATATCTGGGTATGTGTGTGAGAGTGAGATATATTGTGGTAAGATGGGTTATCAGAGTTCTGGAATTGGGCATTGTGTCATGTTAGTGGATCCAATTATATGAATAATTATTGCGAATGTGTTTGTGACTGTGGGATTCAGTGACAGAGGGGCGGAATTATGTATATGGGCTGAATGGGGTGTATATGTGGAGTTAATGTGCTAGATTCGGGTTCATTATGATCTGGGCTTTTGAGTTCAGAGTTGTGCTATGATTAGTGGATTAATCATGTTGAGTTGTGTGAGCTATATATGAGTAATCTTTGTGAATGTGTTTGTGATGTGCTAGTGGATTGATCAATTCTAATAGTGGATTATCATATTAATAGTGGATTTAAATTCTTGTGTGTGCTATCCATATCTATGATATTGCGTATTATGAGATGTGGTTATTAGTTGTAGTGAAAAGAGTTGAGAGTTCTGCTGTGGTAGTAGATTAACCTATTGAGAGTGGATTTAATTCCTTATGAGTCTAACCATGTTTATGAGCTTGCGTTTAGTGATTCGATGGAGATATCGTTATGTGATGTGTTAGTGGATGACCTGTATGGAGCTATGTGAGTATGTGATGAAAGGTGCGAAGATCGATGGATTGAGATCATATGAGGATTTAGTGGCTTATGAGGTGACGCCACGTGAAGATTCTGTGAATAGAGGATCTATCAGTTGCCGATATGTGAATTAGGGGATTTAACCGAGTTATTAGTGGATTGCCTAATTGAGTTAAAGATTTGAGGGAATTGATTTACTTCGAGAGTTGAAATAAAGATGTGTATCAGTGATGATTATGACATTCAGAGTTCAAATGCGAATTTGTCAAGAGTATTGATAATTATATCGAGAGTTGTGAGTCAACATTTCAGAGATTTGACATAGAGATGTGTAATTGCGAATGGGCTTGCGATAGATTCCGGGGACGGAATCTTTTTAAGAGGGGAGGATTTGTAACATCCCGTTTTCAGGGTTATTACGTGGATTTATTTTAGTGGAGATTTAATATATTATTATTGCGTGGGTCCAATGAGAACCCGATTAGTGGATGTATATACGTGTCGGGTTGCGAGTTACGTGTCTCCGGATTATAAATTTAGTGGATAAATTACATAATTGGGTTCGTGGAATTAAATGGGTTAAGTGGATTTTAATTATGAAAATGGGATATCGGGTTCGGGTTAATGGGGTCGAGACCCGTTAAAAAGAGGAAATCATATACGTGTGTTTCTTTTCCTTCTCCTTTTCATTTGAGAACTTAAAGTGTGAAGTGTGTGTGTTTGGGACCATTCCAGCAGCAAGAATTCAGCTTTAGTTGGAGAAATTGATTGCTGAAATTGTGTTAATCATCTCCATCATCTTCTTCCTAGTGACTTGGAGCTTGAAGAGGTAAGTTTCATGGTTTTTGGGTACTAAAATTCGTGTATATATGTTGTAAATTCGTGGGTTTAGTTTCTGAAGTTATATGAGCAATTATGGGCGAGTTTGTGGAGTATTCGGAAGGCTGGAATCGAGTTTTTGGGGAGTTTTAACCCCTGGCCGAAGCAGATCAGCGAAACAGGAGGAGGAAGAAGACAGCCGCAGCGCGGCCGAGATGGGTGAGGCAGCGCGACCGCGATCGCGGCGCGGCCGTGTTGCCTGGAACGCGGGCGAGATCGGGGAGCAGGGCTGTTTCGGCCGAATTTCGAGCATCGGTTGCTCGTTTGGGGCTGTATCTGAGTCGTGTTGGTTCTTGACGGATGTATTCGGGTTATGTGATTTATTGAGTCGTGTTTCGTTTGAGATTGTTGTGAGTCGGGTTTTCGAGGCTTTCGGTTGGGATTGTTCGGGGTTTCGGGTCGGTTCGAGGGTTTTAGGAGTTGGGTTCCGCTTGGGATTTTGGGTTATATTTTGTTGGGTGTTCGGGAAATTGTTGGAATTATTTCGGGTCGGGTCTTGATCGAGTTCTCGGGGTTACATCGGGGTTGTTTTCGAGTTAGAGTTTTGGGATCCGGTTGGGGGTTGCTTTCGGGTTCGAGTTAAGCTCATTATGAGTTTGTAATATGTGTTCGTGGATTTGTGTTAACGAGTTGGGATTTGTGTAATTTCAGGGACGAGTCAGCGAGCTGAGCCGAGTCAGAGATTCTGAGATTAGTGGATCAACTAGGTGAGTACCCGAGTCTTTTCCAAACGAGCGCTCCGTTTTCTGAGTTGTGTCGTGCTATTTGTGTATATTGTGCTATGCTGTGTATGAGACAGGGACGTGGGCTTCAGGTATGATTCTATTCTTACATATGTGATATATGTGCATGAGATGAGATCCAGTCCGGGGTCCGTGATGAGTTCCATACGGACGGTGATTCGCGATGGGTTATCGCACGGGTTGACTGTCCCTAACAGTCCTTGGGGCGTGTATACACGGCAGGGCCTGTAGCCGGTTCGCGCCCGTGCTACAGGGTTGTGGCTAACCACCGGTGTACACGGTCGTTAGCTGGGGAAGGGTCCCCCTCAGTGATATTGTGTGCAGGGCTTCGGATCTCATGTATGTGTTCATACCTGTATTGTGATGATGATTGCCAGGGACCGAGTTAGAGACTGCTTTGCATGTATGTGCTACGTGTATGTGTGTTACGTGTATTCTGTGCAGAGTCTAACCCTCGAGTACTCACGAGCTTTCGAGCTTACGTATTCGAGTCTTCCATGTTCAGGGCGTCAGTGACAGGAGTAGCAGCCGAGTTTGATTAGCTGGGGCCGGGAGCTATTTGGGAAGCTTTGTGTTGATTTGTGTAATGATCTAATCAGTGTTGATTGTTAGCAGCTTTTGGGCTTATGTAATTTAGCGGATAATATGTTTGTATAAAAGTTTTAAATTACCAGTGATTTCAGTGTATCCTTCTGACTTATGTGTTATAGAGTTATTGTGTTACTGCCACCTGTGTATTGTATTGACGTGGCATTTCCGGGATCGGGAGGGGTGTTACATCATGTGCTACATAAGCATTTAAAAAAGCTAATTATTTTTTGAGAATTTAAACTTATAAACAAATACACAATTGTTATATGCATGTGATAGAAGCATGTATTTATTTTATCAAAAGTTCAATTCAACTAAAACATTTATAATGTTTATCAACTATACCATTTTGTATAAAATTAATGTAGGATGTCATAAAAACTTTATCCATAAACTTTTAACACAAACTTAGTTTTATTTTTTTAATTATAGGCATGTGAGATTAATTCAATATAAAAAATAATAAAAAAACGTGTGCTCGATTTAAATTTAAACGTATTAACATTAAACTCGTCCAAACATAAAATTTAAAAGAAAATAGTTTATCTAATTATTAATACAATAAGATCAATTATTTTTTCTAAATAAGAAAAACTCAAACATGTAATCTAAATCCAGTTTATAAAAAAGTAACATAAACTACTTTTGTAAGAATTAACAATTATAGAAAGTTTTAAAAATAAAAATAGATTCTAAATTTTATAAATTAGTTTAAATTTTAAAAGTCAATATTTATGAATGAAAACATAAGAAATATAAGAAGGAAAAATTGTATCTAATTTGTCAACATTTTATAGTTAATATGATTTACCTAAAAAATTTATGTTATATTAATAAATAAATATCTCTTTTAAGATATTAATTATACAAAACAAATACAATTATAATATGCATGTATCAAATTTAAAGACAATATATATGTTTTAGTTATTAGTAACCTATTGGTTTAAATTCTTTTAATATGATAAATTGAAGTAATTAATGTAAGGAAATAAATTAGGAAAGAAATATAAAAGGTTATTTATATATATTTTTTAATTAATTATATTTATTATTGAATAGTTCTAAATTAGGAAAAAGAGCCGAAAAATTAAAAAGTAATGTGCTAAGAAGATGACACGTGGCAATGAGGTGTTCTCATTTATTATAATATATAGATTAAATAAGGGATGTGAACACTTGTTAATTTTAGGATAGAAGGGGTAATTAATTAAATAAGTTTAGAATGATATACTAATTTAAATAAATACATATAAAAGATTTTGAACAATGAAAAGAGGAATATAACTTAGTAAAATACATAAATAATTATGGGGAAAAACGAGAAATCAAAATATTGAGTGAAGGAGTAAGAGACATGTGACATGAATTATATTTTTATTACTATTAATATTATCGGTTAATAGATAATTATTAAAATATAGTTATAATTTTAAATAAATGATTTATCATCAAAAATAACATATTAACAAAAAACTGAAGGGTTAAAATATAGTTTTGATTTAAATATAGAGAGTTTTATTTATTAAAATGTAGTTGGTTGGTTAAATTTTAAAAATTAAAGGGAAATAAATTTAAGTTAGTCAATTAATTATAATATTTAAGAACGTAAGACAAAATGAAAAAAATTAAGACTTAACATTATGACATGTGTCAAAAAGTATTCTTCTTTATTATCTATAAAGATTTTCCAAAAGCAACACCGGTGTCAACAAATTATCAACCTTTTCCGATCATCAAATACCACAGTCTGTATAAAAAGAGTCACACGTGACATTTTAGGTTAAAGGATAAGAATTAGTTTAGTAATTTGATGAAAAATTATAATCACCTTTCACTGCTCGTATCGATCATCCTATAGCTATTGAAAAAGAGCTGCAGAAACCAAAAACATTTTAATTAATAATAAAGACACTCTATCCAAACACTCTTATAACATTATTAGCGGATACGAAACACAATAATCTAAACACCTCCTAAGTAATTAAAAAAATAATGAATGAATCATATCTATCTATTCTATATAATAAAGGAGAACACAATTATCACATGTCATCATCACGTTTCATCTAAAAGATAAATATTATTCATTATTTTACATTAATTAATAATTAACTCTATTCAATGTTTGACATTATCCAATAATGTTATTTATCATTATTATCTATTCAACATTTGTTAAATTTAACTAATTTGAATATAAATCTAGAAATAAAATTTTAAATTATATAATCTATCTATAAACATCTAATAATATTTATAAAGTAAGAAAATCTTAAATTATATCAATTAATAAAATATAAATATATTATAAAATTTAAAATATAGTATAAAAATATATTTGAAACGAAAAAACTGATATTAATAAGAAAATATATCAAAACATTTTTATTTATTGTAATAAAATATATAAGCATTAGTATCAAATATGTCAATTGTAAATACAAATTATAAATTAGATGAATTTTTTATATATAAATAAATAAAAATAAAAATTTTCACGTGATGCTTTTTCGATACTTCATATTTTTAGTTTTTTCATAGTTTTTTAAATTCATATATTCTAAATTAATTTATATAAGATTAATTCTAATTTTATATTATCAATATTTATTTATCTAGTTAAAAAATATTTTAATATCAATCAAATCTAAGAAAATAATAAATTTAAATCCAAATTATATTTTATCTATAATCATCTATATACTTAATTAAAAATATATTATTTATTTATAAATTTATTACTATATATTAAAATAAATACAAATTATATAAACAATATTAAGTATTAAAACATAACACATTATTAATAAAATTATTTTTCTTAACATTTTATTTATTGTTATAAAAATATAAACATAATGTTTTACGTAAAATTAAAAACTCAAATTATATCGATTATACATGGATAAATCTAGAAAATGAAAGATTGTTAAAATTCATATATATTTAAAAAAAATAGATAAATAATATATATAATAAATAAATGCATTTTTTGTATTTTATAACAAGTATTAAAATCTATATGGTTTTAATTTACGTAAATTTTATGTAACCAATCTATATATTATAATAAATGAGAACATCTCATTGTCACGTGTCAGTTTCTTAGCAAATTACTTTTTAATTTTTTCGCTCTTTTTCCTAATTTAGAACTATTCAATAATAAATTTAATAAATTAAGTTTGTGTTAAAAGTTTATGGATAACGTTTTTATGACATCCTACATTGATTTTATACAAAATGGTATAGTTGATAAACATTATAAATGTTTTAGTTGAATTGAACTTTTGATAAAATAAATATATGTTACTATCACATGCATATAACAATTGTGTATTTGTTTATAAGTTTAAATTCTCAAAAAATAATTAAGTTATTTAAATGTTCATGTAACACATGAGTTAATAAACTTCCACATATCATCATAAAAGATTAATACAACTTATTATTATAAATAATAAAAGATGCATACAATTTATCACTTTTAAAAAGATAAATACATTATGTTATTTTTAATCTAGAAATAATAAAAAATAAATACAATTATTCTTTTTAAAAAGATAATAACTCTATTATTTTTAGTCTATAAATATTAATTTGTAGTAAAATATATAAATATTATATTATAACTAAAATTTCAATTTATATAAATTAAAACATATTAAACTAAAAATAAACTTTTAAAAACAATCATTGATGAATAATAATAGTATTCTTACATTATTTTAAATAATACTTATTAAAAATATCCAGGTATTACGTTGGTCATAAACCAGTTATTTATAAAAAGTTATGTGAATTTAGATTTTATCTTGTAGTCGTTTCAATTTATGTATTTCCCAAAATACCCATTCGGAGGTGCTTTATATTACCTAAAGCTGAGGTTTTTAGTCCAGCTGTTGGAAAAGGTTATCTATCCATCGGAGCTCGTATCGGCTCACCCGGCCATCATTTCTCTATCTCTCCCTTGTCGCCGGCAAGACTCCCGTTCCCTTCCTCTCACATTTTATTGCCTACTTATCTCTTACCATTTCATTTTCCCTCAAATTCACGTCTTTTAAGTTTACCTTTGAGCATGAATTATAAACTACATGTTGTACCATTGTTCGTTTTTTTTTGAATTCTGGTGCAAATTATGTGTCTTGGGCGTGCATTTGTGTGGATTGTTGAAATGATTAATGTTGAAATCTGAAATTAAGTTTGTCTTGATCCTAGACTTGATATGCCGGGATTCTGTTTGAAGTTTGGTTAATTTTTTGTGGTTCAATCGACTTTGAGTTGTCAATTATTTCATGAATTTTTGGAATCTAGGGCGTGACAATTTTGACCCAACAGACGAACGATCAAAAGGACCCCTAATAAAAAAAACTAAGCCAAAACATAAATTTTTTAGAAAAAATAAAATTCTAGAAAATGATGTATTAAACGAATTGTTTTTAGTTCCAATATTATGTTGGATTTTTGTCTTTTGGTTGTCGATCCGTTCGACCCGTTTGCTTGAACGGGCTAGAATTGCCACCCCTATTGGAATCTTACACAATTGGATGTAATTTAGTTTACATGACATTATAGATGAAGCAAGTATTTTTAGTGTAGCTTCTGAATTGTTCTGCTTAGGGTTGAGGGTTTAGGGGGTAATTGAGTTTTGACATCATGTGAGAAGAAGGTTTAATGATCAATCTAAACATATGAAAGCTTGGTAACTGATCTAACAAAAATGCCATTGTGAATCGAGATTGCTGGTGCTCATATCCATTGGAAAATTTTTGGCTAGTAAAGTTGGGTTTGAAGTTGCTGGCAGTGTGTTGTAGTTAGGCCGATCAGTATGCTCTGGCTAGATATCTGGAAATCTAACAAGAATGTTTGTGGTGACTATTCTTCATATGACCAATATACATGCAAATTGCCGGTACATTTTAGAATGGGAAGGATGGAAGGGACAAACACTTCTTGCATTAAGACGACCTTATATCAAGGTTGTTCATTGAATATGGAAAACTTGTCTTAAAATCTACTCCCTTGGATACTATTTAAGCCTCTTGAATTCTTACGAATAACTAGTCTTTGCTTCTAGAAGCTGTGCCTATAAGCGAGAATCAACAACGGAAAAGATTGGATGCCACTATGCCAGACTAGTTGTGGTATGGCAAAAAAGAACCAAAATGTATTATTTCCACTCATCAAGAAATCATGAAAAAGTAACATCCTTAGGCTTCTGGGACATGAATGGTGTCCTACAATGCACTCAGGACTAAGGGAAGCTCCTTCGGTATCAACAAATTGTGCAAAATTTGTTTTCCTAGTTCCCTTTGTTGCGTAATGTAAGGTGGTGATGAACCTGGATGTTCTTCAAATTCATTTCTTTATCAGGTTTTTTCATTGGTAAGAAGTTGTTGGTTTTGTTATACAATAGCATTGGTTTTGTGTTAAAAAAAATACTTGGTAAGTTTTATTTACATTCACATCAATTTAGTCAGAAAAACTTGTAGAACCTGATCTGCTGATCATAGGCACATCATGATGCCACTTTTGTAGTGAAAAGACACCTTGACATGCCTTGTCTGCCATTTCAGTGTATATGTGTGTGTGGATTGCTTTGCAATGTAGTTTCATTAGGTTTTTTTTTTTCTCACTGCAGTTTCCATGGGATCTCACTTTATCCGTGAATGGAGTGGGATTCAGCAGTTCCCTCCTGCCACCCAGGACAAGCTGCTGGAGTCTTTGGGAAGACTAAAGGAGAAGGTCTGAAAATATTCTTAATTCCCTTTATATATTTAGTCGGCACAATCACATTAAAGACGGAACAGACTCTATAATTCAAGCAAGCTATAGCATTTGTGTATCGCTATGTTTCAGGGCAATTTGTTCACCACTTTTAATAACATGCAAAAGCAATGGTATATAGTCTAAGTTTTCCGCTTCCTCATATAATTCGTGTTCATGCAATATTGCAGAAAAAGGATAGGTTGACAATCCTTGTAATGGGAAAAGGTGGAGTTGGAAAATCTTCGACTGTGAACAGTATCATCGGTGAGAGAGCAGTTACTGTCAGTGCCTTCCAGGTACCTACTACAAATATAGGAACCTTCCGAAGAATTCTTTTAGACTTCTTTATTGTACATGCTAATTGCTGAATTTTTTTATTTACCAACATGATCGTTTAGTCCGAAGCACCACGTCCTACGATGGTTTCGCGGGAGCGGTCTGGGTTCACATTAAACATCATTGACACACCAGGTATTGTCGAAGGAGGATATGTCAACGATCAAGCGCTTGACATCATCAAAAGGTCATCTTCCTTTCCCTGTTTTTTAATATGACAATGCAACTGAAAATTCATTCCTCAAGATTGGAACTGAGTTGTTAGAAAACTGAACATCAAAAACCAATTACATTGAACAGAGATCTTGTCTGGAAAACTTTAGCACTCCTTAGAATTGGACATCTGCATCTGTATCGTATCACGGACACTTCAAATATTTGAATTTAGTTCTGATTATGCCCATGATTCATTGAAGTATTCTTTATGTATGGCTGTCTGAGCAGGTTTCTTCTAAACAAGACGATAGATGTGTTATTGTATGTGGACCGGCTAGATACCTATAGGGTTGATACTTTGGATGGGCAGGTCGTGAAAGCCATAAGTGATAGTTTTGGTCAAGAGATATGGCGTAAAGCAATTGTAGTTCTTACTCATGCTCAGCTCTCCCCTCCAGATTGTCTTAGTTATGAAGAGTTTTTAGCAAGAAGATCCGAGGCTCTTCTCAAGGTTGTACATCACGGTGCTAGGTTCAAAAAACAAGATACCCAGGTCTTCGTCTCTTTAAAACTACTCTCCCTCTCCCCTTACACACAACGTATGTACTACAGTACTTTTACCATCTTTCCTATTGATAAAGTAAATCACCATCGCACATAGATGCAGCCTTATTAGGGATTGGTATATCGATATGATCATGTGACTTGGTTTTTACTACAATTGCTGTGCTCTTGCTGTTGCTTGTAGAACTTTTCTATTCCTGTTGGCTTGGTCGAGAACAGTAGCAGATGTAACAAAAACGAGACCGATGAAAAGGTTGGTCATTTTCCTCGTATTGTTTCACTTCCGTTGTTGATTCTTTAATCTTTATGCATCTGCATTCATCCTTGGATTACTGGTGTTTGTTGGTTATGTTTTGGGTTCTCAGATTCTCCCAAATGGGACTGCTTGGATTCCCAGCATAGTTGAAATGATCACAAAAGCTGCTTTGACTGAAAGCAAAAGCATATTGGTTGACCAGAAGTTGATTGATGGACCCAACCCAAATGATAGAGGGAAACTATTCATTCCTCTGATCCTAGCATTTCAAGTAAGCTGTTTTCTTGATTCTGAATTCCAACAAATATTGGATTTGAGAATTGATCTCTAACTAAATCCTCATCTCTGCTCTGCAATTGTGGATCTTGACACTTGACAGTACTTCTTCGTCATAAAACCACTTCGAAGATCAATCAAGAATGATGTTGAGAAAGAGGTAAAGCCTTTCTGGGCTTGAATGCTCGAGTCACATGATCACTCCGAGTATACATCTTTTGGTTACCTCATCCCCACCCTAGACCTCAATAATCTTTGTAACAGCAGTATCGAGCAACTACGATCCACGGCAATTTGTTTAGGTCCATAATATGAGAAAAGTTTTGTTCCACTTTATTTATAACTTTGTCCTTTGATGATCTTTGAACTGATGTTATTGTATTCTGGGATTCAAAATATAGAGTAAGTTGTGTTATATTCATCATGTCATGGCTCTTTGTGAAGCATGAGTTGGGCTAGGTCTTTACCGAGCCGAATTGGTACAACTTTTACGCCGCTGATCGAACAGGAACAAAGTTTTGGATTGCCGACTTTAAGCTTTTGGTCGAACAAAATTACTTTTTTAATTTTCTAATAATTATAAACTACAACTTTTAGTTATATTAATGTCTTCCTGTATCATTTAATACTAAAAGGCTACAGCTATAACTATTTTTATCGAACACATATATAAAAATTAGAAGTTCAACCTTAAAATTACAACTATTCGTATCAAACAAATCTTAACTAAACGACATGTTTTTAAAATACAACTTTTTTTATGATGATAAATAATTTAGAATTAGACTGAATAAACATTAAATATAGGATTGTTCGATGCATGTTTTATGAGAGTTAAAAGCTTGAGTTACTTTAAATCTATAAGTTGTGGTTGTTTGTTTTTTTCTTTTGAAAGTTTATTAAAAGCATAAACTTTTAAAGCTATATAAGTAGCTTTTAGAAGTAGTTAAGCTTATGAAAAATAATATTATCAAAAATATATTTAATTAATTATAATTATAAATTGATTTATTTATTTGTATGTACATTTATGCATCTTATTTTTAACATATCTATTAATAAAAGATCCAACTATCACAAGCTCCAACTAATTTCACCAAACATGTCATGTAGTTTATTATTATATAAATTTATTGATTTGAAAGGATATTAGATTTTTCATTGACTTTAATATAATAAAATAAATAAATAATTAAAAACACATTTTATCGAACTCGTATCTATAAACGGTTTATAAGGTGAACCAAAGTAGTTTCTATCACAATCCAAATAAAAAATTTCTGCTGCAAATGGAGTTGTAAACCCCAGATAAACCACAATTACGATTGCTTTAAACGTACAAAAACGCAATCTTAAATACGGGAATAGAAAAGAAAAAAGAAAATTCATGATGACAAAAGGGTAACGCACTTTTGATATTTTTCGATTAAGTTTATGTACAAAAAACGTTTCCATAAAAATCCATTCAACTTGAAATTTTTTACGACTTCTGTTGTTTTATAAGATTTTTTAAAGGATTTTTCAGTTGTTTTTCATAATATTTCGTTAAGTTAAAGAACTTTTATGGAAACATTTTATGTGTAATGATTTTTACGAAAACGTTTTTAAGTCGGGAGATTTTTATAGAAACGTTTTTGATACACTAACTTATTCAAAAAATAATGAAAATACGTTTGTTTTTTAAGTTATTTTCCCATGACAAAAAAATCAAATCTTCCAAGATTCACATGAAATAAAAAGTGGGATGATCGATCATACGGTCACCATATCCATCCATGAATGAAGGGTCAATACTCTTTCAATTAACACAAAATCTTTTAATAAATGCTTTTTAGTTTCTAGATCGCTCATGGGGATTTTCACATAAACCCCCCCTTCTCTCTTTTCCGTGTCTATTATCTTCTTGATCTTCCTTCTTACACTCTCTCATTCTCAGTTTCTTTCACAAACAAAGAATTTCAATTTCTCTACATTTTCTTTACTAAATGGATTCTCTGCGTTTGCTCAATTCTTACTCTGCCACCACCAACAATCCTTCTTCTTTACAAAACCACTTCGCCAGGGAATATAGATTCTTCATCCACCATAACCGGCAATCCACTTTTCCAGTTGTGGGTTTTTTAAATCCAAGATTAACAACTCCTACTCGTGGCTATCATTTGGGATTTCCACAACAGTCGTCTTCTCCCATTGTTTGTGCTGTCTCCACTCAAACCAGGTTTATATTATAGTCGTTTCTTGATAATTTTTATGTTTCTTTTTATTGAATTTCAGGCGTTGAGAACTCTAAACGAATTGATTGGCGACGTAAATGTCGGCGATGTGTTTTCATGATCACTTGATGGTGTTGGTTTGAGTTTCTTTGTCATGCGACATTAGATGTTTGATAAAATGTCTAAAAGAAACACTATCTTCATGGAAAAGATAATTACATCATTTAACGTGGGTCATGAAACTAATGAACTCATACTCCCTTTTGCACCTACGGAATTTATGTGGCACTTCCATTTCCATTTTGGGAGCTTTTATGTTTTCATACTCCCTTGTGTAATCATTTCACAGTGAAAATGCAAGTGTTGTAACAGATCGCAGTCTTTGGGAGACCTATGATTGTAAATATTTTATTGAGAAGGTGTTTATGGTGATAGAAAAGGTTCTCTGTTGTTTTCATGATATTTTTCATTTGTGTTATAGAGCTAACCTAACATATAGCATGTGTTTTCCAGAGAAGAAGAGAAGGGAGAAACAGAGATGAAGTCGAAGACACCTCGTGGGACGGTGCAGCTTAGTCTCCGGCTAGATCATCAGGTCAAATTTGGTGAGCATGTTGGAGTCTTGGGGTCCACAAAAGAATTTGGATCATGGAAAAAGAAGAAACAATTGAATTGGACAGAGACTGGTTGGGTTTGTGACATGGAATGTAAAGGGGGCGAAACTTGTGAATTTAAGTTCGTCGTTGAGCAAGTGGACAAGAACATGGTTTGGGAAGGTGGTCATAACCGTGTCTTGAAGCTTCCAGCATCTGGGAGTTTTGAGATCGTTTGTCACTGGAACATGACTAATGAGCCAGTGAATCTGTTGCCTGTAAGTGGAAAAGAATATGAGGTACAAGTGGAAAACGTTGGTGAACTTCAAGAAGATAACGATTCTCTAGTTTTAGAAGGTGCAACGAGTCCTTTTGTGGATAAATGGCAAGGGAAGGAAGCATCATTCATGCGATCAAACGAGCATGCTAATAGAGAAAAACAAAGACATTGGGATACCTCGGGGCTTGAAGGGGTAGCTTTAAAGTTGGTCGAAGGTGACAAAAATGGCAGGAACTGGTGGCGGAAGGTACCATTTTAATATCATTTTGTACTTTGTTGAAAACTTCTATTATTTTTTCCTATTTAAATAGCCAAGCAGACTAATTTATGGATGTTTTTGCTTTTGTATTTGCATTCGTGTCATATATGAAGCTTGAAGTTGTTCGTGACTTGGTGGTTGAAAGTATGAATGGTGCAGAACGTTTAGACGCTCTCATATATTCAGCCATCTATCTTAAGGTTTTGTGCTCTGTGCATATTCATTTTCCTGGACCAATTACATCTTTTGTTTTCTTAAATATTACCATTCTCTGTAGTGGATAAATACCGGGCAAATCCCTTGCTTTGAAGACGGGGGTCATCATAGGCCGAACAGGCATGCTGAAATTTCCAGGCTTATATTCCGGGAGTTGGAGAGAATATCTAGTAGGAAAGATACGTCACCACAGGTGAGGTGATCCATGTACGCTTTATATTCGGGAAACTGGAAGTGATATCCTATATAACATCTTTTGTTTGACAATTTGTAGGAGTTGCTTGTAATCCGCAAAATTCATCCATGCTTACCATCTTTCAAGGCAGAATTCACTGCGTCTGTCCCTCTAACTCGAATTAGAGACATTGCTCACAGAAATGATATCCCACATAACCTCAAGGTGATAACCTCATTGAACACTTCGTATTTCATAGGTAGTCTGTCATTTGTTGTTAATTTTTTTTTGAATTTTGCATATTCCAGCAAGAAATCAAACACACAATACAGAACAAGCTTCACCGCAATGCTGGTCCTGAAGATTTAATTGCTACTGCTGCAATGCTTGAGAGAATCACCAAGAACCCTGGGGAATACAATCAATCATTCGTTGAGCAGTTCAAAATATTCCACCATGAACTTAAAGATTTCTTCAATGCTGGAAGGTTGCTATTTGGCTTCTTAGTAATCGTAATTGTTTGTTATTCACCGTTCACTTTATTGTGGATCTCATTTTCATTTCTCTTCACATCAAGTCAATGGGACACAATACTACAACAAACAGTTTAAACGGATTGGGCTTTTATTATATGATACAACTATTGTGAAAAATGTACATACATGCTTTTGCAGCCTTACAGAACAACTTGAGTCGATTAAAGAATCTTTTGATGAAAGGAGCAAAGAAAGGCTTTCATCATTCTTGGAGTGCAAGAAGGTAGCCTTTCATTTTTCAACAACATTTACTCCTCATTTAACTATTACTTCTATAAAAAAATAAATATTTCTTGACTGTCTGCCAAATTCAATCGTTGTTTTGACTATGTATATCTCAAAAGTTTATAATGAATATTTTTAATCTTATTTATAGGCTTTGGATAATTTTCAAGGAACACCTGATGTTTTGAAAGGCAATGGGATAGAGATATTGATCAATACCATACATTCATTAAATGGACTTCGAGAAATAGTTACAAAAGGTCTCGAAAGTGGTATCCGCAACGACGCACCTGATGCTGCAATAGCAATGCGCCAAAAGGTCATGTGCTCTTCTAATTGTTTGGCAACCGTTTAAAATTGAAAATTTATTAGCACACCCATCGTAATTCATTGGGCAACCCATAAGTTTTTTTTTCTTTTTTTTTTTTTTGGGGGGGTGGGGGGGGGGGGGGGTGTAGAACTTTAGGGGACATTAAGTTTAAAGCAATGCATTCAGAAGACCTCATTCTTTGTTAATTTTGTCTTAACGTTTACAGTGGCGTCTTGCCGAGATTGGACTTGAGGACTATGCGTTTGTTCTCATGAGCAGGTATGTTGTAGTGTGTTCTTGTGTGTCTCTGCATGCTATTTAACACACAATATGACCTTATTTCCTGTTATAATCTTAATGTGAATGGCATTTTTGTGTGGTTATTACCATTCTTTTATCCTTTTCTGCTCCATTCTCTGTTCTTCATTTTTTGTGGGTCCCATCCTCATTTCTCAAGTAGATGGAGCCACAAGGAAATTTTCATTTTTTCTCACTCCATATTAATGGACCTGCAAAAATGAAATTGTTGAATGGTGAGAAAAGTGGGAAAATTTTCTCTTCATATCATGCATTTTAATATGAATAATATGTGTAGATATCTCAATGCACTTGAAGCGGCTGGAGGGGCTCAATGGCTTTCAGAGAATGTAGATTCGAAAAATGTCAACTTGTGGAGTGACCCGATGAAGGCTCTTGTTGTCGGCATTCGCCAGCTAGGGTTATCCGGGTGGAAGTTAGAAGAATGTAAAGCAATTGAAAACGAACTTCTTGCTTGGCAAGAGAAAGGTCTTTCCGAAAAAGAAGGTTCCATTTTAACTTTAGTATCCTTTTCCAATCAATGCTACTTCGCTTCTACTAACCAATGCCATGTCTATGCTAAAGGCAGTGAAGATGGGAAGACCATTTGGGCGTTAAGAATTAAAGCTACACTAGATAGATCTAAAAGGCTCATTGATGAATACTCTGAGGCGCTTCTCCAAATCTTCCCTCCAAAAGTAGAGGTACACTTACATTTATATGATTAGATTGGCAGGGAATGCATTAATTGTTAGCTACTCTCATGTGGCCATTTTCTAATAGTTGCCATATCACATGATGACACATTTTTTTTTGCATATCCTTAAATATTACAACATATCCTTTTTGGATGGATTACAAAAACTTGGTGGTATTGGTTGGCTGGTCCAGAAGATGGATTTTTTTTTTAAATATAAATTAATATGGGTTGGGTCGACCCAACAACCCTTTTTTGTTCATTTCTTTTTTTTAAATAAATAATTAATGTATTAACTAAGATATAAAGTATATTGTTAAAACAATAATATGATTTTTTGTATAATGCAATTTTGAAGGTTTTAAATATTTGAACTTTTTATGTGTGATTTACGAACCATGTGACTCAGTTGATCCGTTGGAGAAATTACAGAACCCAAACCGATCATTTTCAGGTTGATGGGTCGGAATTGCCACCTTTGGGTTCACAAGATTCAATATTTGTTTTTATTATATGGTCCTTTAGAATTAGATATTGCACAGATAGTCCTGCAGTTTAGTTAATCTATTGTGCAAGTGAACCTTAGAAAATTTTATGGATCGGAGGAAGCAGTTTGTGTATTGAGTTTGCAACTTATATGGAGTTCTTGCACTTACTTTATTCGTGTTTTTAGCAAACCAATTTCCAGTTTATATGGTCTTATATCAGTTGTAGTATGTTCTTTGCCTTTGAGGAAGAATGACCTACTTTGTATAAAGAAGCAAATTTTGTAAGGAAATTTGTCTACCAAATTTTCTTGAATAGAAAATTTGATACAAAGGTTTCGTAGTCAAAGGTTTCTATTGTGGAATAGTGAGAGTACTGAAGCTATACTCCCTCTAATTAATACAAATCTTTGACCACAAAACCCTTGTATCAATAAAATATATTAATGGGTATAAATCACATTGCAAGAAATTGGGGGTAAGCTTTTTAAACAGTTAAAACTTGAAAGCTCCCGTATGACAATAGTGCATATCAATGAGCCAAACCAACTTATATTACAAGGGTAATTTTGGAGAAGGAAGTTCTAAAACAGCGCTCTGAATTCCAGAAAATGGTTTTTTATAAATTATGGTTGGAGATGGCCTAAAGTTTTTGGCATATCAGTCAGTATCACCCATAGATAATCTGATATTGAGTTCCTTATGCTTGTAGATGTTGGGCAAAGCTCTTGGAATTCCTGAAAATAGTGTGAGAACATTCACCGAAGCAGAAATTCGTGCCGGGTATAATCATTCTATATCTTTCAGACATATAATTTAGTTATTATGCTTCTTTTCATTGACCTAGCGTTAGATGCATCTTGCTTATATAAATTTCAAGTGTCTTAACAGATTTTTTGGTCTCTAGCATAATATTTCAGGTTTCTAAACTTTGCACGATGCTTCTAAAGGCGGTTAGGACTACACTCGGGTCACAGGGTTTTGACATTCTTGTTCCTGGATTGGCTCGTGGAACTTTGATACAGGTGATGCAGTCTTCGAATTGCTCAGAAGCTCTTAGTCAATTGGTTTTATTAAACCATCCTTATTCAAATAGAAAACAATTAAAATTAGATTAACTGGATTCACATCTCTTTAGGGATTCGACAATGTCATTCTCACCTATCTTAAATTATACTACCTCCTTTGTTTGACTGAAACACATTCAGTTTTGATCTTTGTATATCTCCATCATGTCGCTTTACCAGGTTGAAAGAATTATTCCGGGCGTATTGCCTTCGTCAGTTGAAGGACCTGTTATTCTTATGGTCAGCAAAGCGGACGGAGATGAAGAGGTTAGAATATCTTTTTCTTCTCCCTCGTGACTGAAGGACTACCTTCCTTGGCACATAGATTAGATATGGAAAGCGCATACATACATCTAGTTCTGCATCAGATGTATAAAATATTGCATAACATGTTAAAAGTTCCAAATCACATCACAAGGCAAAACTTGTAACCTGTGATGCAGTGTTTGGATGTTCTCACGAGATCGAGTGTTTTCATATGATGAATCTATACAAGTATATAAAATGGCATACGAAATTTTGGGAAGCAATCTCTCAAATTGTGTTCTGATAGGATTTGGAAACCAAAAAATATACATGTATTAAATGCAGCTGACTTGATAATTTGCAACCTTGTTTTAGCAGGATTTGATCATATGGTTTATACAATCCGCAGGTAACAGCTGCAGGGAGTAACATAGTTGGAGTCATCCTGCTCCAGGAGTTGCCTCATTTATCTCATCTTGGTGTGAGGGCCAGGCAGGTAAGTCTCGTATTAGCATCACATTTTGCTAGCATTGTGATTGTGCTCAACTTTTCTTGTAATAATGCAGGAGAAAGTTGCATTCGTGACGTGTGAAGATGATGATCAAATTGCCATTATCAAAAATCTCGAGGGGAAATATGTGAGGTCGGTCTTCATAAACATACGACACACATAGATGTATATGTACTACACAAGGATTTTCTTTTAGATTGTGGATTTTAATAATTTGTTAAAAAAAATGACTGTTTCATTAGTTTGGAAAAGTTACTTGACGGACTGGTTAATGGGTCATCTGTGTTCGAACCACTATTGATTTTAACTTTTAAGCGGGTTTCTAAATAGGGGTTTTTATATTGACCTGGTCGGATCTTCATACCAGGTTCATCCATCTGAGCGAGTTGGGTTCAAAACCTTGGTCATAGAATGTACATGGTCTCTGAGGTTCTTTTGTTTTGCAGGTTAGACGCAACCCCATCAGGCGTCAAAGTGAGTCCTTCCTCGATGGAGGACGGTACTAAGGATCGTCCAAAGGAAACTTCATCAAATGGGACCTCGATGAATACTATTTCCAAATCCATCTACTCAAGCCAGGTACTATAATAATGTTATCAATCCCAATAAGTTATGTCTTTCGGATGATCACTTACGTTTAATAACTACTATTATTTTCCTCCTTTAAGGGCTCTTCTACAGCTATACCACTTGCCGAAGCAGATGTACAAACTTCTGGTGCAAAGGCTGCTGCTTGTGGTAGCTTAGCTTCTCTAGCTGTGGGTTCTGCTAAAGGTAAAAAATACTAAGCTTTGTTTGGTCAAAAAGATGTTTTTTCCATTGATTCTGTTTCCGAAATTATCTTTTGCTTAAAAAATCTGAGCTAGTTTCTTGATTCAACACAGTTTATAGCGACCAGGGAGTTCCGGTGTCCTTTAATGTGCCGAATGGGGCAGTGATTCCCTTCGGTACAATGGAACTTGCAATTGAAGAAAACAACTCGACGGAAGCATTTACATCATTATTGGAACAGCTAGAAACGGCGAAAATGGATGGTGGAGAGCTTGATAAGCTGTGTAATGAGCTGCAAAATTTGATCACCTTCGTGCAGCTTCCGAAGAGAATTCTTGAAAGCTTAGGGAAATTGTTAAAAGAGAATGCACGTTTAATTGTCCGGTCAAGTGCTAACGTGGAGGATTTGGCTGGAATGTCAGCTGCGGGGCTATACGACTCGATTCCTAATGTTACCCTTTCGAATCCGGACAATTTTGGACATGCTGTTAGTCGTGTATGGGCTTCATTATACACCCGAAGAGCGGTTTTGAGCCGTAGAGTTGCTGGCGTGCCGCAAAAAGCGGCTGCAATGGCAGTTTTAGTCCAGGAAATGCTTTCCCCTGACCTTTCCTTTGTGCTCCACACAGTCAGCCCAACAGACAACGACCATAACTTGGTAGAAGCTGAGATCGCACCCGGGCTTGGAGAGACGCTAGCCTCGGGCACTAGAGGCACGCCCTGGCGGCTTTCTTCTGGCAAATTTGATGGGGTGGTTCGGACGCTGGCATTTGCGAATTTTAGTGAGGAGATGGTAGTTGGTGGTCTGGCAGATGGGGAGGTGCTCCATTTGACGGTTGACTACAGCAAGAAGCCGTTGACGGTCAATCCCGTTTTCAGACAACAGCTCGGGCAGAAGCTCGGTGCTGTGGGTTTGTTCCTTGAGCGTAAGTTTGGGTGTGCTCAGGATGTCGAAGGATGTTTGGTTGGTAAAGACGTGTTCATCGTCCAGACTCGACCTCAACCGCTGTAACGACTAGTAATATTTAAAGTAGAATGAGAATAACTTGTATAAAAAAGATCACATACACCTTGCCCTTAATAAATGGTACAATCACTCCTGGTTGCTTTAGTGGTTGTACCCTGTGCATGTTTTTGTTGTACATTCATGTCTGGTGTGTTAGTTTCAGCGTATGATAACTAGTCATGGCTGGCTCAAGCCGGTCCAAGATCATGGTGAGCCTGACTTGTTCTACCATTCAAGCTCGAATCGGCCAGTTTGAATTGGGCTTGGCAACTCATCATACTGGTTTTTTACCCGATCTTTGAAATATTTAATTGGGGTTATTATGAAATAAATCAACATGTTTTCATATTTTTTTGCGTTTCGTCCCTCTATGTTATTTTTTTTCCATAAAAGTCCTCAAGGGAATTTTAGAACCCGGTTTTTCAGTCTCTAAAATCCCGATTTAATAATTAAAAGTCTAAAACCGAGGTCTAATAGTCAAATTTCACAAAACAAAAAAAAAATAACATTGAGGGACGAAAACGCAAAAACTGTGAAGACATGTTGGTTTTTTCCGTAATAAATCCTATTTAATTTAAAGAACATAGACTGCATTGATCGAATAACGTAAATCTTCAATCCTGTATTATCTGTATGTTTTCTGGAACAATAATATATACTGATCAACTCTCAAAAAAGAAAATCAGCACTACATGTGATGTGTAGTGCAAACGAAGTAACTAAATGCAGATTCCTATCTTGTAGCTTGTTTATGTACAATACCTATGTAAAAAATATAAGTGATGAACCTCACACCCACTCTGTACTGTACATATACAAAATCGTATTACAGTTGTTCCTGAGGAAAATCTAATAATGCAAACTTGACGTGTAAACCGATCTTACTACCGTCGTCCATCACCAACTTAGCAGCGGTTACCAACCAATGACCTGGCATATCATGAGAGCCACGCACCACCTCTTCGATGTCCACATACTTGCGCATTTTGGTGGAGTTTATTGGCACTGGCGGGCCTTCAGGATACACACCAGAGTTTAGAGTTGCAGGAAGCTGCTTTGGTGTATCAGCAACTGACCGATTTGTGAATGTAAAAGTTGAACTGAGGTTCGTGAAGATACTGGACTTGCGACCGACTGCTGGTGCACCGGCCCATTCTGTCTTCCTGATGGTGCAGTGTGGGAGGTGGGTGAAGAGTAACCGAAGGTGTAGTACTGTTTTGGGCCATTTCCCCTTGCTTACGAGCTGTGCACCAGTCACTATAAAGACTCCTCCTGTTCCATTTCCTTGTAGCCAGTTTGGATCATGCTTGACTACCGATGAACACAAATTTGCATAGCGTTTCCATCTGATTGGTTCGAGGTATTGGGCATTAGATTCATATTCATCGGAACCTCGCCACTGACATGGTCTGCAGGCTATGGTTGAGGATGGTGATGTCATGATATTAGGAAGGCTCGAGAGATGTTGCACATGAACTGCCAGTCGGTTGCTTCTCTTTCCTTCTAAAAATAGGCGCAGACCAATGATCGGCTTTTTACTGCTCGAGACCTGAAAAATAACCATTATGAACATTCTAAGCATTGTTGATCACTGATTAAAAATTTTAAATGTCAACGTGTAAGAAAAACAATCTCCTTAAGGTGAACTCCATATCGAGAAAGTTCAAGATTATATTCTTGCTGCCCATTAACATTTTCAAACAGCAGACCCCTTACGTATCCACAACATCATGATTGGCAAGAAGTAAATTGCTACGATGAATGCTACTCGGTTAAACGCCTCCTGCCCCCCAAATTACTTTGCTGGCAGTCCTCCCCCCCAACCCCACCACAAATGACTTGACACCTTTTAAAAAAGCCAAGCATCCTACATGTTACTTAAGCCTAACATTTTTCAGATACCCTTTGTTCTTCAGCATCCTATTTTATGCGGGCTGGGATGATGAATTATGAGTCCTTGGTCGTAAATTGAAAAATACAGTTTAGTTTTTAAGAGGTAATTCAACTTAATATAATGCATTGGGCCAAAACGTTAATCGTGTATGAATCACAAGCTTCTTATAAGCACTTCAGCCCTTGGTAGGGGCTACCAGTAGTAAAATGGTAAATTGGATCCATTTGCTGCTTACACTTTTGGCTTTCTGAATTTACCTAAAGTAGGCGACTGGGCGAGTTATTTGTTTTTTCGATCTTCTAAAAAATTTAACGTCCTAATCTGTTCTCAAACATTTAATAGAAAATCTTGTACATTTCTACACTTTCTCAGAAACCCTTGATCACCACGGTTTTATTTAGTATTTCTAAGCCTTCAATGGTTATTAGTTCTCTATATCTTGTACATAAATTGAGATAATTTGTTACTATAATTTATTAATCATATGTTAATAGTATATTGTGGTGATTTACAAGCAAAAAAGCATGGAAGCTTTTATAAATATTTGTGTATAGTACAGTTTTCAATACTTCAAGAACAGAAGAGTAATGAAGGCAAGAGAATCAGAAAATCATGAAGAGGATATAATAATGGTCTACCTGAGCTGTATTAACGTAAATCTTGGGACCCAAGAAATAACACTGAAGCCAAGGATAGGAAGTCTTTCTTTGTTGATGCCGGAGTGGTAGCTCGCAAAATAGAGGTGCCCATTGTCGGGGAACTTGAAACTCCAAGAAAAATTGCAAATCTTCTGGTGCAGGCTTGTCTGGAATTGACAAAGGTTACGACATACATAATTATTAAAAATTAGTCAAATGGAAAGACCAATAATGATTTTATAATAAAGAAAGGGCAACCCTTGTGCACCAAAGGCTCCTTGGCTTTGTGCGTGTGGGTGGCTAACAAAGAGGTAATTGTTAATTGAATTTGAACCACTTACAGCGCAAATATAGGTTGATTGCATGGCTAAGATATCCACTCCCAGGAACCCCGTTAAGGAGAGAAGTAATTGGTACAAACTTGAAGAGGATGGCTTCAGGACTAGCACCCACTGTCTGGAGCCACTTGGAGTGACTGTCGGAAAAGACATCCCCACCTCTTTTAGACCCGATAATTGTGAGCCCCTGTTCCAGTTTAGGCCATTATATCAACTACCCATCAGTATGAAGAGTTGATTCAATGTAGAAGTTTTTTTCAACTTACATCTTTGCTTGAAGTCTCTGTGATGTTGGTGAATTGCATGGTGTGTGGCTGCAGCATACGGTTAAAAACCTCTGGAACCTGAAAAATAATTCCAAATTATTGACTGAAAACACGTGTCATGGTTGGAGAAGTAAGCATCAAGTGTATATGATGCGAAAATACCTTTTTTTTGCTGTCTTTTGATTTCCTCTCGGGTAGAGAAGGGCTGGCTCCATCTGAGAACAGACAGTCACCAAGATCCTCCAAATATCCTCTAAGTTCTGCTGGTGAAATTGTGGAAGATGGTTTCTGCTTGACGCATATAATATCTTGACCTCCGACACCCATTCCTACTATAATGTGAGTCCCGTACGTTTGGATGAACCTGCCATACACACATATGATTATATGATATAATAATCATCCACCAATAAAAGTAACTCAGATTTATGGTCCTTTACTCCTTTTGTGTGAGTGTGTGTTTTGTTTTGGCTGGTGGTTTTTTTCTTTCTTTTTTTGTGGGGCAGGGGGTCCGAGGGATATCTTCTTTTAGACAATTTGTTGGCCTAAGATGTAAACCTGAGCTCCAAAAATATTCTGCAAAACCATGGAACCAGGAGAACCATCTGTCCAAGGATGGGGACGGGTGGCCTCCAAGGAGTTGAAGCCAGTGAATCTTGAACTTGGAACACCTCCTTCGGAGTATTTCATCTCCATGTAGGTTCACACCAGCTACCCCGATGGAGATTAAAAGGTGCTGGATATAGAGAATCTTTAATAACCAAGGATTACAACTTAGGAACCACAAAGTACGAAATCGCTACAAGTTCAAAGTAACTCCACAAGAAGGTAGAATCACATTGGATTCTCCCAAAAAGATTTCATCACATTCAAAATTTAAAATCTTTTAAGCGAATGATATATTTAGATTTCCCTTATTATGGTTCTAAATCTTTTAAGCGAATGATATATTTAGATTTCCCTTATTATGGTTCTAAATCTTTTAAGCGAATGATACATTTAGATTTCTAAACATAAATGCACTACTTATTCTACTTTTTTACCTGGCCAATAATGCTGGATTCCAGTGAGTGGGAACAGACTTCTTTACTCTATCTTGGAGTACAAGTGGAGATGCTGTAAGATGCAAATAGTACAAGGAGATAAAGTAGCCATCAAAAGCAAGACGTTTGGCATCCGCCACATCATTTAACCATGTTCCACTTAGATCAAATAATGCATTGAAGTACCCCGAAGGCACTTTTCCTTGTACTGACGCTTTTTGATTAAGTAATTCTGACATCTGCAAGACAAATTTATTGAAAATGAAGAATTCTCTTAGTTAGCAAGATACACATTTAACAGAAACCACAATCAACATTTTTGAGAATTTAGATGACAGTATACACATTTATTTATGGAAAATAATGGAAAACAAGAACCAACAGATGTCCTAAAAATTGTGTGGAATGCCACCTCAATACCCACAGAAACAACCTCTCTGCAAAAATGCAAGGAAATATGGCATATAGAGACTTCTCACTCCGATTCTCTCACAAAATGCACCAGGGTCATCCCTTTTCACCTCCACACCAAGCCAAGTCTTAACTTGAATTTTTTCTTTTGCCACAGTTCTGAATATGATTTATCATGACGTATTGCCTTATATAACAAGGCCATTCATTTTCAAAGGTCAAACCTTTGTATTGTACTTCGTTGTTTGTTGCAAATAAACCATCTCTTGCTTTCAAAAAATGAAAAGAAAATACTACACTTAGCAAGAATGAGTTTTCTATTAGAGTAGTGTCATGTTCAGTGGGTTTTTGTTCTTTTGGTGTTTTACATTTACATTTTCATAAATTGTCCAAAGTAGCACTTATGGCTTTTGTACACACGAGATGGTTAGTTTGCCGTAAAAAACATTTTTGAAATTTGATAGATCATAAAGCCAATCATTCTAATACAATGTATATGCTTTTGCTAGTTTGTATATCATAATCCTCCATATAATTCAGGTGATAAGATTTAATAAGTGAGTTACAAGTAGCATTTCTAACCATTGTTATTGCAACATTCTAAAAGGGAGGTGATTTTAATACAACACAATTTTTGCCATACGCAACAACTTTAGCTAGGATGACTATTTTATCCTTAATTATATTTTTATTATATTTGTCTTGTACCTCCAAAAGGAATGATGAATTTGTCATTTTAGATAAATTTGTTGTGTACGGCAAATATGTGTTGTGTACAAATCACCTCCCATTCTAAAAAGTTCAAAGAAAACACAATAGTAGAAAAAAAGGTCCAAAAATAGTCATTACAGCAAGTAAAAATGCACAAAGGCAATCATTACAAATATTTTGATAACTTTGAAATGTTTTTTTTCCTTTCATTTCTTAGGTATTAAGGTGGTCAAATTAAGGGGCAACTGAACTGGTGTTAGGTACGATTGAAATCAATTCTATAACTCAATAAGGTCTTCTTGATGCAAGCTAGAACTTGAACTTAGATTGAAGTTGATTCAAGCTTGATCCGAGAGATTAAAATATTAATCAAAACTACGTTGATAAAGCAAGCTTGATTTGAGAGCTCGAAATTCATCGCCTGAAATTATGTTTGACATAGCAAGTTCAAGCCAAAGAAATACGTTAACCACACAATATGGAACTTGGAAGGCTTGGTAAGAGAATTCAAGTTGATTTGTTCCAGACTCGAACTTGATAAAAAATCAACAGACTTTGCAGCAACAGCATGGGTCATAACAAAAATCTAAAGTTCACGTGAAACAAATGAAAATATTGATTGATCATGCGTCAGAAGTCAGAAATACAGAAAGTTGAGTTAAATAAAGAAATCATTTTTACCTGATTAAACTCCAAAACATCAGATTTAAAACGAACATGATCGCCTTTATCACAATGAATATCCTCAGAAACACCAGAAATGGTGGCACCACCTCCAGGTAGAACGATATCCCTCTTCCTCGAGTCATCCAACACCACCAACCGGCCACCACCCGGACAGGCCTTGGCAAACTTCAACCTGAAATCGCTAGCGAAATCAAACCCTAATCCTAAGGAATCGAAAGCTCTCAAGTCAATCGGCTTCTCCGAATAATCCATGGAATTAGAATCAGGAACCAAATAATCAGAAAGTATTAGCAGGTCCACCGCAAGCGCAATCAATTATTGATTGATGATTGATTAGTAAAAAATTAAAAATGGATGAAGGCAGCTGAACTGAAATTGGATCAAACAGCATAAACGCGTGAAATTAATACCAAATTGAGATTGAGGTATCGAGTCAATCAGGTGGTAGAGTGTTGACCAGTTACCGATTAGACAGGTGAAGAAGCTAGAAAGATTTGCCCTCAAAACTGGGAATTTGATTTGAATTATTGGTGGCATGGCAGGCAGGCAACAAACCAAAATATAACAAAACAATTCAGCAGGATTTTATTTAATTTTATTTTTTTTTAATTAGTAATCAAATCATGTCGGGTCGGGTCGGTTTGGTCGTTGACAGTTATTAATGTCTGATGTAGTCAGCAATTTTGATTTTGACCGGGTGTATTTAGTTTACCAAACGCCCGCCATGCCTTCTGACTTTTGACTTTTCAATCTTTACTTACCAGGTGTTTTTTTATTTTATTTTATGGGTTGTTGTGTTGAGAATTTGAGATGGAAAATAAATGGTAACTTATTATTTTTTAAGAATACATTTTCATTCCTTTATTTTATTTTATTTTTTCATAAAAGTCTCAAGTTAATTTTTTTCTTTTTAGTTATTGAAATTTGAGCATTAAAATCAGGTTATAATTAGTGAACTGGAAAATTAAAAAAATCATGTTCTAATGTACAAATTTCACTAAGAGGGTGTTTGGTTTTGCGTTATGAACCAGATTATCAGCTTATTACGTTACAATAACGCAAATAATTAGTTTAAAGTGTTTGGATTGCATACGTTAATAAGTGATTATTTGCGTTTGAGCGTTAATCATACCACGCTTTTTCATAAGCTAAAAATTGTAGCTTATTTGCTTCATAAGTGAATATTTGGTCATTTTACAAGTAAAAACGCAAATCCAAACACTTTAAAAACTGATTATTTGATAATTATGATAGCAAACAGCAGAAGCTAAACCAAACACTACATTTCCTGCAGCACTATTTGTTACAGCTATTATCTGATTATTAGTTTCCAAAACGCTACAGCAATTTTTCAAACGCAAATCCAAACACCCTCTAAATCAAAAAGAAAAAATTAACTACTTTTATGGAAAAAATAACATGGATGGACGAAAACGTAAAAACATTTTTAATTTTTTTCATAATAAATCCCCTTTTCTTAATGCATTGTAAGACGTAAGTTATTATGTGTTTGTTCCTTTTAAAAGACTGATAAGAAAGCTCGACTTGAGTGTTTTCGTTTATGTTAAACATTCATAAGCAGTATTTTTAGTTTATTTTATCCCTCGTTAATAAAACAAGAAGGTATGGGTTTTATTAATAAATTTAAAATAGTATACATGATATTTTTTTTTATTTAGGTAAAACGGATTTTAAATGTAAAATTACTTGATTGAAATAAAAAAAATGATATAATTGTCAATTATGATATATATATATATATATATATATATATATATATATATATATATATATATATATATATATATATATATATATATATATATATATATATATATATATATATATATATATATATATAGGGTCAGGTTCTATGGGGCACCTGTATGCATTGTGCACTTTGGGAACCTGTATGCACCGTTAGATCTTGAATTTTAATGGTTCAGATTGTAGTGGCAAAAGGGTAATTAACTTGAAAATGGGTGCACGGGTGCATAACTTCTCGCGCGCGGAAGGGCAAAATCGGAAGATGCTTGAATTTAGAAAATATTCAATCCGAATCCAAACAAACATGATGCATCTTCATCCAATTTATTGGATTCGTCTTCAAACACGATGCATCTTCATCCAATTCAATTTCAAACATGATGCATTTCGATCATCTTCATCCTTGTCTTTGTTCCATCATTATACATCACCAAAATCGTGATGCATTTCGGCCATATTCATCATCGTCTTTGTTCCATCATTATGCATCACCAAAATCGTGTTACATTTTGACATTTAAACGTGTTAATTTCGTGATGCATCTCTGAAATTTAAATGTGTTCATCAGCGTCTTCAATGTGTTCATCATTGTCGTGATGCATTGCTGTTGTGCATCATATTTGAAACAACCAATACCATATGCTATGAAAGAGAAAGGGACAGAGAGAGAAAAAGATGATGAATTTATGGGAAGGTGGTTGATCATTTTTTTTAGTTTCCTAAATAAATGATAAATATTAAATTAAATCTTATAATTTAATAATATATTATTAAGCCTTCCCAAAATGCCCTTAATGCACCCTTTGTAAACAAGCAATGCATTTTTTGTTCCCATTTGGTTCCCGATGCATATGGTGCCCCATAGAACCTCAATCTCTCTCTCTCTATATATATATATATATATATATATATATATATATATATATATATATATATATATATATATATATATATATATATATATATATATATATATATATAGATTTAGGTTCAAAAGAGTCCCTTCAAAAATCCAGTGTACCAAGGGTACCCATCCAAAGCCACAAGATTAAATAAATCAATGGTTGTGATCAAAAAATGCTTTCCATGTGCGGTCCCCCCTTTTTTTTGGCTGGAAGGGTATTTTCGTAATTACAGCGACCATTCACATTACTTAATTCATCATTCACATTAATTGATCATTCACATTAGTTAATTGATCATTCACATTACTTAATTATTCATTCACAACACTTATTTGGTCATTCACAAGAATTATTTGACTATTTACAATTCTTTTACACTTATTTGATCATTCACAATAATTATTTGACTAATTGATCATTCATATTACTTAATTGATCATTCACATTACTTAATTGACCATTCACATTACTTAAATGATCATTCACATTACTTAAATGATCATTCACATTACTTAATTAACCATTTACGTTACTTAAATGATCATTCACATTACTTAATTGATCATTCACCTTACTTAAATGATCATTCACATTGCTTATTTGATCATTCACATTGGTAAAATAATATCAGCACAACATGTGAATCTGAGCATTGTCAACTACTAACAAACAGTAACAAGATTAATGACAAACAATAACAATGATCATTCATGTAACGCTTAAATTCTCAAATCTATCAAACATTAATAACATCAACCAATGTGAATGATCATTCAGCTAATGTGAATGACCATTCACATTAGGAAATTTACCATTCACATTTGTTGTACCATATCAGCACAGCATGTAAGCTGTGCATCGTCAACTACTAACAAACAGTAACAAGATTAATGACAAACAGTTACAATGGTCATTCATGTAACGCTCAAATTCTCAAATCTATCAAACATTAATAACATCAACCAATGTGAATGATCATTCAGCTAATGTGAATGGCCATTCACATTGGGAAATTTACCATTCACATTGGTTGTACCATATCAGCACAGCATGTATGCTGTGCATCGTCAACTACTAACAAACAGTAACAAGATTAATGACAAACAGTTACAATGGTCATTCATGTAACGCTCAAATTCTTAAATATATCAAACATTAATAACATCAACCAATGTGAATGATCATTCAGCTAATGTGAATGGCCATTCACATTAGGTAAATGTCCATTCACATTTGATGAATGACGAGAACAGCAATGTTAGACTTCATCTTCTACATACCATCAATGTTAACTGTATTTAAGTAATGTGAATGGTCAATTAAGTAATGTGAATGATTAATTAAGTAATGTGAATGATCATTTAAGTAATGTGAATGGTCAATTAAGTAATGTGAATGGTTAATTAAGTAATGTGAATGATCAAATAAGTGTACAAGAAGTATAAATAGTTAAATAAGTGTTGTGAATGATCAATTAAGTAATGTGAATGATCAATTGACTAATGTGAATGATCATATAATGTGAATGATGAATTTAAGCAATGTGAATGGTCGCTGCAATTACGAAAATACCCTTGGTACGTTGGATACGTTGGATTTTGGAGGGGACGCTGTGGAACCAAATTCTATATATATATATATATATATATATATATATATATATATATATATATATATATATGTCATAACATTGATGTTAGCTTCTCAACCGGTAGTAGGACTAATATTAAAATATTAGTAATTTATTATATACAATAAACACTGACAAAAAAAGGCATTTAAAAAAAGAATTATTGGGAAACTTGGATGATCAGTTGTAAAAAATATATATATTTTAATTGTTGATAGTCAATTTTATTTATTTTTATCTCTGAACTTTCTTTATTGTTCAAACGATGTGAATTTACGGTTTTTAATTTCAGTTTTACTTCCCTTTTGAATTGTGTGATTAAAGTTAGTTTCATCATTATCAAATTCCATGATAGTAAACTTAAATGGAACAAACGTATAAAGTTAGTAGAAAAATGATAGCTTCATGCCTTTAAACAAATAATAAGATTTAGGGATAAAAACAAATAACCCAAGCAAATTAATTTATCGAAGCCTATTCTACTCACGATCTCTCTACTTTCAAGATGATCAACGGTCGAGGAACACGTGTGATTCCAACTCTTATTCCATATCCATAATAAAAAAAATGTGAGTGGGTTTGATTTATGGTTTTTCATGAAGACTGGGTCTGTATGTGTGTGTTCATTCATTGTGTGTGTGTTCATCGACTAGGATTTATTTGTGTGTGTGCGTGTGTTCATTAGATGTTCATACATCCGACTCATTTGTTGAGGTTTGTTTCTGTTTGATTGTGTGTATTCAAATTAGTTGATATGAAGTTGAGATATGTTCATGATTTAGGTTACTAGAGATGAGATTCGTATGATTTTTGGGTTTTGAAATCATGCTTTATGTTCATTTATGTATTGTCTTCTTGATCTTTATAATTTTTGGATTTTCCTGTATGATTTAGTTACCGGAGATGGAGTTCGTCGGACAATGAGATTTGTTGGGCAAATGAGTTCGTCGAAAATAAGGTCCGTCAAAGAGGAATAATTGGTGAACAGATTGCAACCAGTTCATCAGGTTGCAAGTTATTTAAAAAAACACACATTTTAATAGGTTTTAGTCGGTTTGAGTTTTTTTGCAATGAAAAATGGTTGAATGTCTTAATCGTAAAAATGATAGTGTTTTTTCATAAATTTCTCAATTTTAGTTTTATATTTGCATTAAAAACATAATTATGTCACCAACCAAAGTATTTTTAATATTTATATAGTCTTTTTTATGACTTATTGGCAATTCCATAACTAGTGATCAATGAACTCCTACCTCTTTCTCACATACTTGGAGCATGTGGAAACTTCAATTCAGTTGTTGATTGGTTGGTGGAATAAATATGAAAACATTATTACAAAACTCAATTATATTTAAAGGAGAATTATTGTAAAAATCATTCACATTTTTACGTTTATTTGATTTAACCATTCATTTTTTTTTCTCAGCAAGACAAAGCATTGATCTTTTTAATTTTAAATGTTTTTGTTCGGAAAAAAATGATGGTACATTTCGATTTTCAGTTTAATAACACAAAAAAACAACCAATCACTCTAATTTTTAATTGGAAAAAAAAAGAACATTCTGATTTTCAACGTAACCAAATGAAAAAGCGATCATCCAATTTGATTTTAAGAGTTTTTGCCTGGAAAAAGTAACCCGCCATTTCGACCGAAAAAACAATCAACCAATTTAATTTTAGATACTTACATTCGGAAAAAATGACGAACCATTTTGATTTTTAATTTTTTTGACTGGATTAAACAACGGACCATTTAGATTTTCAAGTTAATTGATCGAAAAAATTACAAAATTACGCACAGATTAAAAACTTACTTTTCCAAACAGATTAAGCAAAAAAAATAAAAAAAATTCTCATGCTTATTTAAAAATATATAAATGATAAATATTAAAACTTATAAATACACATGTGTGTGTGTCTATATATATATATATATATATATATATATATATATATATATATATATATATATATATATATATATATATATATATATATATATATATATATATATAAAATACATAAAACTAAAATGAATGAAAAATCAAAAGAAATTGAAATGTTTCTACAAAATTTCGTAAATGGTCCCTGGATGTTAAAATTTCAAAAATGCTCCTGAAGATAACGAAATTTTTATAAAAATAATTGATTTGTTTAAAATATTTATAAAAATAATCATTTTTTATTTTTAATATGATCAGGTCGGGCTTGGGACCCCTGGCGCATTAAAAAAAACAATGACCGAGTGATGTGTGATGTGTGATGTGTGATGTGAGCTTAGGCCGGGGTTGGGACCCCGGTCTTAATCTATAAACTTTTTTTCCCGTTTTAACTATGTAAATGACTGGCTATTTTTTATTTTTTTAACTTTTATTTTTTTATCTTGAAATGATGAATTGAGCTCATATAGGCATTTTGAACTGTATTTATATTTATAAATATTAGTAGATTCCATATTTAATTTTTTATGATAATAATAACAAACAATATTTATTTTATTTTGATGTAATTTATATTTTTCGGTCGAGTTTTCATTCAAAAGATTTTATTTCTAAATAAATTAAAACTGATTTTTAATTTTTTTAAACTAAAATAATACAAAAAATTATCATTCAAAAGATTTTCTTAATTAAAAAAACATATAAAAATAACAAAAAAAAAAAAAAAAACTTTCACCGAAGAGATTTTTTCAAAGTGATATTTAATATTTTTAGGCTAAAATGACCCAAATAAATTCGTTCAAAAGATTTTATATTAAAAAATATATAAAAATAACACATATAACTTTTGTTGAAGAGATTTGGTATTAATCAAAATCCTAAATCGATTATTACTATTTTTTTAAAATAACACAAAATTAATTTTTAATAAGCATCAAATGACCAGTGAGCAAGACAGTCGATTATTTATAAGATACTCGAAGTCGATTTGTTAAAAGTATAAATTAAACAAGCCCGAAAAATATAAATTACATATGGAACCCACTGAATGTTTATAAATTACATCAAAATAAATTAAATATGGTTTGTTATTATTATCTTAAAAAAATTAAATATGAAACCTACTAATGTTTATAAATATAAATACAGTCCAAAATGCCTATACGAGCTCAATTCATCATTTCGGGATTAAAAAAAAAAGTTAAAACGGGAAAAAAAAATAGCCGGTCCTTTACATAGTTAAAACGGGAAAAAAAAGTTTTAGATTAAGCCGGGGGTCCCAACCTGAGCCTGATGTCACATCACACATCACTCAGTCATTGGGTTTTTTTTAAGCGCCGGGGGTCCCAACGCCGGCCTAATCATATTTAAAAATAATAATAACCGATTGTTTTTATAAATATTTTAATAAAATCGATTATTTCTATAAAAGTTTCGAAGATAACTGACCATAAGTGAGTTTTAAGAACTAAAATCGAGCATGTTTTGATTTCTAAAGACTATTTATGTAATTAGTTAGCGATAGAGACGAAATTCATAAATTATATGATATTATATAACCATTTATGTAATTTACTCTTGTAATCTATCTATACTATTAAAAGAGTAACTATACTCATTTCTGGTGAAGCCACGTGTCGTCACCATGAATTGACAAGTGACATTTATAGATTTTAAAAATATTAAAGAAATTTAAATCAAATCTATCCAAATCTAATATAATCCACTTTTAAATTCAAATCAAATCAAATAAAAAAAAATCTAATACTCTACTAACTTATTAATTAAATCTATCCAAATCTAATATAATCCACTTTTAGATTCAAATCAAACAAAATCTAATAATGTACTAACTTATTAATTATAAGATAATATAATAAAAATTTTAAAAATATATATAAGAAAATAAATACCCTTTATATATATTTAGAAATATATACAAAATCAATAAGTCATAATAAATAATAATATCATCTTATACACTTTTGTTTAAAAAATAATATTTATATCTTTATCTTTTTATTTGTTATATTTTATTTATATTAAAAGTATCCGCGTAAAATGCGGGTAATAAACTAGTAATAATATAAACGATGAAAAAATAGTGACGTTACATGAAATTTGTGGGCAGGACAAAATTTTATTGATATTTATTTGAGTAGTTTGGGGGCCAAAATGGGTCCACTAATAAAGCACCGCTGTCTGCCAGCCTTTTCTTCAACCGTTTCTTGCTGTTTTCACCTCTTCCGAAATAAGTCTCATCTGAAAATACGAGTAAGGAGCCTCTCCCTCTCCCTCTCCCAGATCACTGCTCTGCTATAATCAACAATTAAACCCTAAAAATACTTCCCTGATTCAACAATCAATAACAATTTCTTACAAAAATGGACTCCTCGGACGATGAAGGCGAGGAGTACTTGTTCAAAGTAGTCATCATCGGAGACTCGGCCGTCGGAAAATCCAATCTTCTGTCTCGTTACGCTCGGAATGAGTTCAATATGCACTCCAAAGCCACCATAGGTGTTGAGTTTCAGACTCAGAGCATGGAAATTGACGGCAAGGAAGTTAAGGCTCAGATTTGGGACACAGCCGGTCAGGAACGCTTCCGTGCCGTCACCTCTGCTTACTACCGTGGCGCCGTTGGTGCCTTGATTGTTTACGATATATCTCGTAGCACTACATTTGATAGCGTCTCCCGTTGGCTCGAGGAGCTTAATAGTGAGTTCAGTCAACAATCTGATGATAATATGATTCTGTTCGATTCGTTGCTTATATGCTTTAGATCACTTCATATTATTAGCTAGATGGAGATGAATCTTCGTTGATTTGATGTATCATCTAAATGACTAAATTCATCAAGAAAAACTCTCATTCGAATATTGAGTTCATCTTGGGACAACTGAATTATACGTTTTAAATTGGATCTTTCGTTTGAAATCGTCAAATAGTTTATATCCAATTTCAAATCCAGGCCATGGAATTGGAATTAGAATTGAAAACCCCTCCTTATAGTATGGGCTGACTATAGACGTCAAACTAGGACTTCTCTATTGGCAAAGAGATGATAGAAACTAGTCACTATTTAGCAGTAAGCAGATTTTCATTGCAAACAAACCATTGTTATTGTGACATTGAAAGTAAAGGCTACACCTTGCTAGAATGAATTCTTTATTGAGCATAAAGTACTAAGTGGGAAGATTCTTTCCCGCTTGATGTTTTCAAGGTTCGCCAAAATTGTCCATAGTTACATTAGACATAGTAGGCTAGTATGATGGTTAAATAAAAGTTAATTAGGAACGAGACCATGATGTATGACATGAAGTTGGCTGTTAAATGGAGTTGATTGAGAAATTACTTTGCGATGTTTCATATAGAGTCTTGAAACAGTCAATGTTCCTTTCATTCAACTGGTTAGACTTAACTTCTCGTTTGCATTTTGTGGGCCTCATCTCCGACTCTCCGTTATTTTGTATGAATAAATGCCATTTGCCTAAAGAAATGGAACCCCTATGATACATATTTACTGGTTCTTAGCTGACACTATCCCTAAACAAATGGAACCATGAGGATTTGACAATTACACTCATGTTTTTAGGGGTTAATGTGGTTCATCGCACCTGCCATCGGCCCATTAAGAGCTTGTTGGTATGTCGTACCCCATTTCATTAGCCCAGTCTTGTAGCATGGGTAATTGTAGATGCATGTGAATCTCTTCAGAAGTTGGGTTAGGATGATGTTGTTTAGTTATAGAAGTGAAGTTCTTATTTTTACTCATTTTAAAGTGTTGTTTTTGTTTGGTCATAATTGGTCGTGTGACCGAAGACCCAATCTTGTAGCTTATGACATTTGAGCCATGTTGATTTTGTTACCCAACCGTTGTGGACGATGAAATGATGTGCATGTTTAGAATCCACAAATACATAGCTAACAAGGAAAGAATTTATTGGTAGGTGGACTGATAAGGACCTACTCAGGTGGGTGGCACACAAGCCATTTCATGCCTCTCTCTTAATGTCTTGTGTGAGGAGGCTGCATGATTTTTGAGCAGATAGGATTCTAATTGAAAAACACATGGAGTTTTACACATGATTTTATTTATGATAAGCTAATAAACTATATTTTCAGACTAAAATTGATGACAAACTAGTGGTGGTTGTTTGAAATACCATATATTGATCAGAAATAGGCGTTATTGGAGTCAATAAACATTATGCCTGCTTTATGGTTAGGTACATCTGTTTCTCTTCTACATTATTTCCTTCATATAGTAAATATTTATTTGGCTTTTCCGATGGATGTAGCTATACAACGTTTGTTTATTCTTTGTGTGTGATTCTTCCTCTGCTTGGTTACCTGCAAAACAATATATAGATTAATGGGGTGGCGGGTGCTAGAACGGTACTTGGATTACTTCCGGTGGTCATTATTAACAGAACATGACTTGGGCATTCTGACCCTATTGGATGTATTAACATCCATCATGATCACTGGGATGATAAAGAAAACAATGGCACATTACATGTTTCAGGATCAACATTCGCACACCCTGTAAAGTTGCAAGAATTGAAAATTTAAAGATTACAATATATATGTGTTTGGTAATTTGCATTTTTTATGGTGATTTCTAGGATTTACATGATCGCAAAACAGTCTAGTTCCTTGTATCGTCTTTGTAATTGACAATATATCATGAGAGAATTGAGCTGGATAAATTCATTTCTATGTATTGTTGTAATTTTTTTATATTGATGATCGGCCATGGAAACTTATGCAGCTCATTCTGAGACTACGGTGGCAAGAATGTTGGTGGGAAACAAATGTGATTTGGAGAATATCAGGGCTGTATCTGTGGAAGCTGGCAAGAACCTGGCAGAGGAAAATGGATTGTTCTTCATGGAAACATCAGCACTCGATTCGACCAATGTCAAAACGGCTTTTGAGATGGTCATTCGGGAGATCTACAACAATGTTAGTCGGAAGGTTTTGAATTCAGACTCGTATAAAGCGGAGTTATCTGTAAACAGGGTGACTCTTGCAAACAATGGTGATGATAGATCTAAGAAAGATCAAAGCAGATATTCTTGTTGTTCTTAATAACTTAATGAGTATACTTTTCCTTATATTTGTACTTTTTTATCATTAATTTTTTAAAATTTATATTATTTTGTTCTTGGACTTTATGATCTTGATGGTAAAATTTTGTTATTTCTAATTTTTTGCAAAATTAAATTGAAAAACAGTATTTTTTTTTTTTAGGTGTTTATTTATGTTGTATTTTGACCCGTTAGCTTAAAATTTCAAGTTAAGTACATATTTGTCATTTGACTACCCAATATTTAATTTCGTCTCATTTAGTTGCTAAATTATTTTCTTTTACATATTTACTAACTAAAGTTTGTTTGACACTTTGACTAAACTATTTTGAGGAAAATGACTTCTTCTATTTATACTTGCTCATCAAAACCCTTGCCCTATGTTAGCCTGTTTCAACTCGGACCATACCGTAGCAGGGGGCAATGGTCTACCCTGCAGTGCTTCATATCCTCCTTGCTCTTTTGTCTAAGATTGGACTAAAGTCTAATGGTTATGAGATAATTCTGATCATTTAGTGACTAAATATATAACAAATTTATAATCAGACGAATAACTTTTATTTATCTAATATGTACATAATATTTTAAAATTAGACAAATAACTTTTATAGATAAATGCTGAATAAAAAGCAAGTCACGTTATTTATGTGCACTTTTTTTTATTGATCTTAGCAACTGTTTACATACCTCAAATAAAAAACAAAATTTGAAATCTAAAATCAGTAATGAAATATCAAATATACATGGGTGTGTGGGCTGGATCCGGATCCAACTGATTCTAGGTGGTCACTTGTTGGTCCAAAACTCCAAATTCATGATTTCATCGGAGCGGGTCTATTGGGGCATGTTTTATATGATAGAGATAGGTCTTTCCGTCTTTAGGTTAAAGAATTAAACGTCCATATTTTTATTATACATGAATATTAAATATAATTTGTTACTTAAGTATTATATTAATAAAAATAAACTATTAACGATTGTAAATTTTTGAATAAGTAACCAAGAATAATTTTCTTATAAAAGAAATTGAAGGTTATGCGAGGATTCAGGAAAGTTTTCTAGAGCCCCTAATATTTCCCACTTAAACCTTTTTTATTGGTCTAAAGTAAATCATTTGCAATAATAGACAATCTTAGGGATTTATTGGCTTACTAGATGGATTGTGAATATATAGGTTCGGATCAATAGGGTACCATGTGTCCATGTTAGACTGGGAAATCGGAGTTCATCCATGTTTGGTTATAAGTTTAAAAAGGGTAATATAATCAATTAGGTTTATCTTAAATAATAGATGACAACTAATAAATTAATAGTTCCCTTAATTATAGGGATTTACTTCCATAACATATCTATAATAAATTTAAAATGGGTTCTAATGAACATGTTTAATTGGATTCGACAATGAGTTTTAGTGAATATGTTCAATTGGATTCGACAATAAGTTTTAGTGACCATGTTCAACCGGAGGTGTCAAATAAATGTATTTATTATTTTCTTCAAACCGTTCGTGAAGGTTCAATTTCATTTACACGTTATTGAACATGTGCAATTGAAATTTATTATGTTTTTAGTCGCTGTTAACCGTTTTGGTGATAAACCAATATTGACGGTATTGAACATGTTCAATCGTGGTTTATGGAGTGTCATCATTGCACAAGTTCAGTATAGATGTAAGGAATGATATTAACTGAAATGAAGATTTTCATGCGATACATAGAATCTTTGATTCTAATTTAAACTTTTTAATACCATTTTTACCCCCAACATTGAGCAATGTGGGAAAAAAAATTTAAGCAAAATTTATATTATAATTTAATGATTTTGATTATAAATGATTGACTGACTATAAATATAGACATGCATTGACAATTCACATAATTTTTAAGGATACAAAAGTGTGAATGTATATGAAATTCATATATCATGCCTATAACGTTAATTTAAACATGGTTACGAGAAAAAAAAACAAATTTTTTTTTTAAGGTTGGTACTTTCGGGTGTACTTAATTTCGAGAGGTAATTTTTAAATCTGACTCTATATACATATATAAGAGGGTGACAATTTTGTTTTTTATTATGTAATTTGTCCTTAACAATGGTCATTTTATATAAATTTAATTATTTCTAGTTTGATTGTCTTAGATTTTTCTAAATTTTGTGAGTTTGTTTATTTAAACGTATATGATACTAATTTATACAAAAAGTAAATTATTATTTTTGACAAAAAATTCTCGTTGCATGGCCCACATTCCTATTTAAATATTATTAAGAAATTAACCATTTAATAATTTAATTACAACATACTCCAATTACTTTGTAAGTTTTCTAATGCCAAGAGACAATCAGACAACCACCACACCATTCGGGGCAAAGTCGGTGTTTTATTTATTTTTAATTTTTTATAGCAAGATAAATAAAAGCAATTTTTGTTAATTTATTAATATGTTTTTATTATTTACTAAATAACAGGAAAAAAACAAATTACAACACAAACATATATCCATAAATCCAACTAAGCGTGAGTTTTACTTCATATAATTATATTGCATTGCTCTCTTTCTGTTAAAATGTTAAGTTTTATAACGTTTTGTTTTTGAATTTTGATGGTACATTATGGTTAAATATTAAAATCTATACTTGGATCTGATGTTGTTTATTTTTTAAAAGGTCAATTTTTTGAATTTTAAAATCACATCTAAATTAAAGAGGTGGCCTTTAATTCTGACGTCTGAAATTATTCTGAAGTCTTAAAGTCTGAAATATAAATTAGAGCTTATTAAATTTTAAGTTTTAAATTATTTAAAATTATATTTATTTAATTTGTATAACTGGCGTATTAAAATAATTTGAGATTTTAATTAATTAAATTAAATAATTATTTTTTATTTAATTAAACTGAATTTAGTATTTTAATTAAATAATGTATTAATTTAATTTAGAAAGTAAAACTTCCATATTTAAATTTCAGATTTCAGACGAGAGTTTACCTATTAATTTTCAGACCTACTTTCAGAGGTTTTAAAACTTGTCTGAAATGTACAAACATTATAAAATCACTTAAGATCTAAAATTACTTAAGTTTGAAATGTAACAAACAATTTTAAATTGCTTAAAAAATGTGTTTAGAACCCACAAGAAATGATGATATAAAACTGACATACCTAGCTTGGTTAGAGGAGTCACTTGATAAGTAATTTTTCCAGTGATAATGTAATTATTGGTATTTTCGTTGAATAATTAGGCATGACATGACATTATTAATTATACTTTAATTAACAATTTTTTAAAATCTTTTTAATACCCTCGACATACACCCCTAGATGAGGAAAACAATTGGACATGTTAGATTTGACAATCAAACTATTAGAAAAACAATTACAATTTTTATACTTGTTTAGTTATAAAAATTTATTTTTTCATCCATTTTGGTGAAATAACTATTTATTTGAATATTTAATCTCATTTTACCATCCATTTCAACAAAAATAAATTACTTAGGGGCTGTTTGATTACATTTTCCATTAAGTGTCGTCTGGATTAAGAGAGCTGTCTGGATTAAGTAATGATAACTAGAAAAATTTTATTGGAAAAGATAAAATGGGGTAATATTGGAAAATAAATGGTCTGAATAGGGAACACATAGGGTCTCTTGACTTATTAATTGGGCTGACCAAATATGAGTTCTGATTTTAACAAGTCATTATCAAACAAAGCTTATTTCAAATGGACTGACTGGATTTTTTTTAGATTAAGCCTAATAAGTTGTTATCAAACAGCCCCTTAGTTACCATCATATATAACTAAAGGCACTTTTATTCTTTTTTAAAGTTTATAAAAGAATTACACTTTTAATTTATACTAGATACATATATGATTCGTTAAAAATTAATTTAAATATGTGTCATTTATTTATAATAATTTGAAAATGATATCAACAATAAATTTTATATTAAAAATTAGAGATTACATTAATGGACTCGATCCATTTTAAATTACTTGGATTTTCGTGTGATCCTCGTTTAACGTGGTACTAATCATGTTTTGTTTGCTTCGAATTTGGATATCTTAGATTTACTATACCCGCATTTGAGAAACACGAGGATTTTTCTTTTTGTATTTTGAATTTTTTCTATATTTGTAAAATAATTTCTTTTTAATTTTTAATATAGAAACATAATGTATGTATTCATGTTTTTCGTTCATAAGATTTCTATAGGTAAATCCAATATTATTCTTTTTTTTTTTAACAACAATTATTATAAACACCATCTTGTAGAAGAAAAGTGAAACCAAAAGTAAAGAATGACTTCTACAGCAGAGATCAATCAGCATGAAAAACCCAAATAACCAATACAACATCGGGAAAGAAAATCCTAACACATTGGATTACATAAAGAATGTCTCTAGGATTTGTTATCTACTTAACCAGTTTCAAAGTCGTTTTGAAATGACAACAGTTCCTAACAATTTATTTATCAAAACTTTTTAATTGTTATCGATTTGTTTGAGCATTGCCTAACGAAAAACAATTCATTTTACGTATAGATAAGTACCTTACCCAATACATTCAAGATGGGAAAATTTCGCAAAAAAATCAAACTACACGTTTTTTCAATTAAGTCCTTCAATCAATTTTTTGATAGATAAGTCCATCAACCATATAAAAATCACGAATTTGGTGTTTTTTTTCAAGAAAAGTTACCAGTGCCTGTTGAGCGGGTTGCAAATTGCTAACGTGGATTTTATAAATCTATGATTTTTTTCGATTAAGTCCCCAAACTAAATTAATTTGAATTATAAATCCCTTAACTAAATTATTTTGTCTTATAAATCTTTCAACTATTTTTTATCACATAAATCTCTTATCTTGATAAAACTCATAATGTTGTTGTTTTATCAATTTAAGTGATTGTTCAATTGACACTCACGTCAAATGATAATTCAAAACGATAATTTTTTATTGCTCAAAGTTTAGTCGGGATGAACTAGTTAAATATATTTAAAAATTTTGGTCTAGACAAAAAGGGGTCGAAATAATCATCATTTATGTTTTTATATCAAACCAAGTATTGTTATCCAGAATACCGTACTTTAAAAAAATATTTTTTTCAAACAACGATCGTTATTTTGAAAAAATATTATTTTCAAACCAACTTATTTTGGTCTAGACAAACATAACATGCTCTGTCATCGAAATAAACATCGTCGTTTTAAAAGTTTGAAAAAAAATTTGTTTTATTTTATCGAAAAGTTGAAAGGTTTAACTAGTTTGGGGACTTATCAGGAAAAAAAAATGAAATGAGGACTTAATCGATAAAATTTTATACTTTAATAGTTTTTGCAAAATAGTTTAAGCATGTTAAGGTTAACAGACCAATTTAAAAGATTTTAGTAGTCCGGGGACTTATGTCATAAAGTAATCAAATTGTAAAATTGCAATATAGAATAGCAAAACTAAATACATTTAAATTTCAACATCATTTCACGAAATTGTAACTAAATTGAAAGTAGTGAGTAGTGACGATTAATGAGTCATATGCACCAATGAAAATGAATTTCTAGTTGCATAAAATAGTTACCATAATATGAAATAAAATAAAAGTTATAATTATAAGTTTAATTTCAAACAAAGGATAAATAATTTAACACATTGGGTATGTGTTTTAGCTTTAGATTTTTAAAAAAGGTAGAGTTTTTAATAGATTGGAGTTTTTGAGAGCTGAAGTTTTTAATTTTATAAATGCGTTTGATATAAGTAGTTGTAGCAGTAATATTTAGTATTATATTGCATAAAAAATAATATGTTTGACCAAAAGTTCTAAAGTTTTCAAACGCCATCTCTATTAGCGTTTTATAAAAGTGTTTTTTTTTAAGAAAATGAAAGCTTTACATTTTGCGTTCAAACATGAGTGTTTTAGTTGAGTTTTTTAAAAACAAAAACTCATAAAAGCTTTTAAAAGATCTCTGCTAAACATAGACATTATCTTTTAACGAGAGTTTGGCTCACATAATGAGATTTGAATGAATTGAAATTTAATTTTTAAATATGTTAGGGTGTGTTTGATTTGTTTATGGGTTTGAAATGCATATGGGTAGAGGTATGGGTTTGAAAGAAGAATATGAGGAATGAGGAAACCTAAGAGTGTGGATGGACTTGAGTTTTTGGTAATCATTTCCACATATTTGGTAATCATTTTTCAAACAAACAATATCTATGAAACCCAAACTCATTCCATACCTTAAAAACTCACCAAACAAAAGCACCTTTAGTTGATTGGCTGAGCCGCTGAGATGTGTACTTGTGTTTAAACGTAGCTAAAGGTATGAATTGTATGAAATGTTATGAAAGTTTAAATTAATTACAAATCACTAGAACTGACTAATTTATCCAATCATAGATTTTGATGTAATTTAAACACATTTTTGTCAATTGTTTTTGTAATTCAAAATTTAGAATACATTATTAAAAAATTCTAATTCTGTGAGCCAAGCCTCTTAGAGTTGTTGTATGGTAATTCATACGAATTGATAATGTAAATCACAATACCAAGCAACAATGATTTAATCAAACTTAAACCGAATGCTTGTTATTTAACTTTGAAAGAAAGATTAAAGAGAAATTACTTATATACTAACTAAACTCAACTATCAACATTTCTAAGCCTTGTACATTTACAATAAGGCTAAAATTGATTTTATCACTATTTATAAGTCCTAAAATTTTATGTTAATTTTTTGTTACAATACCTTATTTTTCAATGAAACAAAATAGAGAATTGTTCAAAAGATAATTACACGTTTAATCGCTTACTAACTTAATTGTTAAAAAACATACTTTAATTGTGATGAACTGAAACAAACATATTAAGACATGATGAGCAAAATCAAACCAAAATATATAAATAGTAACCAAGAACTCATAAACATTAAAACATACATGACATATTCAAATTGGGGGGACGCCGATAGGGGGGGCTATGTTCCCGTCGCGATGAGGTCCTCATGGCCAGAGCCAATTCCGAGTATTTTCATGTCCAGAGCGAAATTGAAGAAAAATATATTTTTAAAAAATTTAAAAATGCAACAAACTAATTTTTTAAATAGGTTTAGTTAATACAGAAAAGTAATATCTTTTTAAAATTACAATATACTATTTTTGAAAAGATTTTATTCATTTATTGGACTGAAAAATTAAAAAAAAATACACGAATGAGCTTAATATATTACTAATTGGACTGAAAAACTAATGTCTCTTCATGGTTTGATGCCCTTGGTGGTAGCCCATGTGGCCCCCTCACGGCCGTCTTTGCACAGTTGATGGTCGTCGGGTGACCATACCGGCATACCCCTAGCTCTTAGGATAATTATTTGGATGTATTTAGAAATTATTACAATTAAAGAATCATATAAAATTTAAGGGATGAAGTTAAAACTTTTAAAACAAAAAAGGGGGTTAAAGTCGCATAATAGCAACGTACTTTTCTAAATATATCGACATGATACATGAAAGTTTTTTTCTTATCCTTATGGTACATGTATTTTAGTTTTTCATTCCAATATGATACATTTTTACATAGAGTCCGGTTTTTATACAAAAGAGCTCATTTTTTCAACCGGCCTCTATGTAGAAATGTATCATATTGCAATGAAAAATAAAAGTACATATACTATATTGGTAAGAAAAAAAGTTAATGCATCAACATTTAAAAAAATACGTTGGTATTGTACAACCTTAACCCAAAAAAAAATTATATTGTTTCTCTGATAGTTAATTAAAAATAAATGCTTACTTGTTTTCTTAAATTATTTAATTCGTCTACTCTTTCCAGGCTTTGAGAAAAAGGAACCTGGTTGCTTAGTGGATCATTTTGATTTTTTAAATTGAATTAAATTAAATAAAGGAAATTGTTTATCAAACAACATTTTATAATTTGCCTAGATATTCGTGCGTTTCATTGACAAAAATTAAAAAAATAAAAAGTAATCACGTTACTGGGTGAATTTTTTATATAATCATTCAATTAATTATTTGGTCAAATAAAAGTTCCTAAAAAATTAATTAGGTTTGCTTCAATCATTGATATGCACGTTATGTACACCAGGTATTTTACCATATTATATATATTAACATAAACTTATATTATATAATTATAAGAAACAAAAATATGTGTGAATAATTACTGTATCTATAACCTTAAAAAACTTAAATAAAAGTTGTCGAATGATTAAAGCATACACACACATATATATAAATTATTAAAAACACATAAAATCATGAAAGCTTGAATTTTTTTTTTGAACGACAAATTATCTTACTTCTACTCCTAATCTATCCTTTTGCTTCAATAGAGGACTTCAGAACTTACTTTTACCACCTAAATCCAAACTTGCATTCGGCGGGAGACGAACCCGCAACCTCACACTTGCATATCACCACTCTTACCAAATGGGCTAAACCCATTGGTGAAAGCTCAATTAAAAGGAGAAAAGAACATTCTTAATTTAACTAATAAATAGGATTAGGTTCGAAGGATAACCTGTTGTGTCGTCAATGTTAAGTTTAAGGGCTCAAACTTATGAAGGTAAAAAGAAACTTTGCTCCATGTGTTTTTCGAGTGTCACAAAGGGAAGTTAATTTTGAGGAAACTTTGGGCTTAGTGGAACCTAAACTCTTCAAGTACCCGACATCATTTTTTTCCTTATGAATAATTTCGAGATAAAAAAAAATCGCATATACTTCTCGGACAAGGCGAATAAGGACAAGGCTAAAAAAGAATATTTATTTCTCAATATTCAATTGATCTCGACCCTTTGGATTAAAAACAGATTTAATAGATAATATTAATTGAGACTCCTGGATCTCTAACCCTACTGGTATGATATCTTAATCTTGTTTTTGCTTCTAAACGATGTTCTCTTTGGCTAGCTTCCTCTCAAAGTTGTGGTGTGTTTTGTTTTTTGGGAATAAATTTATGCTTTAAAAAAAATACATATATCAAAACTAATATCGAAATAATTAACATTTCGTTTATAGATAAATAAACAACGTCTACAAAATACTATCAAATATTAGAACAGTAAGAACCATTCATGGTTTGACACGTAAATATGATTAGTGGTTGGAATCGTTACAAGTTATGTTTAACCTAGTCTTTGACAGTTATAACTTGATCACATATTAAATTATTGTTCGAGCTCACTGATTATCAATGATAAACACAATTTTCAATGTATATCCATATCAGGGCTTATGCTTAATCAATAAAACCTATGCATCTATGTCTCGCTCGTTGAAAACTTTACTAATCATAACTTTTTAGTCATCAACTTAATTATCATGCATTTATTATATTATAATATCATTTTGTTATATAAAACATACGAAGGAAAAAAGAATACATTATCCAAGATCCTGCATTAACATTTGGAAATTCGATTCATAAGAAATATATATTAAAAAAATATGAAAGACTGATCAAAGTGTATATATATAATCACATTATATTAAAAGTTTAAAACACAATTAAATTATAATCAATAATAAAAGTTAGTATATATCAAAAGTGATGATGATTCTGGGTATAATCATCATCATTCCAATAATATTTTCTACCAAAACTATCTATATGATCTTTCATTTGGACCCATGCCACAAAAACAAATCTTTCACTATATGAATTATTTCGCATCAAATATTTAATTATTTTATGCAATTATTTAACAATTGATGTTCATTTCCTTTATATATATATATATATATATATATATATATATATATATATATATATATATATATATATATATATATATATATATATATATATATATATATATATATATATATATATATATATATATATAGTCAGGTTCAAATAAGTATCTCTCGAAATCAAGTGCACCCGAAGGTACTAACATTAAAAAAAATTTAATTTTTTTTTTCACATAACCATGTTAAATTTAATGTTATACGCATGATATATGAATTTCACATAGATTCACACTTTCTGTGTCCTTAAAAATTATGTGAATGCTCAATGCATATTTATGTGAATGGTCATCCATGTGAATGTGAATGGTGTGAATGACCATTCACATGATCTTTTTTTACCATTCACAAGATTTATGATGTTGCTCCTTTTGAAAAACAGTCTTATAATGTTGTCTTATATATGTTTATTCAAAAAAATATGTGAATGATCATTCACATTAGGGTACGCTGAGTACGCTGGAATCTCGTAGGTACGCTGATGAACCTGATTCTCTCTCTCTCTCTCTCTCTCTCTCTCTCTCTCTCTCTATATATATATATATATATATATATATATATATATATATATATAAATAAAGAGAGAGAGAGAGAGAGAGAGAATAGTGTTCGAGAGAGTACCACCTATTATGCAGCACCAGAAGGTACCGCCTTTAAAAAAATTTTAATTTTTTTTCATAAACATATTTTAATTAACGTTATGAAAATCATATGTAAATTTCACATACATTCACATCTCCTCTCCTACCTTCTAAAAAGTGATGTGAACGTACACTTACATAAATTTGAATAAATGTGAACGTGCATTTATGTGATGCGTGATTTCATGCACTTAGAGTGTTCAAATTTGCATGAAATTTATATACATCATCAAATTCCCGCGTGATTGAATCGACTTTCTGCGTGACACATTCCCCCATCCAATGACTATAAAGTGGTTCTCAGGTTTTCCGATGCATATAGGTTTTCCATTGAACTCATCCATATATATATATATATATATATATATATATATATATATATATATATATATATATATATATATATATATATATATATATATATATATATATATATATATATATATATGGGTGAGTTCAATGGAAAACCACTATGCACCGGAAAACCGTGGAAACCTACGCATACCGTCCGATTTGATGCATTTCATGAAAAACGCGGTGGCATGATCGTAAATAAAGTGATGCATCACGCGAGATTTTGATGCATCACGCGGGAAATTAGATGCATCACGCGAGATTTTGATGCATCATGCGGGAAATTTGATGCATTTGTGGTGGTGCAGTGCGGTTTTCACAAGTTTTCAGGTTCATTATGCAAAAAGACGGTGCATCACGCGAGAATTCGATGCGTCACGCGGGAATTGTGATGCATTTGTGGTGGTGCATGGAGGTTTTCCAAGGTTTTCCGATGCATGTTGGTTTTCCATTGAACCCCCCCCTCTCTCTCTCTCTCTCTCTCTCTATATATATATATATATATATATATATATATATATATATATATATATATATATAGTACTATCAACTAATTAGAAATTATGCTGATCTATATGACTTGAAGTTTGTTTGCTTCAAGTACAGAGACATTTTTATGTATATGTATATGTACTACCTATAGCTATAGCTAGTTACCTCAAAACTATAACATATCACAAAACTTTGTTGTTCCTTTACAAAATAAATGATAAATATAGTGTTTGTTCAAATAAAACTTTAACAATTTTCATGTTATTTGCAGACTTAACAATTTCTATTCATTTATATATCAATGACAGAGTAAATTCAGATTTTAAATCATACATGTTACACACATAAAATAGGGAATTAGCTAAAACACATATACAAAAAATGATTAATATGTATAAAATACATATCTAAATATATTTTCAAGGATTGAATGCAATGCTTACATAATAATATGGAAACTGAGGATGTATAATTCATTTGTCAATCATTTAATTTTAATTGATTAGAAATATGTTTAATTACTTTTTTAGATATATCGATTATATATGTATATTATGATTTAGGTTCAAGTGAGTACCACCCATTATGCAGCGCACCAGAAGATACCACCCTTAAAATTAATTTTTTTAAAATTTTTTTTCATGAATATGTTTTATTAACATTATGAAGATCATATGTGAATTTCACGTAAATCCAAACACTCTAGGTGCATGAAATCGCGCATCACAT